>CP025644.1:28364266-28548613 GCA_003576665.1 Ipomoea trifida
CCCAACTAGCTACAGCTAGGCTTCAAGGTCTGGGTAAAATTTCACAACCAGACAGATCAAATGATCCCCAGACATCGTTGTTAGGTAGAGTTGTGAAGCTTTGGTCGGATAAACAAGATCATTATTATCTCGAAGAATGTCCCGAGATCTTGTTGTTGAATCATGGGTTGTTGCCATGCAAAATTGGGCCACTGATCATCCTCAAGAAGAGCTTGCAAGTCGAGTGCGCTCTGGTTGTAATCAAGAAGATGTTCTTGAACGTTGATGGAGGCTTGAGGGCTGGATTCCTGTAGCTCAACAGCTTGATCCAAGAACAGGGGAGAAGGTCTTCTTGATAATCCAACAACAACAGTTCATCCACTTGGCTTTCCGAGTCCAACGAGCTGAGCGCCATTGACGCAGAAGTGGAGCTAGTAGCGCCGCTGGGAGAAAGATCGCCTTGATTCAAGTACTTGGCAAAAACGGCGGCCATATCAATTTCTTCAGCGCCGGCCGACCTGCTGTCCAACGCGCCTGCAGGCGCGTGGTGGGCATTGGAACGGTGTTGCTCGGCGGCTTGCCTTGCGGATTTAGAGCGGCGGGTTTTGCGGCATCCGCCGCCGACAGGGACGTTGCGGAGGGAGCCGCCCTTGGTCCAATACCTGCGGCAACCTTTGCAGAAGTACCTAGGCTGGGACAAGCTGTAGTGTTGTAGTAACAGAATTTGGTGTTGGTAGAGGCACACCTAGGACAATTTGGAGCCAACTCAATGTTGGGTTTCCACTTCCTATCCATAAGAATTGGCCTAATTGAATGGCAGTCCAACATTGGACTACTCTCACTACTCAACATTTTTGCACTACTATGTATATATGGTATGTGTGTAGAATATAGAATCTCAAGATTTAGAGAGAGAGAGAGAGAGAAGGGTGATATAGGTTGAATAGTTAAGGTGGGCTGGGGATAATCTGTGTATGTATATATATAAATATGAGTTAGATATAGATATATGGGTGGTTGGGATGGGGGGTGGGGGTGATAGGCATGTGGAGTAGAAAGATTGGAAACAGATCGTGGGCGGTTTGCGAGGCGTTTGGAGAAAGAAATAGCGTATGGTGCATGTGAAATGGAGCGATGGGGTGAAGCTTAAGGCCGGCCCCCCACATTCTCATGTTGGATAGATCGTGTAAGTCACTGTTCTATAGGCGGATGAAGCGTGTGTGTATAATCTCACATTTCTTCGTTCACAGTCATTTCTGGTTTTTAGTCAAACCTCCGGACTACTTCTCCATCATGGAATATTCGTATTCCTATAGAGTAAATTAAAGACTATCCCACACACATATATTCCATGGGTTTTATGGTCACACCCAATACAAATTAAGTTTAAACTATCACAAATGAATGACATGCATGGATGATGTTATTAGGAAAAATAATTTTAAAAAATACTAAAATCAAATAAATGAATAATTCGTTTCAACAAAATTACACCAATATTTTTTTAAGTTTTCGATAGAGACTTAATTTATTGACTCTTATTAGATTTGTGATATAAATGTACATGAATCCTTCTCATTTTCTCCATGTGAGACTTTTTCATAGCCACCAATGAATAACTTTAATTTCGAGTTCTACATTCCCACGACCTCTATTCCGATCCATCACTAATAGACCACACATGATAAGTAACTCAAAACTAACTCTACTAACAAGCTAACACGAATCACAACTTGAAATTGGAATTCACATTCCCATCTACCTTGATAATCACACATTACTCTCCTTGTGGATGCTTTCCCGACTGTCATTTAATACTTGTATCTGTATACACAAGGAATTTTCATCACCTTTCACTGCATCACTATAATACTATTAGAGCAAAATTTTAGAGTGATCAGTCAAATCAACTGAGTTAGCTGCGTATGGCAATGCATGTTGTAAGCTCTTTGATCTATTTTAGTATAAAATTGTAAGAGCAAACTAATAAGGCTTTGACCAAAATCACCAAATCAACCTAGTATAAGTATATATATTATAAAAATAAAAAATAAAGAATAAAAAAAGCAATACGGCGGCATTACATCTATGTATGCATATGCAGAGGCTAGATACAGCGTACTTCACTCTTGTATCGGCATGGGGATCAACAATGAGAGGAATTAGTGCAAAAACGGCGGATTTTACTTCAACTCCGTGTTGCATTGCACGTGCACTCTTCTCTACGTGGCAACTCCTCCACCTCTTACACTATTTATCAAACACTCTATATTGCATGTTCTACTTAATCATTTCATTTTTTTTTTACAATATCCCACTTAAAAATAACACATATTAGAATAAAAAAAATAATTTTAATCATTATATAATTTAGAAATTTATTAACTAATATTTTATATTTTAAATAGATCGGACAACATTTTTACACGAAATATTATTTTATTTATTTATTTATTATTATTATTATATATTATATGGAGTATTAATTAAATTTAAATTACAATCTGTTATGAGTTAGGGTACATTCACATCTGGGCGTGTTTCAAGTCATTCTCGTATTTTGAACCTCAAATCCGCGTTCTTTTTCAAAGTCAACCTATTCATTTTCATTATTTAAAACCCAAAGTCAACCTTTCCATGCTTCAATTTATTTATTTTTCTATAATTAATAATAATATTTTCTGTTTTCAAAAAAAATAATAATATTTTCTATACAATTTATGAATATAATTTAATGTAATTGTTAACAAAAATTATTCAAATAAATAAAAACTAATTATCCTTTTAAAAAAAAATCATATTGCTAGAATTGTTATTCTTAGATCATATTAAAATTTGAACTCCTAACTATTTGGTGGAGCTAAGGGTCCTAGTCCGAAAACCTTTGCAAACAAAGAGGCTTCATAACGGCTCTTACTTGATATTCATTAGCACTTTCCCTCTCAAAAAAAAAAACGAGTCTATCTAAACAATTAATTAGTGCCATAAAAACCCTTTAAATTTAATATCACCTCACAATTTTTTATAGACCTGATGAGCGATTGTTTCAGGTTTTGATCAAAGGATGTTAACAACGTAGGAATGCTAGAGAGAAGCAGTGATTATTAGTTAGTTGGGTATGTAAAGAATAAAATAGTACGTGTTTGCCCCAAATGGAAAAACGGCTACAGTTTTAAATATATTATGTATATAATTTGAGAAGCTAAGGTGTAAGTAGAGTGTTGGCATTGATATTTAGATATTGAAAACATGAAAATGGTAGCGTGTTCATTGGAAATTGAGTGGTGTGGTGTGGTCCATTGAATTGAGGCCGTTTTTGGAGATGTAACCGATCATACAACTTAGCTAGAAGTTAAGGTTGCATCTGTTTCACACCCTGCTGACGATGATAACACATAACAACAACATACATAATATCTAATTAGTTAGGGCCCAGTTAATTAAGTTATTTCTGAGTTGTAATCTTCTCAGTTCGTTAATTGCTAGCATAATGCCAACACCAGGTATTTCTGAGTTGTACATATGTTTGAGTAGTTGAATATTTATGGTGCGTCAAATATTTGTGATTCATTGTTTTAATTTGCTCCTTCACTATTCAAAGTTTCAAAACGTCAATTTTGTAAAATTGTACCCGTGACAAAGTAGGTTGAGTTTGAGTATGATTCTCATAGTTAAAAATTACGAATTCATTATATTCTCTCTTGATTAAACTGTACGTACCCATGGTAAAATGTCTTTTTAGTGCAGTCAACTCAATTGGTCATAGGACTGAAGTTTGGGAGGGAAAGAAATGAGAAAAATGATTGATATTTTGAGGATAGAAATGAGGATCGGAAAAGAAAGAGAAGTGAAGGAAGCTAAGCATGTGGGTGTTTTACGTCATTTTCGTGATGGATGTGAAGGAGAGGATTGATTGCCTCCACGTCTCTCATTTTGCTGTTTTCTTCCTACGTATCAAAGCTGCGGGATCTGCCCCTCACTTCACACTCCACTTTTAACACTTTATATTAAATGCAAACCACTCATCCTTTCTGCAATTTAATATACTACGCCATTCTTGCCCGCCCTTACCTTGCATTCATTTTCAAGATTAATTACACATCAATATACCAAAAATCTTCAAACTTTACAATATTATATTCATTTTTAGATTGGAATCTACAACTGTGTCATTTGATTGTGATGGAACCTGGCTGGGGTCCAATTCAAGCCCAAGCTAAGGACCACAAGATCAAGGATTTATATTGGGCTAGAAATTAAAGGGAAGGTTAGAGGCCAGGATGAATACAAATAAAATATTGCAAACACGTACGAAGAAAGTTTATGGGGTTTAGATTAAAAACACGAAATTCATAGGAAGAGGTATGTGTAGAGTTGGAGGGGTGGAAATTAAGGGCATCACCATCAATGCATAATAGGAAGATATTGGAATAGTAATGGCTAATTTGGAGGAGTACGTATGCATAATAGGAAGATATTGAAATAGTAATGGCTGATTTGGAGGAGTACGTGAGAAACAAGAGAGAGATGAAAAAAATGCTCCAGCAAAAGAAGGGAGCTTGGAACAGTAATTTGGAGGAGTACGTGAGAAACAAGAGAGAAGAAAAAAATGCTCCTGCAAAAGAAGGGAGCTTGGAACAGTAATTTGTGCAGTAGTCTTTGTGCCCACCTGCGTCACGCGTGCGTGGGAGCACTTCTTGCGCCCAGCCCACGCGCCCTGACAATAACTTTTTTTTTAAAAAAAATTATATTTGTTTATTTTTCTTTCATAATCACACTTACAAAAACTCTTCAATAACCGTGAAATATCTCCACTAATAAGGATGCTCTAAGGACGACTCCAATCTAGGGTCGGAGGCTACAGGAAGTAGCTAGGACCTTACTGTGAAGATAGCCCCCGGAGCCAGCAAACCCGCATGGAGCAAGTTAGGCTTGAAGAATTCTAGTAGACAAGCTTTGCAAGCATGCCTACAAACACCTGCAAAAATTACAATCCGCGAGTGGAACGGGTCAACCCGCATTAACACCTCTATTTATGAAATTTAAAAGTCACATGTAGTCCAACCTCTTATTTGATAATTTGTTGAGTTTGTTGCCAATTTATTCTCGATTATCCAATTATGTGGTGTTCCATCAAATTGAATGCATGGCGTTGGAATATGTTAGTGTTAATTAATGTTACCACAGATAGCAAGCTTAAATAGAAAAGTAAATAAGAACTACTTCATTAATTTTGTAATTATTAGGTCACTTCTATATTTAATTCTAGAGTATTAAATGTATGATTTTTATTTGTTTTCCACTTATGGAATATTGAAAAAATTGAAGAATATTAATATGAGATTTAAAAAATCTCAATTAAATCTTTTTAATAATTTTTTTATAAATTTATTTTATTTTGTATAAAAAGAAAAAGAGAAAAATAAATTAAAGAAAAAAAGTAGGTATATATTACTTTTTATTAGAGCTGTCAAAACGGGCCCAACCCGACGGGTTGGGCCCGTTTACCCGTGCTTTTGGACGGGTTGGGTCGAAGAAATCCCAACCCGTCCCGTATTTGGCCCGGCCCGTATAACCCGTGTGGGAATACGGGTTGGCCCGTGGGTTATACGGGCCAACCCGTATAGCCCGTATTCCCACCCCCACCCGCACCCGCACCCCAACACTCCCCCACCCTCAAATATATTGTGTAAATGTATTAATATTTTAAAATATTGTTGCTAACAAAATTTGAACCCTTGACCTTTCACATAACTTACCACAATTCAACCCAACTATGCAAAGGACCTTTGTTGAACATCTTTATATACAGATATATTTATTTAGATCATTCAAGCATTATATATAATTTTTTTATATTATATTTATTACAAGTATTAATTAATTAATATATTTAATTGTATCTTTATATTAATATTAATATATAATTAATATATAATTTATTAATTTATTTATCTTAAATTTATTTATTATTAGTATCAATGAATGCAATTAATTGTATCTTTATATAAATATTAATATAAAATTTATTAATATAAGTTTATTACTAGTATTAATTAATACAATTAATTGTATCTTTATATAAATATTAATATAAAGTTTATTTATAAAATTAAAATGTAATTATATTTATTTATATATATGTGTGCATGTATGTGTAGTGTGTGTATAATTTGTATATATATAAATATACATGGTGTTTGTTCAAAAGGTTTGATGTGCTTGGTTGGAAATGGTCTTAGTTCTCAATTAAGAGGTTAGGGGTTCAATTCCTATCTTATACAAATAAAGAGTTTTAATAATATTAATTCAAAAGATTTAAAAAAAAAAATTAACGGGCTGGCCCGTTTAGCCCGTCAGCCCGGTCTACACGGGTTGGGTTGGCCAAATCCCAACCCGTGGGAAAACGGGCCGGCCCGGCCCGGCCCGTTTTCCGACCAACCCGAGACGGGCCAGCCCGTATGGGCCGGGCTGGCCCGTTTTGACAGCTCTACTTTTTATGACTTAAATTCATGTTGCTATATGTCATGGTAATTGATATAAGTATCCCGCTTGAATGGTATACAATATGTCTTTAAGTGGGAGAATCCCTAACCATAAGATTTGAAGTTTGACTTTTATGAGTGTTGTCTATTAATCTTTTTAGTTTGAATCGATTAACTATGAACAACTTAAGTTGGTTTACCTCTCACCTTTTTAATCTTTTATTGACTAGAATCACAAAACGAATTTTACCCAAAATATATATTTGAATAACCGTGCATACTTCCTCGTAAATCAATGTAGGTCTTTAAGAGCGCAAATTATGTTATAGATCCGGGTCCATATTCACAGTTTTATATCTCAATATATAAAATTACACTACTCAATATTAACAATTTTTGAATTCTATATTCACAATTTTGTTATATAAAGTCAAAAATTATGTTATACTGTTGAATATAGAATTATAAAATTATGAATATAAAGTTCTATAATTGTGAATATAATGTTCTAAAACTGTAAACATAGACGCGAGTCCACCTTGCAATGTGGACCCAGGTACATGGCATAACAAAATCGTTATACCCTGCACCACGGTGCACATAGCAATGTGCACCACATACGTAAAACGACGTCGTTTCGGTGTTAGTAGACGCGGACGCGAATAACTCAGGGAATTCATTATCTATAATACACAGAACGTTTGCCTAGAATACACAAAATGTTTGTCCATAATACACAGAATATTGACACAAAATACACAGATGTTAGTGGACGCGAATGACTCCAGGGAATTCATTATCTATAATACACATAATCATTATATGAATACATAGAACGTTTGCCTAGAATACACAGAATGTTTGCCTATAATACACAGAATATTGACGCAAAATACACAAACTCATTCTCCTAACATTCGAATGCACAAACACATCACAACTTGTGTATAACATGAATACACATAATATTTACACAAAATACACAGAACTCATCATCCTAAACATTCGAATGCACAAACACACATCACAACATGTGTTTCTAACATGGAATCACAACATGTGTTACTAACATGAATACACATAACGGTTGCCTATAATACACAGAACGGTTGCCTAGAATACACAGAATGATTGCCTGGAATACACAGAATATTAACATAAATACAGAGACCGGCCGAAACGGGAAACGTGATTTCCAAAAAAAACGAACGATTAGTTTACAAGACTCAAAACGACGTCGTTTAGGTACGTGGTGCACAATATAATTTGCCCGCTTTAAGAGCTTAGATATCATTCTTGACTTCTTTGATGGGCCGACATTAAGGTGAAGGACGAATATGGTCCAATAAACCCAATAAAGTATTATCCCAACTTTTCATTTTGATTTTTTTTTTTTAAAATGGTCATATGTAACTCATCTTGTCGTGGTACAATTGGTTTCCAACATAAATTGTGGAAATTGGAGACCGGAGTACAGGAGAGGATATGTGTTTTTTTTTTTTTTTTTAATTATGTTTTAAAAATATTCGAATATTGAAAATTATTATTTTAATGTAAAACAACATTAAAGTTTAGGTTTTCTTAAATATTAAATTCAAATTATATATTGTTTTTTTTTTAGTACTACTGACTCAGTTACAATGTAGTATCTGTTGATAACTACTTTCTCAACCTACTGAAGCACAAAGAGTCAACAGTTGCCTCTACTGAGGCTCGAACTCACTCTCATCATTTATGTAGGATTGTTTACCGGGACGAAGCGTGGTTCATATATTGCGGTTTATTATAATGTCAAATATATAAAAGTTGGGTGCATTGCGACGAAGCGTGGAATGGATCTTGGCTTGGTGTTGCCGCCGGCTTGCCTCATAAAGAGCTGGATTTGCTTATCCAAAATGATATTGTAGGGATGCCTTGATTGATTTTGTGCTTTTTGCTTGAGAGAGTGTAATTTAATATATATAAGTGCTTGTGGTTGATTTTGTGCTTTTTGCTTGAGAGGGTATAATTTAATATATATATTGTGAGAGTGTTAATCGGAACACCGGATGCCACTTGACCACAAAGTCTTTGGCACATTTTGATTACTTAATTTTATCTTACATTGCAATATTATATACATGTGTGTGTAACGGATCGGATCATAGGAGAACGTATATTAATGCAGAAAAGATAATTGACATTAGTGGTCTATATCAAGTGATTAAATAGCCTAAATTTACATAATTAAAGTTTTATAATTTTTCATATATAGCTTACTATATAAATGTTTATTTATATAAAAGTGAACATCAAAAGTAGAGATATGTGTATTAACATAGAAATGTATTATTTGCATGTCACACAAGAAGCTTTCACACTTGATCTCATTTAATGATTCTTGAGTTTTACTAAATGGTCACGCTGCTTTATAACCTTTATTCTCTAACAACTACTTTATTGCTAATATTCAATTAACACAATATACATCGAAAATTAAGAAGTTGTACATTTATAATTTATTCCTCTTAAAAGAAGATAGGCTAAAATTCGGTAACCAATAATCATAGCCAATAAATATCCAACTTCAGTTTGACTTGATCCAAGTTTTCGATTCTTAATGAAAGAAGAGTCACAAACAACTGATCTAGAGATCGATTCTGAACAACTGTATTGAATATTCAACAGCAACCTGTGTGTATTATAGTTAATAGAAATGTAACGAAGCCAACCCGTGAATGCCCTCACTTCCTGCATTATTATTATTATTCAAGCTATTAGCTTATTAACATGTGACAAATATATGCATCAATATTATTTAAAATAAGCTATAAGGTTCTAAATAAGTTGTAACAAACCGACTCAAATTTCAAAATACCAATGCAAAATCCAAAAACTAACGAGGGACCATGTTGACAAGGATGTTGGGAACAATCGATGGATTAAATTTCTAAAAATTAAAAATAAGAGACTAAATACCATTTACCAATTGAGGAGGAGATAAAAGTGTAATTTTTTCTGTATATTATATATTACTTGGATGAAGAAGCCCCCAGACAACATGTTTGCCATGGTAACAATTGAGGCAAAGGTTGTAGCCTTTTTGGCGTCCATGAAAGCCGCGCCTATAGCCAATCCTAAGCCCTTGAGACATTTTCAAGATGTCAGTGCACTCTGATCTGATCTGCTTAGATTCAAGATGGAATTGAAACAAGAATTATATATGTTACCTGAGCTGCGATAATGCTAAGGAAAACTGTGAGCAGAGTTAAAGAAAACGCAAGGATTGTCATCTTCAAGCGGACCATGAAGTAGACAATGGTCAAGAATATGACAGGCAAGAAAAGGTCAAGAGGAATATCACTGATGCTTCTGGCTACCAAATAGGCACTCAGTTTGTACATGTTCACTGATCTCTCCTTCACTAGCATTGCCCTTTCTTGTGGGAATGTAAATATGGCTGTGAAAAGAGGAAAGTATGCCCAGAATACTGATATGAAGAACAACAGTCCTGCCTGCACTTCCAACATTAATTACATTATGTACTGTTTAGTTTCATCAGTAAAAATAATGGCATTATATATATTACTTGCCTGATCTGCAACTCTGTTGGGAGATTGAAAGTCTGAGGGCCACCATAGTAGTCCGGCAATCAAAGCTGTTATTATGACTTGTGTGATCCGAAGAGCGCTGAAGTATTCATGGCGCCGCTCTTTAAACCCTCTTCTCAGCAAAACTGAGAATTGTTCACACCATGTTGCTCCCACTTGCTCAGCATTATTCTCCTCAATCACAATTGGATTCAGAACTCTCCAGTTCTCCATGTCCTCAGTTCTGGACTCATAAGCCCCCACAAGATACTGCAAAGCAAAATTAAACACTGAAAATCACACTTTTTTTTTTCTTCTCTCAGTTAATAAAGAAGAAGAAGAAGGTTTCTTGAGGTTGCCTCGTGGACGTCGGATGGGGAAGGCTCAGAATCTTGGTTTCCAGGCACTGATTTGGTCTCGATATCGGAAGGAAAAGACTTGTCCTTGATATTCCCATTTGCAAGATCAATGAGAAACTCTGCAGGGTTCATGGCAATAAGGGGAGAGCAGCCAATTGATGAGAAATACACCATAGCTTCTGAGGCTTTTCCAGAATACAGTGAGCACCCTTTTCCCAACAGAATCAGCTTGTCGAATGTGATGAACAATCGACTCGATGGTTGATGTATGGTGGTCACCACTGTCTTCCCAGCCTTAACAAAACAGTTGGGACAATTCTTATTATCAGTCAATGAACAAAGTGTAAAACCTGCAGGCCTTAACAGGAGAAACTTTGAAAGATGATAATAACAAATAACCTTAGCAATATTATGTAACATCTGGACAATTCGTAGAGCCGTGGTTGAATCCAAACCGGATGTTGGTTCATCCAAGAACAGAAGTGATGGGTTTAGTAGAATTTCATTGCCAATGCAGACTCGTTTCCTTTCACCTCCAGAAATTCCCCTGATAAGTGCCCCTCCAATTATTGTGTTCTGACACCTGAAAATCATTGTCCTTAATAAATTTCTTTGCCACCATTCTTGGGAAAGTGACAGAAAATTAAATTTAATAGTGCCCCATTTGAGAAGGCAGATTAAAACAACCTTAGCTTAACAAAACTGAAGCCTCATAGGATTTATTCTGAATATGATAGGATAAGAATAATACGTGCCACGTTAAGGTCTGATCTGATGAATTTTTAAAGAATACTACGACTGCAGATTGAGAATAAACTCGGCAAGAAAAATACTCAAGTAGTAGTGTATAGTAGTACCTTTCAAGGCCAAGCTCACATATGACACTCAAAGCTCTTTCCTTTTTCTGTTCTGTAGACAGTGTATTCGGCAGGCGTAACAAAGCAGCATAAGTTAATGTTTCTTTCACTGTTAGGTGGGGAAACACAATGTCCTCTTGCAGTACAAACCCAATCCTGTTCATATATCCATATGTTGGTTACCAAACCAATTAAACTAAGACCAACATTCTCTGTTAATCAATTAAGTATAATTAGGAAATAAAGTTAGGCCTGATGACAATTAGTAGCTTTTGGTGTAGTGACCTGGTAACCGGTAAGTGCTTGATCCTGACACGACGATTAGTACAGTTTACCTTTGCTTCAAAGACTTGTTATATGGATGATCATTGTAAGTAATGGAGCCGCCATTGATTTTGGCGCGTCCGCTAAGAAGGTTTAGCAGAGTAGTTTTACCACCACCAGAAGGTCCCATTAGAGCAAGAACTTCCCCTGGACAGACTGAACCGCGCACGCCTTGAAGTATGCATTTTTCTGCTCTGGATTGGCTTCCTCCTCTGCCTGCAACCGTGTATCTCACATCTTGGAACTGGAACAATCCACCAAAACTGTAAATCATTCACTCAAAACTCCAAAATCCCACAGTAAGTTTTAAAAGAATAATGGCAAAGAAGTCAGTACAGTTCACCTTGAGGTGTATAGACATTGTAGGCTCAATCTGTAGAGCTGTGCTTATCTCCAACTTATCAGCCTTGTGTGGATAAACCGCAGCACCACCATTGATTCCATCAACCTGTCTTCTCATCACCTCCATGCTGGTTAACTATATCATATTTTTTTTCACGCCAATATAATGCAAACATCAGAAAACATCAAAATATGAAAAATAAATAACCCTTTGTCAAGATGTTCACGTTGTTAAAAATAAGGATGGAAATTACATGAAGTTCGTGTCGTAGATAAGCTTGTACTGGAATAGGTAGCAGAGATCTTGTGGTTCAATTTATGTACTATAAGTCTATAAGTAAGGTGAGAGTGACGATGTGGGGCTGTGGAAGTTGCGAGACTTCACATTTAATGCTGCTGTCCTTGGCAATTCTGATCTGCAGCTTTGATGTTGTGGTCATGATCAGTATAACCAAGAAAATTGCCCATTATATTCACGTTGCAGAAGGGGTATCTAAGGATTCATTGGCTTGAAATGGAATTCCCGACTGTCAAGGCAAGTGAACAGTGGGGCAGAAGTTGCAGATTCGAGCAAAGGGAAACTCCATCGTCTTATTATTGGCTGCATGCATGGAGTAATTAAATTGTAGATGAATTATATTTTGAACATGATTGTGTTTCTCCGTCAATTCAATTGTTGTCTTGCAATAATTGTACCATACGTGATATTGGCGATATGATGTTACCTAATTTATGGTACTGTCAGTTTAGCAATCCATGCGAATTGAATGCGATTTTACACGACACAATTAATGGCGTATCTAATATTATATAATGCTTGGGAAATTAAAATAAAAATTCAAAAACGTACTCTAGCTAGTATATAAATGCATGATGTGATTAGGAACCAAGCCTAACAGTGGGGCTATAATGATATGATGTTCTAATTTGCAGAGAAGATAAGCCATTTTATACAAGTTTTAATTTGCAGAACTTAACCGCCACAAACAACCAAGCTGAAATTACGTGAAGTATAACTACTCATGTGCTGAGCTTAGTAGAAGGAACCATGGGACTGTTGGCAGGTTTACTCCTAGTGAACCCTATTTGTTCCAACACTGATTTGTTCCAAGAGGTCTAAAAGCCTAAGCTGATAGTCTCACACGCCCGACGTGTGCGGTGGATTTCCGCGCAGAGATTCAAATCCATGATCTTTTGCATGGCTTTGATACCAAATTAAAGCATGTGCTCCATCTCAACTAAAAGCCTAAGCTGATAGTTGGACTGCACATATTATATTTATGCTCACAACACTTCTAAGCCTAAGAAAAATTATTTGAGAGGGTCTAAGTCTTTGATCCGAAATGTGGTGTGCAGATGAGACTTGATGACAGTTCTTTGTTAACCATCAGAACTAGCAATAACCACATCATCAACGTATATGAGTAACACGATAAGAGAAGCCCAAAACCGCCCTTAGTAAACTTTTGAGTTTTAAATAATTTTGTTTAGGGCTGGTGGCAACTTATGAGTTTTCATTTTCAAACTCGATATGTTGTAGAAATGGGTGGTCACACATCAAATAACCAAGCTTATGAGGTAATACGAATTATTATTGGTGTGGGTTCAATGCCAATCAATGGCGTATCAGGGGTTTCTATTGGGGACAACCACAAATCGCCCACGTTAGTAGTCACTTTATATGGCAAGCCTAATTAGGCAGCATAATGGCTGCTGTCATGTACTCATTTCTTGTTGCAGATCATATTATAACGTAACAATCTAGGGAGTAAGTAACATCTTAGTAATCAATGGCTGAAAACAATTACTTGTGAAATTCATGCACCGAGGCTATGTGGATGTAATGCAAAAAAAAAAAAAAAAAAAAAAAATTGCATGTGGATGTACTTGGATTGACAAGCCACTAATGTTTTAAAAAAGAAATCTATTTAATATATAATCAAACATAAAGAATTAATAACATTTTTTTTAAAACAAGAATTAATAACATATTGTCAAGTAAAAAGTGAATATGGAGGCAACCCCAACTAAGTTAGTTGGACACTTAGACGTACAATTAACTTAGTAATCACTAGGTTTCAAGTTCGACCCCATATAAACTTGTCTATTAACTTTATTGATTAGAACTATTCAGCTATGAATAATCTAGATTGATTTACCTCTTTGTAATCATTTGCCAGTTAGGGTCACAAAGCAAACATTACACACACACTATATATATATATATATATATATATATATATATATATATATATATATATATATATATATATATATATATATATATATATATATATATATATATATATATATATATATATATATCAGTACTGCACTTCCAGAAGGATTGGCAGGCCACTGGACCGCAAGCCTTCACGCTGGATTTGTGCTGTCTTCTCAATTACTTACAAATCCAAATACAGTATGTGAACCTCTCGAAATTTAAATAATTCTAATTTTTCAGTCAATATTTGTCCTTTAAAAATTAGAGAGTTTCGAATGGCTGAGAAAATTTCAATTTTTTATTTTTTTATTCTTCAATTCGAGTGCACACATACATATGTATGATGGTTGAAAATTTACAAATTAAACTGCATGCCCGCGGTACGGTTGACAAGGCAAGTTAAATTAAATTACCCATGCCACTTTGCCTCAGTCCAAAGCCTTAATGGTCAAACTTTGATGGAGAGTGAGTTGACCTTTCCTCACACATTTAAATTTTATTTTTACTTTTATCCAATTAAATCACTTGTAGTTGTTTCAACAACAAAAACAACATAAATAAATAAATAAATAAATCACATCTATTTCTCTCTCAAAATGAGTTTAAAAAGCTCCCTTCTATTATAAATACAAAAATAGATGTGGAAGTGGACTGTGTATACCATACTGATGATGTTTACATTTCGTAAAAAATAATGGTAATTCTTATTAACAATAATATTGTTCACATACATGTATTATGGCCTACCAACTTTGAATTAGGTTTTGTAAGTCCTTTTGATTAGTGGGTTTCTAGAATTAATAAGGTTTTGCAATTTAATTTAATTTGGTCATGTATTATATCCTGGATGCAGTGTTATAATTTGTTTATATTATACTGATCGAATTTTAAGTTAAGTGTATGTTTAAATCTCACTAAAAATATCTATGATCAAGTTTCAAGCTTATTATGAATTTTTATTTTCAAATTAAACTTCATCAATCTGTAGCAAAAATCATATCTATGCATCAATAACCTAACGTGTGATGGAGTTGTGACCGTCTTATGGAGACAACCATACATCATAGGTAGGCAGTGATAGGTCTTCTTTTTTTTTTTTTTTGGGTAATATAATCTTTAAGTTAAGTGTTCATCAAATTTCACAAAAAATAGTTATGATCCAATATAATTATGAACTTATTATGAATTTTCATTTTCAAACTTCATCAATCTGTTACACAAATCATATCTATCTAACGTGTGATGGAGTTGTGACTGTCTATCGGAGACAACCACAGATCATAAGCAGGTAGTGATATGTCTTCTTCTTCTTTTTTTTTTCCCAAATACATTAAGTATTTTATCTTATGTTAGAATAATCTAAACCCCAAGAACTTATGTTAAAGAACTGTTAAAAGAGATAAATTTCGAGTTGCTCAATCCGTCTCCGAGTTTTCACCCGGACCTTGCCTATACACTCTGAGCACAAGAGTCTTCATCTAATAAGTCAACGCCATTATTATATTTTGATATGGCAAGCATAATTAGGCAATCATTTTGTTGCAGAGATATGATGCCCAAACTAAATATGTGGAGGATATTTTGAATGCAACCAAATTTTCCGTTACAGAATTGATGGCATGGCATATATACAGATTTTTAGTCCCCTTAATTAGTTTCTAGAACAGTATTGTTAGTACTAGAACACGGACCACCATCCTGCACAATGGTAAGACGACTCTTAACGTTTTTTTCTAAAGATTACACACCGCCCTATTCTTAAGTCAATAATATTAGTTCTTGAAAAGGGGGTTTTGATTGAGTGGTCAGAAGTTTGTTCAATGAAGAAAAAATCTGTATGAAACCAATTTTACAAGTCTCAACAACTTGTATGCATGCCTTCTTCCCTTTTACATGTTACTTCATTATTGGAGTTTATCATCCACTTCCCAAATAATATTCTTATTTCTCAATCTCCCTCAATATGATATAATTGTCCCAAAATAAGTTATCAAGTAGGTGGAGCATGATTCTCGTAGCAGAATGTCACGAATTTAATTTTTATCAACATCCTTTTGGTCGAACATGTCATACGTACAAAGCCTTCTAAAAAGAATTTTACGCAATGCACACAATCAGATAGTAGTTGTAGATTTTCAGCCAACTCCATATAACTTTTATACTTTAAAAAAGTTTGAACCAATACACACGAATTGAACACAAGATTCTAGTGTTGATCAGATATCAATAATCAGAATAAATTCATGGAACGTTCCATGACTTGGTATACCTGATGTATACGTACTATACCTAGCTAGCCAAATCTATCGTAGCTTGACCCCAAAGAAGCGTTATGCTTAAAGTAGAGAGAATTTAATATGTTTGTTGAGGAAATGAAGGTTGAAAATTTTGAAACGGGCAGCTGCTGACCTGGCCAGAACCCACATAATTTGCCTTAGTCCAGACTCCAAACTCCAAACTCTATAACCATAATGGTAAAACTCATTTAACGTCAAACTAGCCTGATGTAATTTTTACCAACATATTTTTTATTCAACACATTTTAATACGGAGTACAATTTACCTTTTTGTGTGATTATGGTCATGTTTGGTAAATGGAAGTTAGTTGATTGGGTTAGGGGTATAACTAGTTGATAACATTAGCTTATTGTAAAAATGTGTTTGTTAAATTAGTTGTTATCTGATAGCTGTTTGGTAGAATTTTTTATTTTTTTTTTAAAGTTAAATTGAAAAAGTTGCTTTGAGCAACTTTTTAAAGTTACAAAAAGTTGATTAAACAAATACTTATATTAATTTTTAACATGGTCAAACAGATAATAATGGTCAAATAAGTCAAAATTGCCTGATAAACTATAATTATTTTACCAAACATGACTTATATGTTAATTCAGGAATTACAGGCCAAGCACCTTGTACTCAATTGGTATATCCGTAGCTCTCTTTGAGAGAAGGTCACGGGATTGATCCAACTTTAGTAGTGAGGTATTGATTATTTGAGTTATAACTGATAAAGAAGTATATTGAACAAATAATAGAGAAACTAATTTAACGTAGTTGGAGTGTGCGTAGGTTGACCTTAGGTTTCCTGATGAGACTAGGATGCAGGTAAGAGTGAATGCAAGACTAGGATGCAGTCTTGGTTGGGTCAGCCTGTGCGGCCAACCCGCTTGTCTTCGCTTGACCTGTTCCACATCTTTGTCCCTTTACCCTACGTACCCCGCCCACCGGCTCACACCTTACTTCCCAATCACCCATTTTCAAAAAAGTCAGGGTTTTGAAAATGACTACCAAATTATTATATGCCATCAAATATAATGCATTTTATGATGTATTACAACCAGGTTAATGGTAACAAAATTTTGATGATATATATAGCACTAATGTACTATACATGCAAAAAAAAAAAAAAAAGAAGGTGTTATACATTGTAATTGTATTATTTAAATATATATGTATCACATTTACATGAATATATAAAAAATATTTACATAAATAGAGCAACTTCAACCAAGTTGATTAAACTATTAACTTGGTAATCACAATGTTACAAATTAAGATAAAAAAAAAAAAAAAAAGGGGTTCACACAATGCATCAAGGTTCATCAATGGTTCCCTTGACTATTCATCTACCAGAATCAGTACAAACAGCTTGACTTTTTACATGAAACATATTTTCACCTAAACCCACCCTTATATATATAAATATAAACTAAACAAATAGGGATGATATATACATGCGCATTTTATTATTTAAAAATGACAAGGCCCAAAACGGTTAACATATACGTGCAGCACGATCTATTCATGTGTTGGCGTGTTGCATTAATTTTTTTTTCTAACAATACTGTTTTTATGTTTTACTAAAACAACAATTTGACGCCATTAAAATTTATTAAAATTAAACATAAATATTTTTTCTTAAAAGACTATCATTCAATAATACTCAAAAAGTTATATGAAGTACCTATTCAAATTCAAGGAATTCATCCTACTAAGAATCAAAATTAAATAAAGTGGCCTCCCTTGCAAACTTTATTATTCAACAGTCAAATAAAAAAATTATAATTTTAAAATTAATTTCTGTGCTTAATATTAATATTAATTTAGATTTTCTATATATATATTTGTATTATCAACCCACAGTCACTAATTGAGAGTTTGCACTGAGTAAATTCCAATAGTTACATGCATGTAATAACATGCAAACTACATAAGAGAAAGGTAAATCGTATTGGGATCGGAAGACCTTGTATAATGGGTTCAAATGAGAGGGCGACAAGAACCGAATTCTTGACTTTCTAATATAAAAATTATGTTCCACTCAGTTGATCACCTTTTGAGAGCTCTATTTTTACCATTTTGATTGATAACAAACAAATTTACTCCTACCTGCATAGATTGCTCATCAGTTAATTCATGAGTGAAATTATGAATTACAAATTGTGTGGCAAGAAGTTGAGTCCAAATAAAATTAACCCAACATAATATTATTGGCGACGACCATTGTTATTATTACACGAAGCACGATGGGGAAAAATAAATATTCAAGCTGAGATAATAAATAATAACCGAGTCCAATATATAAAGGGATTGAAAGCAAAGTCAAATTAATTATATGATACATATAATATCGATACAAACATGTCGTTTTGCTGTACGTTGAATAGTAAGTTCATGAATCTGGTGGCAGCAGGTATAATTGAAGAAATGGAATATAAAATAAGTTGACAATAAAATTGCAATCTATTATATTCCTGCCTTTAGTTCATGTTTCATAATCACAGTTGAAGCCATTGCACGGTGCATTACTATTATAGTATTATCCATCTATATTTTCTGCTATTATCCTTCTCAATTAACATAATTTTCAAAACATCCACACACATATACGAATGAGATTAGGAGAGAAGAGACGTCCAGATAAAAAATGAGTGAGATCTGAACCATTAATTTACTCAGATTAATGGCTCTTAAAAAATATAACATTTTTAAAACATTGTATGTAGTGTATTGCCCTTAATTAAAATAAGATAGTATATATTTATGCACTTTAAAAATCAATTTATTAGGAAAGATGCAGTAGAACTTTTGTATATATCTCTAACTTTGAAATGCACACATTTATACTTCAAAATGCACAAACTAGTAACATACACTGATGCACTTGTAGTATTAAAATTAAACCACCTATATATATATATATATATATATATATAATCAACTTATATTAGTTGATCTTGTGTGAGATGGATAACATATATGTAATTTTTTTTCAACAAAAAAATAATGTAATACATTTTTATGTGTCAACAAATATACATTTTTATGGAAAAAGTATTATATTTTATTGGTACTTTTTAAAGGAACATATAATACTTTTCAGCAATAATACAATTAATACTTGTTGGCTCATTAAAGAATATACTTTTAATTTGTTAAAATTTATATGTATTGAAGATTTGAGATCTATCACGTGGGATGATCTTATATAAATTTTTGTGTTATTAGAAGAAACACTATGCAGACATAGATATATAGACATAAAATATATACAATTAAGGAAGAAGTTTCTTAGAATATAATATCTTAATCATATCCCTAAAGTGGGGCAACTAATTATAATTTAATTTCCTTTCGAAAGTACCTGTTTTCGTAGCGTATATTTAGGTTGTCTAACCAAAGTCGTACTTTAGTATTATTGTTACTGATCTTTCTTTGTTCATACACTATATACAAGCTTGAGGCTTTGAGTACAAACCTAAAAATTCTATGAAATTCAATAACGGTAAGATTTTAATAAAAAATAAAAATATGTTAATGCAATCAATTACATTCGTAATTTACATAGCTTTTGTATTTTCTTACCAATTCTTTCTGATTTTTTCCTGCCCCTTAATATATATAGTAAATAATATTACGAAGTATACTAATTTGCATATTATACTTACTATTTTATACACTTAGCTAATTGGTTCAAATTAATAAAGTCACTTGACAGCTTTCTTAGAAAGTTAAACTTTAGAACTTTAAGGTTAATTATTAAATTAACTATTGGAGCAATTGGACTGGATTATCGGCTTATAAATCTTTTATAATTTTCATATTTGATGTATTAATTATCATATTATAAGTAGTGACGAGTACATTTAGATTAAACGCACCGTACCATAATCAGTCTTAGATAATTTCCCATTCATTAAATGTTGTCAGTCACTTGCAACTAACACCTCCAACTTGCTTCGTTCCCATTCAATTTTCTCTCTCTCTCTCTCTCATCTAATATAGTTTTCAGCTGGAGCAAAAAGGTAAATGATTGTGTACGTATATATCTAATCACGAAAGCAGATGACCCTTCGTCTCACCTTCTCAAAGTTTAGACAATTTCTCCACTCTATGTACTAGTAAGCTTAGACGAGTTCAAACTAACGCTGGTGAACTGATAAATTTAAAACTTCCCCACAAAATAATATAATATATTCATTTAGCCAATAACGACAACTTCCTTGTACGATTATAACCTTCTAACTCCGTTGACTTGGTGCGTGTATTTCCATATTCACGCCACCCCCGGCGCTTATATATTCTTGGTTTTGTGGTATTAAAAAAAATTAAATCATTTTATCATCATCATCATCTTCCCAATCATTTTTCACACCTCTCTCTGTTTTCGATTGTATCATTGACTCTAGATTTAGGGCTGCCGTGGATTGGGGTTTTTGATTGGTCGGATAGATATGGATATGTCGGACGTGCAATCGGACGGGAAGTCGCCGAGGAGGGAGCTCCAAGGGCCTCGGCCGGCGCCGCTCAGAGTACGTAAAGATTCGCACAAGATACGGAAGCCTCCGGTGGCGCCGTCGATGCATCCTCCGCCGCAAGCGCCGCCGCGGCCGCCGGTTATCATATATACTGTGTCGCCCAAGATTATCCATGCAAACCCTAGTGAGTTCATGTCGCTAGTGCAGCGCCTCACCGGCCCGGATCACGCTGCTTCTTCTTCGTCGTCGTCGGCGATAGCGGCGGCGTCTTCGTCGTATTTGTCGGCGGCGGCGTTTCAGGACCACTTCAACGTCGGCGGCGGGGGCGCGGTGTCGCCGGCGGCTAGGTTTGCCGCCGTGGAGAGGACGAGGACTCCGCAGGGGAAAAAGCAGCCGATTCACGACGTCACGGCCGATTTAGGAATGATTGGAGGGATGGAGATAATGAGTGATGTTGAGAGAAGCGGTTTTTTTCCGGGGGTTTTGTCGCCAAATCCGTCGTCTCTCCCACCAATACCGCCCAATTTTTTCTCTCCGCCGTCGTCCGATCAAAACCCTCTAGGGTTTTTCGCGGATTTCATTAGCCCTGGGCTACATAACACCAACACCAACACCAACAACAGAAACTCCTTTGAAACCACTTTGTTTATGCCTAGCCCTTCCACCATTAATAGCTTCATTTCTCCCGGCCGCTTCTTAATCTCTCCAGGTACTCCATCTCTAGATTTCTTCAATAATATCTTTGACCTTTAAACCCCCCCATTTTTGTGCATCCGTTATGGAAAAGGAAGATGATGAGGAGGATAAAAAGGGAATTTCACACGCATGGTTCACTGAATGTGGTCGGAATAATGGCCGGAGATCTGTCACGGGAAAGAGTCAAGCCAAGCCAAGAGGTTCCTTTTTTCTCCTCCTAATTATTACAGTAATTGAAATGGATGGTGGGCCGTTTTGGTACAGCAATTTAGGTTAGGATTATTGTCATAGTTTTTACTATTATTATTATTTTTTGCCTCAAATTTCTTTGTGATATATTCATCCAAGATTGAGATATTATGGGATCATATACTTGTACATTTAATTTGTTGGGTTGTTGTTTTCGACATAACATTGCTCATTCATTGACTTTCTTGGTTCTTGTCCCAAAGTAGGAACAATTAGACACAAATCTCATTTTTCTACTCCACCCTGCATGTTTTTATATTAATGGTACTGTCATTATGTGAATTGTTTAAACTGCAAGTGGGCTGGGGGTGCACATGTTTTTCCTCACGTTTGGTAGTATGTTAGTCCAACCTTATCATAATATAAAAATAAAGCATTAATTTTAGCTACATTCATCTACTCTCGTACTTGTTGGGGTCCTCAAATTTAAGAAGCACACTACTTGTGCTTGTAAGAGATATACTCCCGTTACGTAATATGTTTTGATTAGTCAGAATGGATGATAAAATCAATTGAACTAACACCGAAAAATATAAATAAACGTAGAGTTTAAGAAATAAGAGTGAAGATTTAATTATGAAATGTAATTGAACGGAGTAAAAGTGTTGTATTGCGTAAATTAAATGGTCTTGGTACAAAAAGATCATGTTTGACCATTATATTGCATTAGCTATATATATATATATATATATATATACACACACACACACACAAAAGCATTGTAATGAACATAATTGCTTCTTGTTCGTGTCACTCGAGTAGTTAGCCCTATGTCGATCTTTTGCAGTAAATGTGACGATCTTCAATCTATCCCCAATATTTCGACTGTTACTTTAATGAGAAAGTGTAATGCTTTAGGTGAGATTCAAGATTTATATTTTAATATTTATATTATCCTGGCAATGAGATAATGAGCGGACTACACCATCGGAACCAATGATCGACAAATGCATTAGAGAGCATGTAAAAAATAAAATGAAGAATGTGTAATCAAACTCTTAATTTAAACCTCAAATTTTATTTTTATTTTTTCACAAAATATTATTGCTACTACATTATATAAAAGTCAAACCTTTATTTATATGGATGACACAAGAGGCCGCCTTTTAATAATTAGCTCTTGGCTTGAAAATAGTAGTATAATGTTGAATTTTGATGGGAAAAAATATGCATTGTGATTTGTGGATAACAAAATGGGGATAGGATTTTAATTTAACTTTTTAGATAACGAGGAAAATCCGCATACAGTCATTATCCAAAAGTATGTTGAGTAAATCTCGTTTCTATGTAATAACATACAAATCACATATGACTATATGAGGGGTAAATTGTATTAAAAAAAATATTGTGTGATAGACTCAACTAATATAATATTATGAGTCTCTTTCTTATATACTATACAAACACAGTAGTCTTGTATTATATATGGACATATTTCACCTTTAATTTGGTACATGCATGTATGTAGGTCTGGGGTCCAAATTGGATGACTCTTAGATAAATTAAAATAGCATAAAAAAGGTAGATCCTGCGAAATGTGTTTTCTGCTGAAATGAAAAGTCAAAGAATAGATCTGATGTTTTGTCCTTGATCGATTTCTTTCCTTAACTTTAACAAAAGAGGAGTTGGAATGTTCGTTCCAAAAACATGGATGACGTCGATTGCGCATCATGAAGTAGCTTTTGTGACAATCATATCAGAAATTTAATTTTAAAAATAAAAATATAAACTATTGATCGATTCAAAAGGCTTAATTAATTTTTTTTTTTAAAAGAAGTTTAGTTATTATTATAAATAGGTCAATTCTAAGGATTATATAATGCTACACTTTGAGATAAAATTAGCTAACTCAATCTCAATATAGAGAAAGACGAAATACGATTGTTTTAGGTACATACTAAACAATTAGATGACCATTATAAAACGAATCTTGGTACAAATTAATAAGAGGCAAAGAATGCAACACAATATGACTAGACAGTTTATACTCTCCATATTAGGCCACACATTCTGCTCCCGTTCGCAAAATTAGACGACAAGTTTACCAAATTGTATAAATAAAAAAAATCTTTACAAGCCAATGGAATAGACATGTAATATATGAGTTTTTTCACTGTTATTTTGACAATTATTTTCACCGTTATAAATAAGAAGGGTTCAACTCAAAACAACTAAGTGCCTTTGGCAATGCTTTTTCTTGGGCTAAGTATACTTAACTTGTCTTCCAAAAGCACTTGTGGAACACCATCTAGAGCCAATGATGTATTTCCGTCTAGTTTTCCTTCTGTTGGACATGGCCAGCTTTGACACTTACGATTTTGCTCTCTATACACATGCATGCTTGATCTTGACATCTCAATCTTTTACTCATTCCTTGCATCCCTCAATGATGTTACAAGTATGATCACGGGATAATAATATAATATATATTAATACAATAGAAAATCTTATTGTCGGTTAATATTCAATACACTTTATATCATTTCAATTATATCTCTTAATTAAACACTTTGTTTAATCGTTAACGCCCTTTAGTCAAAAGTCCACCACAAACTATATTTTAAAAATTTTGTCAAAATCAAATGTGTAATTTGCATCAGAAAAAGGAAGAAGGAACAAAGGATGAGATCAGACTTGACGGAAAATTGCGTTTTTAAAATCTTTTGGGAAGGAGGCGTGCTGCCGTAAAACATTGTTCCTTAATTGTGTTTGAAAATGTCTTATCCCAAAATTCAATCCATTTTTTGGTATCCTATTGCCAACACAAATGTGGTTAATATAATATTTAGACTCCCTTTTTTAAATTGGATTTAAAAAAAAAATCAAATTCATTGCATTCATTATTTTTGTTATGTCATACTCCCTTTTATTTTATATCTCTAATTCGATTAATAAAATTTTATAATTATTTATATGTTTAGAAATTACAATAAAAGAATTATTAATTAAACCAAAAACATAAGTAAAAAAGAAGAAGTTGTTTGATTAATGAATAGTAAATAAGATAGAAGAAGTATTAAATTAATGAATATTATATAAAAATTGTAAATAATTTGAATAAGTGAACTTGAAATGAATAATTGTTAATTATTAAAAAATCAAATTTCATGTTTAGTCATTGACTATTGTGACATTGTCACGTTTAGTCACGTGTATTTTTTTTTAATTTTGTCACATTATACGATTAATTATCATTTGTTTGTCACAATTAATTCTTTTAAAACTTTATTATTTTGTCATTTAATAAATAGGACTAACATGTAATTTCAAATTTAATTTAAAAATTTTACAAGGGAGATAGATAGAAATTACATGTTAGGGCAAGAGACTTGAATGATACAATACTGTTTTTGTATCCTTTACTAAACATAAGTATATAAGTATATAACTCAGTAAGATGACAAAAGTTTAAGCAAATGACTAACTGTAGAAATTAAATAATAGTCAATGATGTACTAAGACAAAATTAAAATATTAGAATTAAGTTTTACAATAGTCGAATACTAAAAGTGTAAGTTACTCTTATAGAAAACTCTTGTTAACTTGTAATTTGTAAATTATATGAACTGAGATTTTTATACTACACTGTTTCGATTAAAAAAAACGTAAAAAAGGAAAAAAAAAGAAAATCAATCAATAATATATTCTTAGGAAGACAATGTGGGTTTACTGGCAAATTATGCTATGGATCTGCCACAATTTATATACTCAATGTTCACAATTTAAATTGTGAACATTCAGTATATAAATTGTGAACATTCAATATATAAATTGTGTATTTTGGATTCGGGTCAACATAATAATTTACCGTACTAGGCTTGTATGGGCTGACAATCCTAGGCCCATAAATGATGTTCTGAGATTGGAGTTTGTACAAACTTCAATGGATTCTGTTTACTAGTTTGTTAAAGGGATGGGCCAATCCTTTATTGGGCCAATGAATTAGTACAAACTCAATAGCCCATCTCGTTCTCCAAACCCAGGAGTATTCTCCTCCTCCTCTTCCCCCTAATAATAATAATAATAATAATAATAATAATAATAATAATAATAATAATAATAATAAGAAGAAGAAGAAGAAGGAACATGTTAAAATATCAACTGTTATCGCATTGATATATATAAGATATAATTTAAAGAGTAATGCTATGCATCACAAAGAAACATTTCCTTCCTAATTTCCTCTTTTGACAAAAGATTTCAGCAGCTATAAACCTAAAATACTCTTAAAAAGGTAGAAGGAAAAGCCGTGAGTGGGTTACTGTAAATCTGTAATAGCAATGTTACAGGATTTGATGCTAAGGACAGACATTTGATCTTAGAATTAGGTTTATCCCGCCTATACTAAATTAGATTACTTGATTTATCCTCAGAATGACCTTGTATGTTGTATCTTCCTCTAGTAGTGAGACATAATGTTATCTGTAAACACAATAGCTAATGTGCGATTTATAGTCTTCCTCTGGCAGTAAACAAAATAAAGTCAATGTTTCATTCCACAGAAACACAGAACTATGCTTTCATAGCTTCATGAGCACACTAAATGAAAGATAAAACACTAGATTGTAACAAATGATTGCTCACCTATGTTTTGATACCATCTAGAAAATTGTGTTGGGCTACTTATGACTCTTTGTTGCCTTGCATCACTGATTTCTCTTGATGGCATATTGAAACAAGTCAATTAAGTCTTTCACGTGTTGGAAGGGATATGATAAGAATCCAAACAAAGTCATATCTTCACATTTAACTGATTTAAGCCAGAATAAAGGCAGTGAGAAGAAAACATGGGCTCTGTTTGGTAAATAATCAGTCTATCAGCCAATTTTGGCTTATTTGACCACTATTAGTTGGTAAATACGGAGTAATAAGCTTTTTGTAACTCCAAAATGTTAAAATTCAAAAGGCTACTCAAAGTAGCCTTTTACTTTTATTGCTGGAGTCCATTTCATTACTAATCTGAATAACACTTCGATTTGGGTCGATTATATATGTATAATTTGTCGATTTAATGCAAGAATATTGATAAATGTGGTCATTTCTTAATAATGCACGTAAAGTGCACGCACGATGCGCGTACAACAGATGGTTCGTCAATGCTACCGAAAGGCTTGTCAAAAAATAGAGGAAGTGGATTCTTGCTTAATGTTACTGAATACTTGCTTCTAGCGACTGGAAGTGGATTCTATTTCTGCCACGAACTCTCAGAGTAAGAAAGAGGAACGTATAAGTATATAATTTAATATTAAGTCTCAAAATTAGATTGATTCGGTTTACCACACCAATTCATTATTCATATGCCTTGGAGGAGGAGAAGAAACAAATGAACATGGTATGCCAAATAATATGCAATGCACGTAAGAGCATATGACAGTGGTACCAATTAAAAGATGATAAGTAATTGTCAAAAACAATCAATCAAAATTGCAGAATGTCTTTTTGCGAACACCTTTTACTGAGTACCACAAGCCTCACTTTTGTGGCCACCTTTATTAGGATATTAAAAGAAAACAATTTTGCAGATCTTTACAAATGTATAATGCCAAAAAAGGATAGGATGCATCTATTTCTGTGATAGATTATGGTTATGGTGTCGCTTCTTCTTCTCATTAGTCATTAGTTGAGTAATCACACATCTTATCTCCCAGCTAATCCTATTTATTGCCTGCCGGTAATCCCTTCACAGACATGATTGCCTGTCTAACACAAACACCCCACACCAAAATGGGGACCCTCGGAAAAAGACATTGTTTGGAATTAATATTTTCTACAAATATAAATAATTAATTAAACCTAAAATTTTGAAAACAACATCCTATTTGTATCAATTTTCCTTGTACCAATTGTTAAAAATAAATGCAACATAAAAAGTCTTTAATGTCATGGTCTTCGTCGCGTAGAGTTTTCTTTATGTAGTTTATTTTTTCCATATGATTTGCAAGCTACGGAATATTATATAAGAGCAAAGTTTAACTAATATACATTCTAAGTAGTAGCTGGGCATTTTGAAATCCAAACCCCAGAGTGGTTTGTTGCTTAAGCTATTAGCCCAAATTAGTATATGATTGAATATAATTTTTAAGAAATAATGCAAGTGAAATTTGAGACAGTATAATATTGCAGATCTGCAGTAGAATGATTGGGGTGTGGAGTGTTTTTTGTCATGTGAAAAAGAGAAGATGCACACGCTAAAGGCTATGTACTTGAGGACAAAGCAACACTGAAAGAAACATTGTATTAATAATAGTATGCCACAAAACATCCAAAACTGGACCCCATACACTATCCATTCAATATATACACAAAAACAAAGGTATGTTTGTACATTCTTAACAATAATTTTCCTATCCATCACTCTACATTACTGACATTCATTCACCACTTATCCTGTCCTACACTGTCAAATATCAAATCCTTAGTTTAAAGAGAAAAAAAAAAAAACATTATTTGGGGTTTTAATTAGAACTCAGTTTCTTGGTTTTTTAGTGATTCTGGAAAACTGTGATGCAGAAATCATTGCTGGGGAACTTTAATGACTGCACTTGGAAGGAAGAAGAAGCTGATTAGGACATTTATTTATACCTCATCATCATCATGTCTTCTGCCAAAACAGTCTTCATATTCCTCTTGTTTCTCCCTGCAATCTTGGCTTTGAACCAGGAAGGTCACTCTTTACTGTCATGGCTTTCTGCCTTCAACTCTTCCTCTTCGGCCGGGCACTTCTCTTCATGGAATCCGGCTCACCGGGATCCTTGCAAGTGGGAGTTCATCACATGCACCACCACCGGTTTCGTTTCAGAAATCAAGATAGCTTCTATCAATCTCCCTACAAAGTTTCCTACTCAAATCCTCTCCTTCGGGTTCCTCAAAGTGCTAGTCCTCACGAATGGTAACCTCACCGGAGAAATTCCACCTGCCATCGGAAACTTGTCATCCCTGATCACGCTAGACCTTAGTTTCAATGCTCTAACGGGAAGTATTCCGCCAAAGATTGGGAGATTATCACAACTGCAGCAGCTGTCACTCAGCTCCAACCTCATTCACGGTGAAATTCCAAAGGAAATTGGGAACTGCTCAAAGTTGCAGCAGCTTGAGCTCTTTGATAACTTGCTTTCTGGAATGATTCCTGCTGAGATTGGGCACTTGACTAATCTAGAAATATTCCGGGCTGGAGGGAATTTGGGAGTTGTTGGAGAAATCCCAATGCAGATATCAAACTGCAAAATGCTGGCCGTTTTTGGAGTTGCAGACACTGGGATTTCAGGTCAGATTCCACATACTATAGGAGAACTGAAGAATCTCAAGACTCTTGCAATTTACACAGCCAATCTAACTGGTGAGATTCCTCCGGAGATTGGAAACTGTTCTTCTTTAGAAGAGTTGTTTGTCTATGAAAATCAAATATCAGGAGAAATTCCCAGTGAAATTGGCCTCCTCAAGAACCTGAAAAAGGTGTTATTGTGGCAGAATAATTTGCGGGGCCCAATTCCAACAAGTTTTGGAGACTGTTCAGGTTTGAGAGTTATTGATTTCTCTCTGAATTTCCTGACTGGTCCACTTCCGCCATCTTTTGAAAATTTCAGTGAACTGGAGGAGCTGCTTTTGTCAGACAACAGCTTTTCTGGTAGTATTCCTTCCTATATTGGCAACTTCTCCGGTTTAAAGCAACTTGAGTTGGACAACAACAACTTCTCTGGGGAGATTCCACCGACCATTGGGAAACTCAAAGAGCTCTCACTATTTTTCGCATGGCAAAATCAGCTTACCGGAAGCATACCAGCTGAGCTAGCTCACTGCCATAAGCTCCAATCATTGGATCTTTCCCACAACTTTCTCACTGGGCCAGTTCCAGAAGCCTTGTTCAACCTCAGAAACTTGACTAAGCTGCTTCTGATATCAAATCAACTTTCTGGTGGACTACCGCCTAATATTGGCAATTGCATAAGCCTAGCCCGATTACGGTTGGGATCAAACAGATTAGATGGTCCAATTCCCTCAGGAATTGCATTGCTACCAAGTCTGAGCTTCCTCGAGCTGTCAGATAATCAACTTACAGGAGCTATACCTCTGGATATTGGAAACTGCACACAACTAGAAATGGTTGATTTGCATAGCAACATGATTGAAGGGATAATACCAGTTTCTTTTGTTTCCATTGCCATGCTCAATGTCCTAGATCTTTCCATGAACAGGATATCAGGTACCATCCCAGAAGATATAGGGAAGCTCACATCATTGAACAAGCTTATGCTGAATGGGAACAGTATCACCGGCTTGATCCCCAAAACACTTGGCCTCTGTAAAGGTTTGCAGTTGTTGGATTTGAGCAGCAACAAACTCAATGGTCAAATCCCAGGACAGATTGGTCAACTGCAAGGACTAGATATCATGTTAAACTTAAGTAGGAATTTTCTGACAGGGCCAATCCCAGAAAGCTTTTCTAATCTATCCAAGCTAGCAAACATGGATATATCTCATAACATGCTGACAGGAAGCCTGAATGCTATCAGCAACCTCAACAACCTTGTTTCTTTGAATGTCTCTTGCAATAACTTCTCCGGTGTAATTCCAAACACCAAATTCTTCCAGGGTCTCCCTAGTAGTGCTTTTCTTGGAAATCAACAACTCTGCATTAACAGAAATACCTGCCATGTTAGTCAAAACCAGCATAGAATGAAATCAATCAGAAACCTAACCATTCTTATTGTACTTAGCATTTTCATGATTATGATCATCTTGACAGCCACCATAATGCTTCTCATCAGAGCTCACGGTGCCACATGTAGGAAAAATGATGAAGAAAATGGCCTACACTGGGATGTTGTCCCATTCCAAAAGCTTACCTTTTCTGTGAATGATGTTGTAACAGGTCTCTCTGATTCCAACATCATTGGAAAGGGCTGCTCAGGAGTTGTCTATCGTGTTGAGATTCCAATGCGGCAGGTAATTGCAGTGAAAAAATTATGGCCAAAGAAGAGCAGTGAGATTTCACAGAGGGACTTGTTTTCTGCAGAAGTTAAAGTACTGGGATCAATAAGGCATAAAAACATAGTAAGGCTTCTTGGATGCTGTAACAACGGGAAAACCAGACTGCTATTGTTTGACTACATCAGTAATGGGAGTTTAGCAGGACTTCTCCATGAGAAGAGGATATTCTTGGATTGGGATGCTAGGTATAAGATCATACTTGGAGCAGCTAAGGGTTTAGAGTATCTCCACCATGACTGTATTCCTCCCATCATTCATCGGGACATCAAAGCCAACAACATCTTGGTTGGCTCACACTTTGAAGCTGTCCTTGCAGATTTCGGACTAGCAAAGCATGTAAATTCTTCAGATTCTTCAAGAGATACCACTGTTGTGGCAGGCTCTTATGGATACATGGCTCCAGGTATGAACACTGGCTTCAATCTGTTAAATACATGTAGTTATAATTGGAGAATTTAGGATTCAGGATGTCTCAAAAAACAGGATGTAAAACCTAAGCCATCTATCAATTCATGCATGTTAAGTTTTAGTTTTTAGTATTGATTTATTGAATGAATTTTAAGGTACATTTGAATTCTCAGAAGAATTATCTCAATATGAAACATTCTCTGGTCGTTACTGAATGCTAGATATGATAGTACCCTAATGATATCCGGTCCCTCATTGCAGAATGTGGATATAGTCTGAGGATAACAGAGAAGAGTGATGTTTATAGCTTTGGCATAGTGCTTTTAGAGGTCCTAACAGGGATGGAACCAACTGATCCCCGGATCCCAGATGGTGCCCACATTGTAACTTGGTTGAACCAGGAACTGCGAGTAAAACACAGAGACTTCACAACAATTCTTGATCAACAATTACTCTCAACATCTGGAACCCAAACTCAAGAAATGCTTCAAGTTCTTGGGGTTTCTCTTCTGTGTGTAAACCCATGCCCAAATGAAAGGCCTACAATGAAGGATGTAGCAGCAATGCTTACAGAAATAAGGCATGAAAATGATGATTTTGAGAAGCCTAATCATCACAGAAAAGCAATGGCATCAAACTCAGAAACTTCAGTTCAGTGTTCGAGTTTCTCTAGGTCATCTGAACCCCTCATAAAATCACCCTCCCAGTTCCAATAAGTCTCACTTCATATTCAATGTAGTTCTCAGTCAGTTGATTCTTTTCAAGCATGCAATAAAATGATAGAAATTTTATGTTTGTCATTCAACTTTCATCATACAATCTAAGGCTCATGCTTCATTTGGTCCCACTTCTGTGCCTTAATCACATTTTTCATTTCACATACATGTCAGCTATCAAAGTTGCGTGCATGTAATAAAACTTTCCTTCTTCAATTTAATTAGCTTTCATCAAAATGCAAGAAACACAGTCTTAATGCACCACATTTGATTATATTAGCAGTATAAATATGCATAAAGATAATAAAATGGTTGAAAATTAGAGGCTAGAGCAACAAGAGAGCCCGACTAGTAGAAGCGACTAAGCAAAAGCAATCTTCCAACAAAGGGTCGGCAAAGGGAGAAGTAGCTATCAATCCCATGTGTTGTGGGTGTGGGGAGAGCTGGAAAGATAGAAAGGCACAAAGATGACAAGATCTTGGTTGGCCGGAACCAAATGGAACATATAATGATGGGGAAGTAAATGGACCATCATTCCCTACCAATTCTCACACATCACTTTCACAAAAAATAGAAAGGATATATGAACTCACCATGTTCTCTTGAAAGATACATTGCTCTTAGCCATGTGATATTGTGATCAGCTTACCTTCCAGGCCCACTGGTAGCATACAGTGACCTAACAAACCACAAGGGATAAGAATGTAGCCACCACATGCATATTACAGCATATATAAACAAGAAAACCCAAAACCATTTCCAAGCATTATTAACTAGATTCTCCAAGTTCCATATAATACAGAAGATATTCTGCTTTGTACTATGGGCCTATTGCCTGAATTATATATATTAAAATATTGACACTAACTTTAAGTTTGCTTCAGAGGTTCTATGAATATAAACAGGAAATGTAAAACTGACACATGGAAAGTGCAAAAAGACAGATAATGTGGAAGTACATAAAATACACATTTCAGTACAATTAAAAGGATTCAAATTAATGGCAATAATGCCTCAGTGCCCAAGAACATCATATCAGAACAACCAATGATGCAAGGGTGTATGGGATGAAGGAAACCTTGGAACTTGTTAGTGGTCAATAAGCTAATCATGAGAGGACATATATACTCCTGTAATCATAACAAATTATTTTTAATCTATTCTCACTTACATGTACCTATACACATTCTTGTTAAATAGAAGTCACCATTACAATAGCAAGAGGGAGCTCTACATGAGTAGAATAACTTCCAATAGGTATGAACATAGAGTTCACAGGTCAAACACATGAAATTACAGAAGAGCCATTACATCAAAATTACAAAATGTCTGAATCCTCCAAAAGATCAGCTCTGCTACGGTAATTATCTGGTGCACCTTTAACTCAGTGCAGGCAACAACATAGAGAGCCAAGATGAGAATTCCTAATTACGGCTTTTCTCCAGGATGCCATTTTATGCTGCATCCAACACTATTAAAAAAATACACAGTTTTATATCACCAACTCTAATTATAGGTACAAAGACTAGTTCAAGAAGAGTATGAAAAAAAAAAAAATAGCAAATACCTAGGTTTTTGAGCAGATGGAACTGGTTGGCCACTGAGTACACAATCTATTGCTAGGCTCAGGTCCCTATATGATGTAGCATAAAAACCCATTTAGATTTTGTAAAATTTAAAATGTCAAAGGTATTGAGAGAAATTATGGCATTAATCTAATTAAAAATATGAGTTGTGTAATCCACCTTCCAGTGACTGGGACATTATTACTTGGTCTTGAATCATCAAATTGGCCATGATAAACTAGTTCAAAGGGCCTTCGTCCATCCTGTCACAAATGAAAGTTTTGCAACATGTAGAAAACAATGAGCATGCTTCAAAAGTCAACAAAACTAATACTCTCAAGAATACATGCCAGAGGATGATGAAACTAAATATTCAATGAGAAATTAGTATAAGACATTGTGCCAAAAAATTCTTGTAGATAATTTGAAGTTATGTGCTACCTTTTTGAATAGGAAAAACTCTGGTGTGCAAACAGCTCCAAAATCTCTTGCAACATCTTGTGACTGAAAAAGAATATACCAAGTTGAATGAGCTTGTATGAATTTGGTAAAAAGATGTGTCATGCATTTTTCTATCCAAGCACATGACTAGTGAGAATGTATCAGTATGTGCAGTGCTGACCTTATCTCTTCATAAGGGTTCACAAACACAAATTTGAAGTGAAGTTGTTGGGAGATAAAAATGGAGATAAAATTCTTTACTTGTCTCATGCAGTGGAATGTGAAATTTCCAATTGGCAACACAATATCTTTATCATACATCACAATTAGGATTGACCTTCTTGCTCATTATACCAAGCAAAACAGGAAACTTGATTTCTTTAATATTATACTGTCATCTCAATGAAATAACAAAAGCACAACCAGAATCTAACAGCAACCAAAGCATTTGCCCTATGCCACACTCTGTCCTAGCTTGCTTAACATAGCAGTGGCACTCTAAGTTTTTTTGACAAAAAAAATAAAACTTAAATGAGAGGGAAAAAAAATCTTGGAAGGGTACAAAAAGAATAGAGGAAGGGATTCCTAAATGAAAAATTCACACCATAAAGAGGCTATAAAAATAATCCTATCACACACACACACAACTGAAAGCAAGACATTTGTCATAAAAAATGTCATTCCTTTTGCTCCTCTACTCCAACCCACCACCAATATAAGAAATCCAGAGGAAGAAACCATATTGCTTTTTCAACTGCAGGGTGTCCTAACCCCATCGAATCATTTAAAGGAGAATGGCATGCAAAGGCATAAAGAAGTTATCTCCATAAATCACATGCCATCAGAGGCCTCTTTAAAAAAATAAATAAATAAAAATTAACATTGAAAAGCTAGATGTGTAACAAACAATGAAATAAAAGTCAAACACGAAAGATCATAAAAAGAAGGCCATATAGAAGAGTTAAAGCAAAGAATTTCCTTTATAAATACTCGGAACATACATGATTTATTACTATGCATTTGTGAATTTAATTATTACAGGCAAAAAAGGTACCTCATCATAGAGATATGGGAAAGGATAATTGAACTGTTTAGCTTCTTCCGCCATGAACTCTGGTCCATCCTGTTAAGAATAGATAATTGATAATAAATTGCACAATGGGTAACCACAAACGCTATGTGAAGCTATAGCATCATCTGCACCTGAGGATGAGTAGCTGCAGAGTTTGATGATATAGCAACAACAGCAAGGCCTTTCTGCAGCAAAAGCAAGAAATAGTTGATATTTTAGTGTATTTATGGCTTTGGGCCAAAAAGAAAAATGCAGTTTGAGTAAGGTGTGAAGCAGAAAGAATAATAGAAGGGCAGGCTATCTGCATACCTTCATATAGAAATTGGAAAGTTTTACAAAATCTTTCTTCAGGTGTTTGACAAATGGACAATGATTGCAAATGAACATAACCTGCAGGAGCAGATTGTTAGAGTTAAGCTAACAAGTCATTACTAATTACAGAACAATAATAATAATGATTAAAGATATTAGCCCAATTAATAAGCAGAATTTTTCACTCGTCTTAAGCCGAAAGGGAAGCCACAGACCTATCTGCCAATGCATCATGACACTTTACACTCTTCACAATTATATTACCAGGTAATTTTTACAACTTAACGTGGTTGCAATATATTTGAAATGCTTAAACTGTACTTTTCAGCAATATTACAAACAAGTTTAAACCCCTTAAGCAACATGACTAAAGAGATCAGTACAATAAGCACTAATAATGTCATGATGAGCAGTTCAGTAGCTCCTGTGTACATTAGTGTACGTATGGCTAGGTATTGGAGCAGACCAGTGGAATAAAAGTACTGTTAATATTGTATTGGGTAATTAATGGCTGGTAGGAATTGCTCATTAACATTCCAGCTATACTTCACATTCATTTAGCTGATAGTCTGATACTAAATGAAAAACAACAAAACAATGGAAAGACAAAGGATGAAAATTACTAGTCATCAGCTCTCTCAAGTCTCAACCCCACATTCATTGTTACAATACTTGTATATCTTAACAAAGTTCACCTACCCAACCCCACTTAATATCCTCCCAATCCCTTCATATTCTTTGATGGATCACCAAGTCAATTTCTTGTTTGAAACCATTGCATAAGCGGCTATCGGTTCCAGTTCAGGCTGATCCTATACTGCTTAGGTGATAAGGGTTTTTGTACATGACAATTTGACAACTAAACAAATCAACAAAAAACGACAAGAGTTACTTTTTTGTTATGGTGGGTCATGAAAGCGTGAATTTTCTTTTTTTCAAGAATACCACCCCATCCCTAAAAAAATAATAATGAAATCCCCTCAGATGTACTAAATTTATAAAAATAAAAATAAAAAATAAAGAAAAGAACCACCTCCAACCCGGATAACATGAGCAACATCTCAATGATCATTCTAAATGGCTCAACAAAAATCTTCTTGAAATACAGCTTCAAGGCATATAGTACATCACTAGATACCTTAAATTTGTCCCTCCCCATTCACAAATAGAAGGAAAAGAGTGTGTTAAGTGTAGAAACGAAAAGAAAGTCCCTCCCCATAGACAACCTCCTACTCCTAAACATCCCCTGATCTTCCCTCCAATATTATTACATAATTCTTCTTAATTTTTTGTACCAGAGGGATATCACAATCCCCAGAAGGTATGCAGCCTTAAATAATATACAGTGTGTACAAAAAGCCTTCCATTTTTTGACATTTTCCTTTATTATTTGCTAAGTAATCTTCATTTACTTATCACAAAAGAATGAGATCAAACATCCAAATTCATGGGCTGAAAGTAAATAAGGTTGACTTCTTGCACTCTAAGGAAGCAAGGTTTCTATGACTTAACACCTAGAAATCTTCTATATGCAATTATGCATACCTATCATTCTATCAATTGATGACTTACTAAGTATTCTTTCTCCCCCACCATATTGCCTTTTTGTTATTGGAAAGTTTAAGTTCTCTTGCAATAAACTAATCATAATCAAATTGCACAATTGACAGCATCTTTATCCAAATTAATACAACTCTAAATAATCAAGCAAGTAATGCTCATCTACGATTCATTCTTCAAATTAACACATGAACATTGACTACAAAATGGAGTAGCATTATAATAGAAGTTATAGAACCCTTTGATGCAGCAGTTGTCATACGAAAATAGAACAATAACATTACCAGCAAAGCAGGATGTGCCTCAAAGTCTTCTAGATTCCACACTCTCCCGGTTAACGGTTCAGAAAGCTGAATCATCAATCCATGAGCTAAATCACCAACGGGGAGGAAAATGAAAGGTTTATGTGCCGACGAAGTATAGCTTATATCTACTCCGAATAAATTAAGATTAAGAAATAACCTCGAAATGTGGAGCTCTGAATCCAAGAGAGACACCTTTTGACTCAGTTCTAGCGGCCCGAATCGTGAGCTTCCTCGACGGCGGACTGCACCTGCGTTGCATAGAATGAAAATTGAGCTCTGAATGACGCCGTACCGACACCATAGGTGAAGGAGCAGCGGCAGATAACATGCGCGGGGCAGTCAGCAAACATGCGCCTCTTGCCGACGACAGGCCGACCGTTGCAACGCCCGCCATGGCTATGAACTATAATGAGAAGATATATGTGTCTCAGATTTATTATTCGTATAATGAATGAACAAATCCGGTAATTTCCTATACTGTAGATACTGTAGAAACAACCAACTATATGTCTATATAGCATGGGCCAAGCTATCCTTACAGGATCCCAAATCTATATGAATCGGACATGAGCCCAAAACTATAGACAAAATAGGCCCATTTTTTAGGATAACTTTGTAGTAGAGATGACAAATATGACAAATATATGGCGCAAATTACAGAATCGATAACCTAACTTTAATCGATAACCTAACTTTGATAACATGGGGTGGTGGTGCAGTTGGCTAGCGCGTAGGTTTCATAGCTTCTGAGTGATCCTGAGGACGAGAGTTTGAGCCTCTTACCCCAATATTCTTTTTCCCCTCCGTCGTGAACGCGCGGTGCAAAATCTAACCTAACTTTGACCATGCACTCTTATTTTTGTCTAACTAAAAAAGAATGGTCAAATAGGCCTATGTACTACAACTGATTGTTCATCCAGCACCATGAAGTACAATATAGTCCATCTAGACCCTCAAACTTATTATTTTGGAGCAAGCAAACCTTTTAACCAAATTATGACCTATAATTGCAGGTATTATAGGTCATCTAGAGTTCCGGCGAACATTCGACCAAATTCCAACAACTATAGTCATAATATCAACGATCGGCGATCGTTGACTGTAGCTGTCGCCGGTCGTGTTCTACCAAAGATGACTAGTCACCATCTCCGGCAGTGAAGAAAGCCAAGGCGACCAACTGGTTGCCATCTCCAATCGCCGGAGATGGCGACCAACCTTCTTTGGCAGAACGCGACCGGCGACAACGACAGTCAACGGTTGCCGGTCGTTGATATTATGACTTTAGTTGCCGGAATTTGGTCAGATGTTCGTCGGAGGTTCGTCGAAGTTGGCCGAAACTCTAGATGACCTGTAATACCTACAATTACAGGTCACAAATTGGTTAGAGGGTTTGCTTGCTCCAAAATAATAATTTTGAAGGTCTAGATGGACCATATTGTAGTTCATGGTGCTGGATGAACAATCAGTTGTAGTACATAGGCCTATTTGACCCTTCTGCCAAAAAAATTATACCATAAATCAAGATTTATCATGCTCAAGGTGAAGCTATAGAGTCATCTCATCATCTGCACCTGTGAGGATGAGTAGCTCCAGAGTTGAGCTGGTCAGATGAGTAACCGGCTAATGGATATATCTTCTTTTTTTCTTTTTTTTTTGAGTACTACTGACTCTGTTACAATGTACTATCTGTTTATAGCTAATTTCTCAACCTACTGAAGTACAACGAGTCAACAGTTGCCTCCACTGAGGCTCGAACCCACTCCCATCATCATGTACAGTGTTCTTTTATTTATTTGTAATTCGTCATAGTGTTGTCTTGTTTAAATCCACATCTGAGGTTCAATTGAAAGAAGTATGAAAGCCAGTATTGAACCGATTAAGGTGCAGAATACAAAATTCAGTATTAAGAAATTTGAAAACATAATACAAAGTACATGGCTGTAATATTCACACAAAACTCAACCTTTTTTGGGGGGAAAGGGAAAACATGAATGACTACATAATGAACACAAAATAGAAGCATTTTTTTTGACAGACAAGAGTCTACATGGTGATGATGCAGCGAAGGCCTTCCCCTTTGAGCATCAGATCAAAGGCCTTGTTGATCTCAGCAAACGGCACTTCATGAGTGATGAATTTCTCCAATTCCAGTTCCTGCAATTTCTCAAAAATGACCAAATCTCAGATTGGTTTGGTGATGATGTGTAAGACTTTTAGTCGAGACAGAACAGATATGAATGTGTTACCTTGTTCATGTATTTCTCCACAACAGCCGGAAGGTCGGTGCGGGGCTTGTAGTTGCCAAAGAAAGTACCCTTCAGAGTCCTCTCGTTCAGCAAGTTCATGGGGTGAGTCTTGAACACTGCCTCTTTGTGTGGCACTCCCACCAGCACCGCCACTCCCCATCCCTGATGACAAACCAATTCAAACCTTATTATTACCAACCTGTTAATGAATCGGCTAAGGTTTACAGAAACAAAAAATAGCACATACATCATGAACACATTCAAATGCAGAAATCATGGCATTAATGTTCCCAGTACACTCCACGCTTCTGTCCACTCCTCCATCAGTCATCTCAACAATCACTTCTTGAACTGGTTTGCTATGGTCTTTTGGGTTGACAAAGTCAGTCACACCAAATTTCTTGGCTGCAATATATAAAAGAAAGAGCAAACAAAACTTAGTCAACTGATCAAACATCATTGTACTAATAACAGTAATAAGGAAATAGAAAACCTTACCTAGTTCAAATCTGCTGGGAACCAAATCAACACCAATGATCCTTGATGCACCTGCCATTCTTGCCCCTTCTGCAGCCTGATCAATATTGCACAATTTTAGTCACCTATATCAACTATTTTTTTGGGTCAAAATATTGGCATATTCTAAGAAGACTTACAGCAAGGCCAACAGCTCCCAATCCAAAGACAGCCACCGTTGAGCCTGGTTTTGGTTTAGCAACATTCAATGTGGCACCAAGACCTGCAAAACAAATCATCAAATTCATAACCCATCAAACCTAATTCTTTTTTGTTTGTTTTTTTAATGATGTCATGTTCAAGATTTGATAATTGAGTAGATTGTTGTGTACCTGTGGAGATACCACAGCTGAGGACACAAACTTTGTCAAGAGGTGCATGTGGGTTGATCTTGGCGATAGAACCAACATGACAAACAGTATATTCGCTGAAGGTGGAGGTTCCAACGAAGTGATAGATTGGTTGACCGTTGATTGTAAATCTTGATTTCTGGTCGTGAAGCATTACCCCTCTGTCAGTGTTGATCCTGAGGAGATCACACATATTGCTCTCCTCTGATTTGCAGTGTCTACACTCTTTGCATTCCCCAGTGAAAACAGGTAGCACATGGTCCCCTGCTGCTAGCTCTGTCACTCCCTCTCCTACACTCTCCACAATCCTAAAACCCCACAAACAAAATCAAGAATTTAATTTCAAAAACATTACATCTGAGTAACTAGAATTCTTGATTAAAGAATATAAGCTTACCCTGCGGCCTCGTGTCCTAGAATACGAGGAAAGACAGGATTTTGCCCCTGCAAAACCCCAAAAGATAAATCATTTTTTGAAAGGGCAATCAAAATGCAATATATAAAGAAGGGTGTGCAAGTATAGTATACCTTGGCTTCCCAGAAGTAGACATCAGTGTGGCAAAGAGAAGTGAAGAGAATCTTGATTCGGACTTCCATTTTCTGGGGCGGGGCGACCTCAACTTCCTCTATCACTAGCGGCTTCCCTGCTTCCCATGCCACCGCAGCTGCAACCAAAAACCCAAATCAGATATACCATTAGCGTAAAACTGAATCACCCATGTATTATCAAGAAGATGAAAATGTAAAAAAGATAGTACCTTTGCATCGAATGACTTGCCCAGCAGTGCATGCCATTTTTGTTGTCTTGAGAGATTAAAGCTGAAAATATGTGTCAGTGCGAATTGAATCGGAATGTTGATGATGTGGGTTGGTTTGAAGGTGAGGGCTGGGTATTTATAGTTGTAGGCGAAAGACAGTTTAAAAGCAATAAGGGAAGTCATAAGTGGTTTTGGTATTGGTTTTGCGTACCAGGATTTGTTAGTAGGCGGAACTGCGGAAGCATCATCATATGGGTTGTCAACAGTTTAATACAGTAGGCGTCAAAATCTGAGCTTTTCCCAAGTTTTGGTTCATGGTTTTGGTTTAGGCATCTGGTTTTCCTTTTTCCTTTTTTTTTTTTTTTTCTTAAATAAAAACTTATTAGTGGTAATTTGTAATAGAATATGAGCCAATCCTCTCTTAAATTTATCTTTTAAAATTCATCCTTTGTCACGACACTTTTGAATTGAATTTTTTTATTTAATTATTATGTAGATTCATTTTGTTTTATTCGTCATAGATTATTCTGTTCATGAGCTGTTAATAAGTATACAAAAATATTATTATCTCAAAATAACTTCTTTTTTGTTTATAGGAGGTAATGCATGTGTTGACCAGCACTACTGCACTAGGGTCCTTGACTTCTAGTAGCTTGACGGTAATATATTCGTTAGCTGACAAAAACATGGAACAGTACGATGGCTATTGCTTTCAAAACTAAAAACCCGTTGATGGTTTTACATTTTTACTTCCGCTGATACCATCTTTATGATTGTTTGGTGGGATGTAGTTACAATTTAATTAGACCTCAATTTTTTGATCACTCAAATTACATTGTTTTGTTAGAATGAATTGTAATTCAATGAGGCTTATTTGACCATTTTCTCATATAAATGGCAATTCAATGGGAAAGAAAAGGGAAAAAAGAATAAAAATACTTTTTTTTTATCCTTGATTATTATCAGTATTATTATCACAATAACATTTTAATCTTTATACAACTTCTTCTATTCTCATTCTCAATAATTTTATTATTTCCTATCAAATAATGTAATTTGAATTCCTACTTTATTCTCATCTTATTCTTTTCCTACCGAATTACAATTATTTTCCTCTCTAATTCATTCATTCCAATCAAAAACCTTGTCATTCTCTCTACTTTAAAAGAAAATTATTGGTTAGTAGTTTATTTTAATTTTTTTTTTCTACATCTAAAATCAGTTTACAGCCGTTTGGTTCGCATTAAAATATAACATCTTTTCGATGAATTTCAAAAAATTTTATGAGATAGACTCTATATAGCACGAAAACAAGAAACAAGAAACAAGAAACCGAAAAATTACAATTTCAAAAGAGATAGTAGGAAACAAAACGGGGAAAGAAGAATAATACGGAGTAATAAATAATAATAAACTTTTATTACATATTTCTGACGTACTAATTGAATTAAGGAGAATGAAAAAGTAAAATAAAAAGAGTTATCCACCATTGTCAAAGGGACGAAGGGTAACAAGTAAAGTAAACATTTTTTTTGTCTCAATTATTTAAATAGGATTATAGGAAAGATCTATAATGAGGTGGAATCAATATTCCAATGGTGGATCCATCCAATGGATGTTTGCCCATATTCGACCCAAACCATTGGACAATTGTATGACCATTGTATTATATTTCTTGTGTTTTTAATCATACAACTTGCTTTATTAGTCAAAGAAAGAATCATTTTAATTTATGTGGCCAAAAAATTCATTTAAAAATATCAAATATTGTATACAAAAATTCTTGTTAGTTTATTATCAAAGTTAGAGTGATTCTTGTTAATACATTCTTGCGAACACATTCTCAGATGAGCTTTTTATATAAAATTTCATGGTATAATACAAATATATTTTTTGTGATTTGTAAGTTATTACGCATCACGTCATTGATTTCCTTATCTTCTTAAAGCTAAAAGAGTGATACTTTTTATCTTAAATATCATATTTATGTCTCTAAATTAAAACCAATTTTAATTAAAGACAATTTTGTGATCGTTCAGTTTGCTAAAAAAAATCTGATTTTTACTTTTTTCACTGAGAAGCCAAAGGAGGTGGGGACACGTGGTGAACTGTAGGAACCAAGCTAAAAAACCAAAGGCGCCTACAGAAATGCAACGAGCACAATGTGAAAAGACAAACTAGTACATCTGCAAGTGCGCATGCGGCATGTCCGGTGGTTTCTAGAGGCGAAATGCGTAATCCAAGGAGAAGGGCATTCTCGTCCGCGGAAGTTTTCAAGCGGTGCCACTTTTGCGCAAACTGTGTCACCACCTTCATCTGTACTGTATATAATACATGCTCGGGAATCATCTGCATTCACAATATACATACAGATAATAATAATTACAATCGCACCGAATTGAAATACAGAAAGCTATGGCTGCTAACACTGCTGGTCAGGTCATTCGCTGCAAAGGTGATTGCTTTACCGGATTTCGATATCGTTTTTGGTTTTATGTGATGGGGTGGTGGGATTTTCGGTGTTTCTTGATTTGGTCTAATGGGATTTTGCTTCTTTTTTCTTTTGTTTTATTCAACGACTCGATGGATCTGCTTTGCTGGGCTTCTTTTTCCTTTGATTGTGGCTATAAATTATTAAATTAGTCTTTCTATATTACTGTTATTTTCATTTGATCTAGCCTAGTCTTTTTACATGGATGTGGGTTGTTCACTTGATCATCACTGCTATGGATTTTGTGGATTCATAGTTTTCACTCCCGTATATGTGGGAGTCTGCTGTCTGTCGGCATTAACAGTTCCGACACTAAATTTGATCTGTTTAATGTTTGTGTTGTTTTGTTTATGAATGCATGATTGATTATGCGGAACATAATCGTTTTGCAGCTGCGGTGGCATGGGAAGCCGGAAAACCTTTGGTTATTGAGGAAGTAGAGGTGGCGCCGCCACAGAAAATGGAAGTCCGTTTGAAGATTCTCTACACCTCCCTTTGCCACACTGATGTTTACTTCTGGGAAGCCAAGGTAAGTTAAGATTCTTATTTTATTTTGTGGGTTTCGTATTTGATTAATTAGCGTAATTAGTAATCATAATTAGCTAGCATTCAATGCGCAATCTACTATTGAATCTGATTGCATATATTTGAAACCGATACCAAATGGGTACATGTTTATGAGTTACGTTATTCCCCAAAATAGTATATTACTCCCGTGGATTTTCTCGATTTAGTCATAAATAAATAATTTGTTGTAATTGAATACTCAACTTTACTACTGATGGTTATCGCTCTTACATTTGATATTTGACTGCAGGGTCAAACTCCTCTATTCCCAAGAATATTTGGACATGAAGCTGGAGGGTATAATCTAAAACTCTGTCAAAATGTATTATCATGCTTGAATATATAGTGCATTCTGGATTGATTATATATGACTCTGTTTGGTAGATCTTATTTTAGAGTTTTAATCCTGTTTTTTGTAAAGCATAGAGCTTAAAACGGAGTAATTTTGAAATGCAATGCTACTAGGTTTTAAGCAAGCTAGTTATGCCACCATTAACTTGTTTACTTTTGTTGAATTTAGGATTGTAGAGAGTGTAGGTGAAGGAGTAACACATCTCCAACCAGGAGACCATGCTCTTCCAGTGTTCACTGGGGAGTGTGGCGATTGCCGCCACTGTAAATCAGAGGAAAGCAATATGTGCGACCTTCTCCGAATTAACACTGACAGGGGGGTTATGATTGGGGATGGAAATACGAGGTTCAGCAAGGATGGGAAGCCCATTTATCACTTTGTTGGAACTTCCACCTTCAGTGAATACACCACACTCCATGCTGGTTGTGTTGCCAAGATCAATCCTGAGGCACCACTTGACAAAGTTTGTGTTCTCAGCTGTGGAATATCCACAGGTTAGAGAGAGTATATAATATAATGTTAGCAATGTTAGTGTTTACTAATCAAATGTACTTGTGGTGTAGGATTTGGTGCTACTGTAAATGTTGCCAAACCGACAAAAGGCTCCACTGTTGCCATTTTTGGATTGGGAGCTGTAGGTCTTGCTGTGAGTACACTTTGTACCATTGCCCTGTTTCTTTATTATTATGTGTTTTGTCCGGACAACTCATAAGTTGGTCAGTGGTAACCACAAGGTTACAAGTTCTTCTACTCCTGTGGGAGGAAGTGGCTTATTGACTTTTCAGCCGGGTTTAGCTCACCTTTCGGTTGGATTTACCCAATGCGGTGCCCACCCGAGCTGTGGATTTCCCTTGTCTAAGTGTTGTCTCTCTATTTGAACTATTAGGCTGCGGAAGGAGCTAGGTTATCTGGGGCATCCAGGATTATTGGTGTTGATTTGAACGCCAATAGGTTTGAAGATGGTGAGTTCTGGAATGGCACAAAAAATTTAAAAACAAAATTATGACAAGAGTTGATATGTTACATATTATGTTGTATTCAAGATGATGATGATGATGATGCTCATTGGTTTTGTTGACCACAGCTAAGAAGTTTGGTGTTAATGAATTTGTGAATCCAAAAGATCACAGCAAGCCTGTTCAAGAGGTTAGTTAGTTTGTTTGGGGTTTGAAATGTTGGCATTGATGTTTTGTTCGTTGTTTAAATTAAGGTGAGCATATATATTTGCAGGTGATTGCTGAGATGACAGATGGTGGGGTGGACCGGAGCGTGGAGTGCACTGGAAACATCAATGCAATGATCTCCGCATTCGAATGTGTTCATGATGTAACTGTCTTGCCTATTATTGTAGTATCTGGATTTTTTAAGATTTGTAAGTCTGTTTTCCTTCCAACTGAAACTAAACTATATGATGATGGATTGATGAGACAGGGTTGGGGTGTTGCTGTTCTTGTGGGGGTGCCAAACAAAGACGACGCATTCAAGACTCACCCAGTGAATCTGCTGAACGAGAGGACTTTGAAAGGCACCTTCTTTGGCAATTACAAACCAAGATCTGACCTCCCAGCTGTGGTGGAGAAATACATGAAAAAGGTGTGTATGGTGAATTAATATTGGGTGTTGTTTTTAATTTGTTGGACTGACTGGCTGGCATATGAATGAATGAATGAATGAATGATGTTGATGTTGGGCGCATGTAGGAGCTGGAGTTGGAGAAGTTCATCACCCACCAAGTGACCTTCTCGGAAATCAACAAAGCCTTTGATCTGATGCTGAAAGGGGAAAGCTTGAGGTGCATCATCAAAATGGAACACTGATTCTTCATAATCATTAGCTCTTCTGTGAAGAAGATGGCTGGCAGAGTGTATCCTTACCTAAGTATGAGAGAGAGAGTTATAGATGATAGGAGTAATGAATAAGCATAAGGTTTTTGGGCCTTGATAAGGATGCCGTAGAGATTGGCGTCATTGTAATTGCTGTACTTGCATGGAGATTTTGAATTCTCCTACTGGAAAATCAACCTCAAACTTGCAACTTCATCAAATTTTCATGAGTGTCTTCAAATTAATCTGTGACGTTTTAAGTAAAAAATGATACTCCGTACTATTTATTTGACCACACCATTATTGTCCTGTGTCACTAATAATACGATACTCAGTTAGTGACTTTAGCAGGCAGCCGCGCACGGTAATTACTCAAATTGACCGGCGCACGGTAGTTACTACTTAGTAGTTACTCAATTGGACCGGAATTAAACTGGGATTTTTTTTCTAGATGATTTTTTTTACTACTTTTTTTCTAGATGATTATGTAGATGATTAATTACATAATTTACTCAACTTATGAGGATCATTATACTTTTTTCCTATAAGGTATATCTCTTAATTTTTTTCAAAGGGAATCTACATTATTTATACATGATTAGGTCATTCTACTAGCATTTAATTTTAATAGATCCATAGTTACAAAAGTAAAGAAATTAAAAGATTCTTTGGTGACCTCTGAAGATAGTTTTTTAAGGCAATAATTATTTTGGATAAAGTTAACGACTTTTTAAAACAAATTTTTTTGTTGATTGAGTCATTGAGCAAATGTGATATCAATTTACATTTGTTTTTTCTTGCCTTGTTTGGTTTCGAAGCTCTTGATCCCTTGGGATCCTACGTGTTCACACCAATCGCCCATTAGCAGGTAAAATGTTAGAGGCTGTTTAGTTATATAAAATGTTTCTTTTTTTCGAAATGTTTAAAGGTTTTATTTTTACTAAGATAATATACGGAGTAAATTTCATTTTTTGTCCTAGATTTATAGGTGACAATCTATTTTAGTCATTTTTTATTAGAACATTCACTTTTGGTCTTAGTATTATTGTGACATGACCATTTTTTGTCCTTTATCAACAAATCAGTTTAAATATCGTTAAATACAAGGACATTTCAGACTTTCAGTCTTCAATTATAAATGTTTTCAAAAAAAAAAAACATAACAAATATACCCGTTCAACATACTTTGTATAAAAAGTTTGAAATGTCTTTGTAAATGTCTTTGTATTTAACGATATTTCAACGATTTTATTGCTGAAGGACTAAAATTGGTCATGCCACAATAATACTAGGACCAAATGAAGATGTTCTAATAAAAAATAAAATACAAAAAAAAAAGACTAAAAGTGGATTGTCACCTATAAATTTAGGACCAAAAATAGAATTAACTCATAATATAAATATATCTTTAAGTAATTGGTTATTTGATTTAATTGCATCAAATCAACAAATTAATGCATTTAATTATAACTTTTTAGATTTCAATAGTCTAATTGCTTTTTCATATAACGGACTATTTGACCCTTTTTTGCATTATGTTTTAATTCATCGAGTTATAGTGGCATAATGTATAGGTCATAATGAGGGCAAAAAGATTGTGGTGTTAGTAAATTTAATACCAAATGATATCAGTGTTAGTCATGGATAAGTATATCATAGTGGGAAGTAGACAAGTGATCGTAGTGTAAAGATATATATCTTTTGGGAGGAAAGATATCAACTGATAACATTTCAAACTTATTAGTTATTATTACTACAGACCATTCACATGTGCTATCAACTAGTTTGCACATGGATTCACCTTCTATGAATTAAATAAGTTTAATTTTAGTGCTAAATTGTATTATCTTCCTATTTACTATAGGACAGGACTCGGTCGACTTAATTAAGAGAAATTGGGGCCAATTGCAAGGAACAAAAGTGCTTAAGTGAAAGACTCAATCAAATCTTTGGGGTGAATTTGCAATTACAATAAGAATTAGAGGGGAAACCCTGTTTTCAAATTTAGTTCAGTTTTTATTTTTTTTAAAACGTTGGAGATTTCGCTTTAACTCCTTAATTTATCCGAAAATAGTATAAATATTGATAGTTAGCTGGAATCTTCCAAAATCGAACAGAAACAACAAACATAAACAATTATTGATTCATGGATAACTGATAACTCCAAGGTCAAATCTCCAAACGTCACAATCACCGATCTACTTGAACAAAACAAACATAAAAAAAAACTACTCCGCAAATCAAAACCCAAAGCCCAGAATTCAGTAAGTTTTCTTGCTGCACATTTCCTTGTCAGACATCTACTGATAGACGATGTAAAATCCAGTACAACATTTCTCAAGTCAACAGCTAGTACTGCAATTTTTAAGGATTTTTTAGCTCCCAGTTGGGTGATGTATACATGTGTTTATATATAAATATATGTGTGCTATTGAAACAGCAAGAATCAGGAAGGAATTGAATTGAATATAATGAAGAGGAAAAGGGAAATGGAGATGGAGATGGGGGCTTCAGAAATGAAGTCTGCCATTGAAGAGCTATCCAGCATGGTTTTGATCAAAGCAAAAGATGGTAGCGATTATGACACCACTCTGCATATTCCCACAAAGCCTTTTCTCTCTATCTGCAACTGCCTTCTTCAGGTTCTTGGTTAGTCTCCCAGTTCAAACACCTATTTAATTTCTGCATTCATTATATTGCTTGTATGAGTTGAACATATATATTCTTACTGCTGTGATTTTATAGAAATCTGGGTTGTTTTTTTCAGATAAGATTGGACCAACAATGTTTGTTCTGAGACAAGATGTACATCAAAATATCCAGGTACTACATACTTGTGTGGCATACATGTTTATTAGTATATCTTTTTGAATTTGAAATTTGTTAATTTCTTGAAATAATATATTATATTTACCTGCAGAGATTGGAGAAGTTGCATGATTCAGATCCTTCATTGTATTCAAATATGGTGGAGATTCTGAAGAAGGAGAGAAATGAAGGAAGTGCCAAGAAGGGGCCGAGCTGTAGTAAAGCCTTGGTTTGGCTCACCAGGTAAGCCTTGATTGACTCAAAGTCGATCCTCTGACCTTACAGTTGCATTAAGGTTAGCCCGTTACAGGATTGAATGTTGTTTTACTTGCAAACTAGCTAGCTAGCTTTAAAGAGTAGGTGCAAATTGCAGATCACTGGACTTCACCTCAGCTCTGCTGCAACTACTGGTAGAAGATCTGGAAAAGAACATGGAAGAAGCAGTGGAAGAGTCATACAACATCACTCTCAAGCCATGGCATGGTTGGATTTCTTCTGCTGCCTATGGAGTAAGCTCCTCTGATCTGTACTGTCTTCATATATTCAATAACCCCAATCAAGTTGGTCGATCGAGTTGTTAACTTGATAACTACAAGCTAAGATTACAAGTTCAACTCTCAGGAGCAGCTTATTAGCGTTTTGATTTAAGCCAATTAACAATTTAGACTGGTTTATCTCTTTGTGCTACTTTGCTGGTTATGCTAATTAAAACGAGATTTATCTAGTTCATACCCTCCTCAAAAGTATTATATGAATGTTGATGTGCAGATAGCTGTAAAACTTGTGCCAGACAGCACAAGTTTGATGAGGATCCTGATGAGCAAACAAGAAAATAACAGTAATGACAACCTTAACAAGGAAATCCGCACCTTGGTTTCATTATTAGTACCTGTTTTACAAGAAATTCACAATGTTCTGGTAATTAACTATTTGCCATTTGAAAAGCCTTGAGCTCTTTAAACCTAAGCTTGTTAGAATCTCCCATATGATTTTTTTTTTTGGAAAGATCCAATATGAATATATTTTATTTTGTTGTTTTGTGAGTGTAGGAAACATATGGTTTGAACAGGTTAAAAGCCACCTGAAGGAACTCAAGAAACTCAAAGTTGGTCATACATTTTATCTGTGGAGTTCTGTTAGACAACTCCAACTCCTTTGCTTTAATGTACAAATGTATACAAGTATAGATGTATAAATATTTTTAATTTCACTTCTTTAATTCCTCCCACTTACTCCAATAAAGATATTCCGAGATGCCCAATGGAAAATTAATGCTTGCATAGAAGAGTTGCACACATTAAAAAAAAAAATACTCTGTAGTAAAATAAGCCTTTAATTAGTAACAATAGTGTAATTAAGCTTTTGAATTTAAAATATAAATAAATATTTTTAAATTAATTAATTAAACCTTCCGATTAGACCCTTGAAATAACAAGAAAAATGCAATACTTAAGTCCATTTTACATGATTATTACATGTTATAGTACGGTATCACTTATGTGTCAATATTATTTTTACTATTATTGAATTTATATAAAACAATTATAGAAACTTGGCTGGCCATTCATGAAATACCCACAATCTTAATTTTGATGTATATTTTACAAAATTTTAAATGTCTTACTTGAGGTATTTAAGAATTTTACAATTTCCAATGAATTTTTCCTTTATTACTGGTATTTTTTTCCAACAAGTTTAATTAGGTTGATCTTGTTTCTAAATTCTAATTTATTGTCTTATCGTCAGAAATATGTATTTTAAATAGACTATAACTTTAAAATTATCTGAAACGGATTAAATCAAGAAAGCCAATATTGTATTACGCACACATACATTCATTAAAGAAGTTTACACTTTGAAGTTTGAATCCATTATTCATACTATATTTTACAACAAAGCAAATCCTTCTGATAGTTAACTCACAATCAACATTATAAAAATTACAATTTCTAGAACACCATAAGAAATTTATTTATAATTTTTTCTAAAAACGACATAGTTCTTTTTATTATACTAAATATAGTAATGTAGCATAGAGTGACAATAATACGTTCCACGTGTCTAAGTCAAGGTTACTTGGATGCCATGAAAGGACATAATGTTTCACTTGTAGCTAATTCATCGGAGGAGCCACCCTTGACTAGTCCTCCAAGCAATTCTCCGCCGTCAAAGAACAACTCCACCTTGATGATCTTGTTAGACTCTTCATCAATCTGGTCATTTTAAAATAAAACCAAACATAAACGATACAGTACAGAGAAATTAATGTTGTTTTAATTTGTTAAGGTTTATAGCCAGCTAGATACCTCAAAAATGCCCATTCCGTAAAATTGAGCAATTTCACCAGTAGGGGCATAGCCTTTGAAAGGACCGTCCACGTAACCCCAGTGTCTGAAGCTATACACAATCTTTGGTGGTCCTGAATAAACTTGCAGGACTTCAATGGCAAATCCGCGTCGAAACGCTGTTTGGAACACGAGTTTAGATGAATTTGTTGTTTCAACGTCGGGATTATAAATCCTATATTTCTCCGGCAACGATGTCTGCAAAAACACATTGTAACCTCCTCCACGAGCTGCAATTTCTTCCAAGCTCAACCCTTTATTCCCTATAACACAAAACAAGTTGGTCAAACCTAACCACAAGGTTTTAAGTTCTACTCTCAGTGGGAGCGGTCTATTAATTTTCATAGTTTGAGTCTTGTAAGTATAAATAACCTAGGTTGATTTACCTCATTGTGGTCCTTTATTAGCTAGGATCACAGGTGCAAATAAATGTATTCCGATCCTGAGCTTAATGCGCGAAAACAATGAGAGATTAGCTCAAGGAGTACTAAAAAGGTGCTAACCGCATGGGACTCGTGCAGACTTGTGGTCTAGTACTCTAGTGGCACCCGATTGTACCCCCACATGGGAGGGATTGGAGTGGGTTCAAGTCTGATATTGACTCTTTGTGCTTCATTTGGTCATTTGGTTGAGAAAATAGTTATGAACAGATACTCTGGGGAATTATAAAATAACGACATGGTTGGACACTTGGACATATATTTATTATTTATATATATCATATCATATGTTGAATATAAAAAAAATGTTATAAATGATATACCATTGACATGAAGTCTGAATTTCTTATGGTCTAGAGTATTGCACTCCTCAGGGTTGGCCTTGTGGACTAATTCCATTTCCCAAGTCTTCAGTAACCTCTGCACTCTCTCCTCCAATGACCCTTCAGGCCATACCTAAAATCATATCACATAATAAACTTTATTAATTACAACCAAATATCACAAATACTAATATCAACCGTACCGCAATTAAATTAAAAGTGACATGATAATATTGCATATATACATGAGTTCTCCCTTCTTCAAAGACTTTGTTGACGTCGTCATAGTTGGGAGGACCAAACCTCCATGTGATGTTCTTCATATCCTCTTCACTTAGGTAGTCCCTATACTTGTCACCCACAACTGCGGAGGAAGCCATTTTCTTATTATTTCTTTACAGATAGATGTTTCCTTATTTGCTGCATATATACATATATAAGGATAAGGTGGGCAGTTCATGTGTGATATTTCATGGGATCGGAGAAGCTGTACCAAACGTTTCTTCCACCCCGGTCCCCGGCGGCTTTGAAAGTTCAAATGTAATTGACAAGTGAAGTACTATAGTACTCGTATAATTGAAGAGTAAAGATTGTACTTTTGTTACGGATTGTGATAATTGACGATTTCATAACCACTCATGTATAGTTCTAGACTTAATATCCATTTTTTTTTAATACTATTGACTCTATTACAATGCAGTATCTATTCATAACTACTTTCTCAACCTATTGAAGCACAAGGAGTCAATATTGTTGCCTCCACTGAGACTCGAACCCACCACCTTCCGTATAAAGGAAAGGGTTTGATGCTCGACTATTAAGATTTCACCACTTTAGTTGCTCGACTTTCAAATTTGTTTAATTTCATCTCTAACTGTGCAATTGTTAACCAAAATGATCCTAATTAGGACTATTTTGGTTTGAACAAAGGTTATTTTAGGTAAAAAAAAAAAAAATACACATGATAAAATTGAACAAGTTTGTAAGTCGATGGTGAAATCATAATAGTCAAGGAACCAAATCGGGCGTATTAACTCATAATTCTATTATTTGGTTGCAATTCCTTCAAACCATGAAATTGTAATTCTAAGGATCCCCCAAGATTTACAATTCCAAGCGGAGTTTGAATTTTTAAAGCAAATTACGAAGAATTATTATTATTATTTTTTTTTTATTATATCGAAACAATTTAGTCTTTATTCAATTCTTCCTTTTCAAATTCTCGATAATTCTATTCTTACATAGAGTGGACTAAGGGTAAAAGGGGTACAATTACATTTGAATTTGTGTTACAATATGGTGAATATGGCAAGTGGGGAGAGGACCCCTCTATTTATACTAAGTAAGTCGGCTTGGCATTTAATGCTCAGATGCAAGTGGTTTGATGTAGGGGTGTGCAATTGGTTAACCGAACCGTTTTAACCAAAATTTTTAAACTTTTAACTTTTAAACAAATCGAATTTTGTATTACCAAATTAACCGGTTAACCAATTAACCAAACTTCAATTTTTAAAGCTAAAGTTTTAAATCATAAAAATAAATATATTTAAAATTTTCAATTTATCATTCAGTTAACTGAAATTTTGAACCAAATTTATCGTTCACTGAAATTTTAACCATTAACCAAAATTCGATCAATTAACCAAAAAAAAATTTATCAAAGTACGCAAACCCCTAACTTGTTATGACTTGATTACCTTCCATGACAGAGACATCATTCACACATTGTTGGTCGCCCTTCTTGCAAGCACAAGTGGATCATCTTTACTTTAGTGCAAGCTAAACTTTCTAACTTGCAAAGTGGGTTACCGATAAGGTGATTCTAACAAACCGATTGGGTAACACTCTGCTGAGCAACCCCACAAGTAGTCCTAGTGCATATTTACCTAACACTAGGCTTTTTAATCTCTAAAATGAGCAACACAACTAACCATAAGCTGCTGGGATCCGACCGAGTGACTGACCAAGTGGCACTTTACAAGACAACCCCACAAATAGTCCTAGTGCGTATCACCTACTTACTGGACAATGAAACTTATTTTTCCACAAAATTATAATTCCTTTCCCCCTCAACACCCTCATTTCAACCAAACACTCCATTAAAAAATAAAATAAAATCATTCAAACTCTTATTACCACATAAGTTAAAGCGTACATTTTTATGAAGAAAACACGATGAAGTTGGATAGAAGGAGCACATTAATACAGTATAATGAATGCATTGACAAATTCCCATTCTGCAGTTATCGCTTATTGTTCAAACATTTTATTCTTTTACTGGTTAATCAACCTGCAAAAAACTAAACTCCTTTCATGAAAGGGCAGGCTGAAGGGGCTTCAGATGTTGCAGCTTCATCACTGCTTCCTCCCTTGACCAGGGCTCCAAGAAGTTCTCCACGGTCAAAGAACAACTCTGATTTCACAATCTTGTTAGACTCTTCATCCAACTGCTCAATTATACCATTCAAAATGTTAGAGTTCAAAGCAAAAGAAAATTTGTAATGGTAACGCCTGATAGCAAAACTACATATTTATTATTATTATTTGTTAGAATAACAAGAAAAAATAACCAAAGAAAGTAAATCAGTCTAAGTTGCTCTTGACTAAACCAATAAAGCTAATAGCCTTGTGATTGCATATGTATTATTCAATACAAAAGATGAGGTACCTCGAAAGTGCCCATTCCAAAGAATTCAGCAATTTCTCCAGTAGGAGGATGGCCTTTGAAGGGGCCATCCATGTAACCCCAATGCCTGAATCTGTATGTTATTCGTGGCGGTCCTGAATAAACCTGGAGGATCTCGATAGCAAATCCACGAGGAAATGCATTCCTGAAAACAGCCTGAGATGAAACAAATGTTTCATCGGCAGGGTTGAATACTCGATATTTTTCGGGCAAAGAGGTTTGGAGGAAGACATTGTAGCTTCCTCCAATCTTGGCTGTTTCTTCCAAGGATAGACCTTTTCTCCCTGCATAAAAACAGTACTCCTTATGGTACATGACTCAATGAAAAATGAAAAATGAAAATCCACCTATAATACAGTTGCGTATACCATTGACGAAGAGTCTAAATTTTGTAGGATCAAGTGTCTTATAATCATTAGGATCTGCCTTGTGCACCAGCTCCATCTCCCATGTCTTCATAAGCCTCTGCACTTTTTCCTCCAGAGATCCTTCAGGCCACACCTATTATAACACACAATTAACAACATTATAATCATATCCAAACACAATGGCCGTGGCCATGGAAGACGACTACAAGTTGGTAAACCAGCCTAAGTTGGATATAGCTGGCCAGCTTGAATCAAGAAGGCCAGTAAGCGGATGGGAGTCGGACTTGTAACTTGTAGCTGCGTTTTGGTGTATGGGATTGACAAGAAAACAAGAAAAAGTTGGTGCAATACAAGGAAGAGAGTAAAGAATATAGCATACATGAGTTCTGCCCTCTTCAAAAAGCTTGTCTACAACATCATAGCTAGGAGGACCAGATCTCCATTTGGTGTTCTTCACCTCATCTTCACTGAGATAGTCCCTGTATTTGTCTCCACCAGTACCTGAACAAGCCATTGTAGTGGTTCTATTCTTTAGCCACAATGCTCTCCACCTACACCCACGCTTTAAAGAAGTGAATTCTTTAAATATTGAATTTTCATTCAACAGTTCTGGTAACACCGAACATGAACAAGGAATCTAGTCATTGCAGGCTGATATAATATTACACCTTTGGGGACTTCGGGTGCTGCAATGAAAGCCCGCCATTCATAAAATAATCTCCAATCATAATAACCTCACATGCTAATACACTTATGAAGTCAACTCACGTGCAAATACACCAATGAAGTTCAAAAGCAACAAAGCCTTACACGATGTCTATACATTTTTAAAAAATAAATAAATACGGAGTAATAAATAACAATAATTAAGTTCAATACGCAAGAGCCATCTTAAAAAAATATATAATAATAAGCAAAAACCACTAATTAAGTTCAATACCCAAAAGCCATCTCCGGGGTTAATGCATACCCGGTCCCAAAACAGAAAATCCAAGAGTTATCAAGTCAATACACAAATAAACTACAATACAATCAAAAGCCAAACTCGAGCAAAAGCTACAAAACAAAGAGATACTAAGAGCACGATCATACTACGTAGCAGGAGGAAGGCCATTTCTTGCAGAAGATTAAGAAATGGAATTTCATCCCAATGTGATCTTCTCTAGCAACCAAGACAAAGCCCATGGGAAGCTCAATATTTCAATCTGGGATTAAAAATATAGTCACATCCAGCAGGTCCGAAAAGCAGTGGAACCACTGAGGCAGAAATGAGACAATACAGCTTGAGTGCCTTGCGAAGACTGCACCCATCAGCAAGAGAATGGGTAAGATAGCAGCACAGCAGCAGCATAAACCAAGTGGGAAACTCAACTGGCAAGGAGAGGCAGAGTAGCAAAACAGATGAAGCTCCAAAAGCACCTATAGAACAAAACCATCAGTCCAGGTGGATCCAATCCAAGCCCCGTGGTGAGCTTGGATAGGGGCAGTCTGTACTCCCTTCCCCAATTTGAGCAAGTGGGCAGCTATAAACAGATTCGGAAAAACTCTTTACCGGACCACCATTCACTCCCCAATTAACATAATTAACATAAAATGTTAGACTTCACTGAAACACTATTTCGGACCCTACTCTCTATGCTCTCAGTGTAAAAGGGGTGCAAACACGGCTGCTGATCAATCAAATCAAGTTTGAAAAGAACTCATTTATTAAAAATATAATATATAAAAATAATATTATACTATTATACTATATTATAGCTCAATCAAACTAGAGAGAACCATTGCCCATGGTACAAGTGCACCGCCTGCATTTTGGTAGGGGGATTCAGAAAAGTCAACAATCAGTGCTGATAATTTTATTTGGGGTTTAGAAAACACAATGTGGTAAATTGTGATTATCAACAAAATTTCAGATCAACTAAACCACAAAACTACATTGTGACAGAAAGGAGGTATTACATTCAAAGATCGAGGTAATTGTAACACGCATAGAAAGAGGCGTCTATATACAATAGCATGCTTGCTTTTGAATCTAAAAACAGAAGCAAAATCTAAGATTACATTAAATTTACTGAAACGTAACAATTATACATTCCAAACCGATCAAAAGTCATGTAAATCCCTTGAAAACCAAATTCCTCATCCATGGAGTAGCAGGAAATGCATAGAGAAGCCAATAGCACATTGGAATCGCATCTTGGGCCAGGTGCGGTGACAGCAGGGATAGGAATCCAGTTGAGTTACCACTTTTTCCACAACAGAAAGAGAAACAAATCAAACAATGGCAGAGCTGATACTCTGCCTTTGCAAGCGGTTTGTTCCATAAACTAAACACAAGGAAACAAATAAGTAATAAAGCAGTTGACCAAAACAATAACATAATCACATGTATTTCAAATATATACCGAGTCGCATAAATTATTCAATGACAAACCAAAACATAGCAGAAAGGAACAGTCGGAAAGGGAGTTCTAATGGGAAAAGATTGGAATGGGTGGAATAGGAAAGACTAGAGCATTCATTTTCAGAATTTCAAGTCTTTCATATCCACCCACTCCAAAACCCTTTCCCTTTACTCTCTTTCCACTTCCCCAAATTTCGTCCAAACTTCGATCAACCTTCAGCCCAATCCTCCAACCCGATTTTACTCTCTCGAAAACCACAAATAATATAAATAACCAAATATTGAGCCATCAGTAACCAAAGGTTTTCCACACAAGCTTTGAGCTAATTGTACGGTCCGCATCATGGTTGATCTGAAAGATCACATCATTCGGCCCATAAATATTATGTTTATGCAAAATCCGGAAAAAAAAACAAAAAAAAAGACGCTTTTGACTGTAAAATCAGCAGAAAATCATAGATATGTACGTTTTCAAAAACAGGAAAAAGGAGCTCAGAAATTAGTATGGGTAGGAGAAGATTATCATCACTCTCAAAGAAATCAGAGTGGTGCATGACTTTCTCTATATATCATCAGTGCTCCGTCTAATATATTCACCAAAAAAAAAAAACATAAAAATTCTGGATAATAAACATCAGGAAATCGAGAGAGTACCAAACAGGTTGAGGATGGAGGCTGAGCATATACGATTGTATTGAGACGAGATATGCAGACGTAACGTATATATAGGAGAAATGAGGCATCACTAAACCCTAATTTTCACGCAATCATCGGGTGGGGCGGAAAGGGGAGATGAGTGGCTAGATAATTGACTATAGTAAACCCCGGCCCAATATAAAACCCAAACTTCTGCTTGCTACGCTATTTGGGTAACTTGGGAATTGGCCCAGTTGGTTTATTATTGTATTTGATCCAAAAAAGAATAGGTAAACAAATATATTATTATACTTTTCTATAAATACATAACAAAGTATTATATTTTTATTTAAAAATTGTATATTTCTCAGTTGATTTTACACGATATCAATTATTATGTAACATGATATTTTTAGTTTTGGGGTCATACTCTTAAACCCTTAACAAGTTATTTGGTTGTAATGATCGGAAATAGGAGTCAAATGAATTGTAATTTTGTACAAATGAATAAGGTGGAATAAAGTATAATTTAAATTCTAAATAATTTATGTTTGATAGGAATAATTTTACAGGGAAAATTAATGGCACCAAACACTCTCTGTTTGGTTGCTATGAAAGTTTAAAATTTATTGATAATTTAAAATATTTGAAAATTATTCACATATTTGGTGAAACTTTTGACGTTGGAAAAATTGAGTCAATTAGGAGTCAGGTTCATAAAATGAATGGAAAATAAATTCGATCATCTCATTAGAGCAAGATGTGATGCCCTTGAGGTAAGAGATTTCACATTTGTTGGCAAAGAAAATAAATATGGCATATGAGACAGGATCTTTTTTCCCAAAGTAACTTATGAATATAAACATTATTTAATTATATATATCATGTTTTTTTGTGTCCGACTAACAAAATTTTCAAATAAATATAATGCATTTGATTCTCTCATCATACTTGTCACACCTTTACATACTTGAAGATGGATAATACTTCACCATGAAGAGAAGATCTTCAATCACCATATACAATTGTACTTCATTGAAAAAGTTTAAACGACATTATATTTATTTTGGCCAAATTTTCTTTCATACATATTACATTGTCAAACATATTCTTTTGATTGCAGTATGTATATATTATATATAATATATAGTTTACATTACGCATACATACAACCTTGAAAGAATGTGTGCGCACACAAACACACATGCACCTATATATGTCGAGATTTAAAAATTTGTCAAGAGTTTAAATATGTCAAATATTTGAAATAACTTTTTTAGTAGTTTAATTGGTATTGTTCAAATATAACATTAAACATCTTAATTAATTTTGAAAAGCAACAAACAACCTCGTAAATCAATCCCTTTGAAATTTAATGAATAGATTTGATTTATTATTTTCTCAATAGCTTCTTCTTTTTCTTTTTTTTTTTTTAATTTTAAATTCACATATAGATTTGTTAGACCCTAACAAAAAATTTTAAAGATGAAATGTTAATTTGATCAATACTAAACCTATCCAAGATATGTATTCCCTTAAGTTGAACATTGCACAGAAAAAAAAAAGGTTATTGCAAAATAAAATTTAATAAACACTACTTTGAATAAAATGAATATGTAAGTTATACACTAAGAATAAAAATACCACTTCGAATAAAATTCATAGAAAAATTATGCAGTTCAAATTATTAAGGACCAATCCAAAACTGATCATTTTCATAGAGGATTACGTGACTCATAAATAACATGGATTGATATGAACAAAAATGTTCCATTATCTAATTACATTTAGTCCACGAAATTTCAGTCATCTAAACTCGAAGTCTAGATAGGCTCATGGTAAATTTGGGAAATATTCAGGCGAGTGCGAAGGGGAAAAATGCTCTTTTCTACACCGTTTACAGCAACTTAGCAAACAGAAAAAGAGACACGAGGAACCAACCTATAACTAATACACACAAAAACAAAAACAAAACAAACAAGTATATCAGCTAACAGGAGCATTAGATACTACCATATCACCTTCATTCATCAGCAAGGGATCAACCAGAGAGCTGATACTGGCAGAGACATCATCCAAAATAGAGCCACTAGGATTTTGAATCGCCTCAGCCTCAGCCTCAGCCTCAGTCTCGGGCTCAGCAGAAGAGGATGTCAAATGGGATGTGCTGGAAGCTGATGTGACAAGATCTCCAAGATGCTTAGGCCTATTCAAAGTCTTGCAATGTGGGCAATAGTATGTAATGTAAGGAAAATCTTCCTTTCTAGCAAGGCCTGCAAAGCAAACATGATTATACATTCGTATACTTCCAATTACAGAAAATGATGTATCACATCCTACCATTGTGCATATGACAGCTACCACAGATCAGTGCATAAGATTGTGTTGGATCTTCTCCCACAAGCAGTGCCGCAATTCGTGCTAACCATCCTCCATCTTGTGTGCTAGAACTTGTTGGATTATAATGCTCAACAACCTGCTGATGATATTGGCTCATATCAGAACCATCAAGTTGTCTAAGCGTTTCATCTTCAGGATGATCCACTGTAGTACTTCCAGTGCTACTAGATCTTGTTTGGACCTGCCTTCGATTTCGTAGTCCCCCGGACTGCACAACCTCAACGTCACTGCTACTTCCACTAGGGGCATTTTGCTTAGACTCATCTCCCACATAAACATTCAAGCCACTATCAGCACCAAGCTTGGATGCAAGTACAGTAGCAGCAGCTGCCTTGGCTGCTGGGTCGGTGTCATACCTCTGCACCAAAAACTCAACACTGAGATAAGAGACCCATCTAATCCTTGTTGTTATCAAGATGGTAGATTATACTACACAAAGCATGAGTTTTATAAAGATGTGATTGTTGATATGGCTCAAATCTATTGCCAAGCATTCCCATCAGTGCCTCAGAAAAGCTATAATGGCCAAAAAATCAAAGGTGTGATATAGTATAACCAGGTGAAATAATTGAAAGAAGCAACAAAATACATGTATCAATTTATCTCAACCTGAATGAGTTGTTGTGTAGTATAATAATTGGTCTTCTCTTTAAGCTCATCAATCTTGGCTTGCCTTTCAGCCCGAAGCTTTTCCAAGGTTTTCTGGTCCTTCCGTTCACCTATAAAGAAGCCATAGTGAATGAATAAGTTCCAAAAGACAGACTGGAAGAAAACTAAGAGAACTTGCTTTGGCATAGTTAGGCTAAATAAGACAAAGTACTTACGCATCCTCATGAAGCTTCCAATCACTGAATAAGTAAGGAAAGATAAGCAAGGTAATAGAAACATAGGCAAAACTCGCAAAGCCCTCATTTTCCAGTCCAAGTCAGGTGGTCTTGTAGTCACGATAGCATAAACCACTGCAATAACCTGCCATTGAATACAATTTCCTAAGCCAAGACTCTTAGAAACATGTCATTCTTTCTAACAAGTAAATCGTAGAAATGTATCATATCAAAATAATAGCACAATAAATATTAAGTAGGGTGCTTGCCAGCTTTGCATTCCACAACCAAAAGTAAAGAAAGTTAATACATGTAATACAGTTCAGCATCAGTCAAATTAAAGCAGAGCCTGAGACTATCAATCAATTCATTGAACAACGTTTCAGGGGAGTTACGAAAAGTGCAACACTACAAGAGAAATGCTTATAAAGTCACCAATATCAAAGGGGTTAAAAGCAAATCAAAGTTGCTATAAAAAGCTACTCAAAAAATAAGACACCAGAAATTAAATTTTGTGTGCAAAGCAAGTAAGCAACCATCAAGGGTTATCAATTAAGGGCATGGGTTAAAAATTCTTTCTACTTAAGACCTGCCCATGGTTGCCCAGCCCAAATATAAGTGGTTAGCTGCACATGAATCAGTGTACAAATATGTCATTAAGCTTTAACATAAATAATGCAACAAAGCAGTAGTTTCTTTAGCAAGCACTCCCAAGCAGAGAATGAGACTCTGCAGCAGAAGTGAGCATCATAATCCAAAAGATGTGTTAATTAAAAGGAGATCAGAAAGGATCTGAAAATTCATGCATTTGCTTATACTAAAATAATAGAATAGGTGAAAGGAAGCATTACCTCAAACAGTACAGAAAGTATAATCAGGTGCCTGGTCATTCCTCTCCAACTTTGTGAACGTTTTTTAATTCTTGCAATAATAGCAGCCTCCTCCTTTGAAATATATTTCAGTCTCTTCTCAAAATCATCTCCGTGTGATCTGAATATTGAATTCCATATTCTAGACAGCAGTCCCTTCTTTTTCTTCTTCTTTTCCTTTACTTCAGTACCGGTGGCTGTGGTAGGCACATTGCTAGCAATGTTCCCAGCATTATTCTCAGAACCCTCATCCATTTCCTACAAATTACAAATTGAAAGTTAGAGCAGGGAAATCATCCTTTCTGTGAAAAGTAAGAGAGGAAATTTCATCCTTTCATGAAGAGATGGATCAGTGTGGGAAAAGGCTGTTTAACAGCCCGTGAACGGTGAATGTTTCACTACACTTAACATTCCAACATATAACAAGAAGGATAGAAAGAAACTCCAAAGGCCATACATAATTATAGATAGATTGTTTAACAGAATAATTCATAAGCAATAACATATTACTACAATAAGCAAATTAAAGTAAATTTGAAACCAACAACAACAAAACTCCATTAAATACAGGTAAGCATATGTCCACTAAGAGAACTAGTTTCAAGCCTTCAATCTTGAGAACACATTTCATAAATAAATAACCAAGATTAATCGAATAATCCAGATACTAACTCCGCCAACTACAATCCAACTTCCAAGCACCACAGATACACGGAATATCTCACTTAACTCCAAACCAACCATAGTTTCGGGATATCAAGTGATGAAAAACTTCCGAAGTTTATCAAAAGGTGAGATGATTTGTGTAGTCAAGAACAGTTCGACATCAATGCAAAGGAGACTCAATTATTCGGAGTAACATATTTTTAAAAAACACACACAAAAGTGATAATAACAAAATCGAACATTAAAAGATTATTTCCAAACGATGAACAATCTATTGCTAGATGATTATCAAATTATGCATATATATAACAGCATGAATTACAGTACGAGATACTAAATTGCGTTACCTGGATTAGGAGGTTGTATGAAACGATAATTTGCGTTGAGTTGAGATCGATTTCGCGTCTGTTGCAGATTGGGAGTTTTTCTATAAATCTTCTTTTTGAAGAAAAAGATTACTGAAATCGGAAAGGTATCGGAAATAGCGATCGCCGCTCCCCAGTTCCCACTCGTAAAAGAAACACCCCTCACAGCGGGGTAGAAACTCGTAAAATGATCGTACGAATACTTTTAGCATGTTTTAAAATATTATTTTAAAAAATATATTATTCAAGCTTGTTTGCGGAAAATTTGTAAAATTCTTTTATGTCATGTAATAATCATATGATTCATATCTGAATTTTTTAAATTTGATTTTAAAAAATCAGCATTTTTGTGTCTTGTAAATATTATATTTCATTATGCATAAGAGATATATTAAAACTTTTAAAAATTAAAATTTTTAATATCAAATATTTACACAATTATTATTTTTAATTTAAGAGAAAAATGATCAAATAAGTCATCAAACTTTATCTAAAAAGTCAATTAGGCCTCTGAATTTTTTAAAGTTACAATTAAACTCGTCAACATCTCATTTCAGTTTAATAAATTCCAAAAAACAATTAGTGACATACTACTACATGTCACTAAGGTTTCAGTCAACATTCTGGCAACCTACAAAGACACTTTTGGCAGCAACTCGACCGACAATCGTAGAACGGTCGCTGATCGATTTTAAATTGACGGATAAGGCAACTGGGGGAGAAGGCAACCCAATTGCCTTATCTGTTAATTCAAAATCGACCGCGCGACCGTTCTACGGTCATCAATCAATTTATTGCAGATAAATTTTGTCGAACTTAGTAAAAAGTTGTCGGAATGTTGATTGAAACTCTAGTGACATGTAATAGCATGTTACTAATTGGTTTTTGGACTTTATTGCACTAAAGTGAGATGTTGATAAATTTTTTTTGAGAACGAGATGTTGATAAATTTAATTACTAACTTTAAAAAAAAAAATTACAAGCCTAATTGACTATTTAAGTAAAGTTCGAGAGCCTATTTAACCATTTTCTATTAATTCAATCATACCCGAATTTCTTAAATTTGTACACTAATTATTTTAAAATGATCATACAAAATTTAAATTAAACTATTCAAAATAACATTTTACATACATCAAAACATGTTCAAATATTATAGTTATTAATTACGAAGTAATATTTAAATCAAGATAACTGATTTGTTTTAGAGTCTGATATACTCCATAATTGCTACTACACGTACAATGCAATGATTTAAAATTTTCATCATGGATTAGTATTTTACATTATGTATAATCCTTTTAGTACAAAATTTTAAATCACGTTTAAGAGTGTAATACATTTAAATATAGAATGTTTTTTACAAACAAAATGTTATACATAAATTTATTAGAAGTTTGACATAACTGTTATTTACCAAAACTTTGGAGTGATATGTCTACTTTGGACATAATCCCACAGTGCCGCAATCGAATTTCGAACTTTGGTCTCCTTCTCCAAATAGGACCTACTGAACCAGTGAGCTAAACTTGTGCGGACTAAGTTTGTTTTCATTATTTACCTTTTTCGATGACAATAGGAACTTGCAATCGAACTCATTGTTATTATTTTCCTTAGTGGGTGAAGAGAGAAACATGCAACCAAACTGACAAATATACATTTGAAGTAAATCACATTAGACAGACTGATACAATAATTATACTTCACAGTTCACACACCCGATCACCCTTTTGAAACTGCTTAACATTGTTTACATGAAAATTATTTATTAATCAAATCATATTTAATTACGGAGTACTTTTGAATTTGCGAACTTTATTGATAACTAATCAAATCATACGACAATACATATATCAAAATATATGCTCCTTTTTTTTTTTTTTTTTTTTTTTTTTTTTTTTTTTTTGGTATTTAGCATTGTCTAGGTAAAAAATAATTATTAACACTATTCTTAAATTGTGTGTATTCAGTAAATAATATTATTATTTCAAGATGGAAGGAGTACACATTTAATAAGTATGAATAATATATTACACGTACCAGTCTTTCATACTAAATATTACGGAGTGTGTTATTTGATAAAATTTCATTTAATTTTAAATTATAAAAATCAATCAATTTATATTAAATTAGTGTATAAATGTTTGTACCATATTCTTTTGAGTGCAAGTGTGCAACTATGAATTTCCAGTTGTATTTTCCTGTGCCCACAAATTTATGGTGTATTTAATTGTGTAATCTGTCCATGTTAATTGAGTTGATCCCCCATAAATCAACATTTATTTAACGATAGATAAAATATGAAAAATAAATAACCATTATTATTATTATTATTATTATTATTATTATTATTATTATTATTTGACGTTAGAGAACCCATAAGATTTTGTGGGAAAAATTGGTTCTAATTTCACCCTATGTCCCTATCAACAGTGTTTCTCAAACATTTTTCGTTTTGGTGGTGTATTTAATTTGGCCATACAGGGAGTTTGAAGCGAGTGTTAATCTTTCTTTTTAAATTAATTAAAAAGAATTTCGTGGTGAATGTTCTGGGTGAACGCTGCAACAGATATGATCATAAGGTTGCGAGCTTAGAGTTGGACGGTGGTGGTTGACAATAATGGAGATGGATGGTAATAACGATCAATGGGGGTCGATGAAGATACCTGCCAACAAGATCATCCACTTTTATTAGTAGGGTATTAATGTAACTCACAATTAAACCTCGGTTAATATTTTGAGCTATTTTTACGACTAATACATCATTGGTTGCCTCTCTCCGGGGTCGGCGACTAGTTTTGGTTGCCTCTCTTCGGAGAGGCGACAACAAATATTGTCGAAGAAGGTGCCCACGATTGATTTTTTGATTGAAAATGATGTCGAATTTAAAGTGACATGTTATCACATACGCCAATAACATATTTTTTGACTTTATTGCTCAAAAAAAAAAATGTTAATGTGTTTAATTGTAACTTTAAAAAGTTTAAATATCGAATTAGCTTTTTTTAGGTAAAGTTTGAAGGTCTATTTAACAATTTTCACTTAATTATCTATTTAGCTTATAGGCTCTTATTAGCGGACGAGAATCATTTACGGGGTAGTTTTGAAGAATAAGGGTCAAATAGTTCATTGAACTGCATACAATAATGCAATTAGTCCACTGAACTTAAAAAAATTATAACTGAATATCTAAACTAAACACATTTCATGTAATTTGTCCAATTTGCTGGTTTCTAACCAATTACCAAAAATAAAAAAAATATTTTGTTTAAAATAATTTGTATGAATTAATTATTTAATAATAAAAAAACAGAAAACTTTTTTTTTTCTTTTTTTTTTGAAAACAAAACAGAAAACTTCGTCTCGCCGGACTTCGTCTCCATGGCCGAAGATGAACTTTTTTTTAAAATATTAATTTTAAATAATTATTTTATTTTTATTAAAACTAAATAAATTTAGAGTAACTTGTTAGGAACCTGCAAAGAGTTTTTTTTTTTTTTTTTTTTACAATGTAGTATCTGTTCATAAAGGGAAGGGTTTGATGCCACTTGACCACAAGGCCCTTGGCAGGAACCTGCAAAGAGTTAGTTGAGAGATTCAATTGTAATTTTTTTAGGTTGAGTGGTCTAATTGCATTATTGTGTGCAGATGACATATTTGATTATTATGCATAGTTTTTATTTATTTATTTATTATTAATTTTTAATTCTTGGGTCCTCTCGGAACAAAGAGGCTGCGAAGACAATTTGGCTCGGGTCGATCAATACCCAATAGCACTCCGACACTCTACTCTGAGAAAACCTTAAACCAAAAGATAGAAAGAAACACGAGGAAAACGAAGACGAAGAAGGAACAAACCCACATCCTCGTCCCTGATCTATTTTGCCGTTATCTATCTGCCTCTCTATAGCCACCCTTCTCTCGCAGTACGTATGTATTGTGCATGTTATGTTTGTTTCTTCGATACCTAGGGTTATAATTAGCTCAATGATATATTAGATTTGATTTCTCCATTGCTGCATCGCATACTTCCCGTAATTCTCTTTCGATTAATCTAACGCCCGTGTTGAGAAAATTTGTAACTCAGCGAGTTTATATTTTGACTTTATTGTTTTTTTAATTGGTCATATTTTGTTGAAATCTGTCAACATATTTATGAAAACGGTGCTGGGTTAATGAAATCATATTCGTGTATATCTTCAGTAGCTGCAGCCTGCAGCTGCGGATCTTGATCAAGACCGAAGAAAATAAATTGTGAATCTGAAGTGTGATTTTATGTCTTCAACATTAGCTGTTTGAACAACTTTGTGCCCACTGTGTGAAGCTGCGTAATGTGGCTTGAAAGCTTACCTGTGGGGAATAATCTTGTGTTATTTATGTTTGGATTTTTTTATTTTTTATTTTTGACTTTGCAATAGACTGTGCTTATTTAATCAGTAAACTGTGTTTCTGTGATTTTAAGACTAATTTATTTAACATAATACTTATGGCTGCTGTTCTGTTGTCTTTCAGATCATACTGCACACAGGAAGATAATATTGTTGACATTAATTAATAATAAAGGGGTCCAATGGGTGAGACTGTAAGAAAGCGCAAAAGTTTGTGGGATGCAGAAGAAGATACTTCTCTTCGTGTTGAGTCAAATGATAAAAATGCATGGTCTGGAAAGGGACAGTATCCTAGTTATCAGGAAAACAGTGCTTCAAAAACTGATTTTTCCTCCAAGAATCACTCTGGTTGTGACTTATCACCACAAAATGTTCCCCAGGAGAGTCATAGGAGCAGCCAACATGGGGAACGAGTTCTAGAAACCGAAGAAGCTGATAGGAAAAAAGACTTATATAGAAGCCGCAGGTCGGTGATTGATTTGTATTAAATGATATATCTTTCATGCACCAAGAAAAATGACTCATCTTTTGTCTGTTTAGTGAGAGATTAAGTCATGTTCTCACTGTTAAGGGTGTATGTTTACATGCTCTAATTTTACTTAAGTGACAAGTGCTCGAATAGTTACAGTGGAAAGAAATGATTTTTTAATGAAGTTTTTGCATGGAGTGCAATATTAGGCACCTTCTGGACTGCACAAGGGCTTGAAACCTCTAAAATGTTTGCATGCTCAAGTTTTGTTTGTAATTGTGGATAATCTACCATTATTGGATGTGGAAAAATTGGAATTCTTCATCTAATTAGGATTTTTACTGATGTTGAATTGCTTATCATGTAATAGGCACCCTGCAAGAGACAGGAGCAGGAGCAGGGGAAGGGGAGAAGGCAGGAGCAGAAGTCCCGGTAGGAGAAGGGACAGAGCTAGGTATCCAGTGCAGAAAAGGAGTGGAAGTAGAAGCAGGAGCAGGAGTAGGGATAGGGGCAACATGAAAGCCAGAAGCAGGAGTCGCAGTCCTCCCCATAATTATAAAAGTGATCCACATGGATGGGGTGATAGACGGAATGGGTCTCGAATATCATCACAGACCTGTAGAGATTTTGCCACTGGGAAGTGTAGAAAAGGTAGTGAGTGTAGGTTCCTTCATCCTGATAACTTAAAGAGTACAGATGGATTTCAGTTAGAGGATGACTTGGCTGAAACATTGGGTAACAGGCTAGAGCATGGACATGTCTCAAGATCTGCTAATAGTGAAGGTCATGAGATCCGGGATGAGCTTCCTGATGCATATGATATAGAGCATGATCAAACTAGGAAACGGAACAGAGTTATGATCACTTGTAAGGATTTCATTAAAGGCAAGTGTCACTGGGGTGCATCATGTAAATTCTCACATGCTGGCGTTTCTAGTGATAACTATGAAAGAGGCGTTAAGAATGCATCTCTCAATTATGTTCAGGAGCGTGAACCAACTAAAAGCACTAAACAGCTGTGCAAGTATTTTGCAGCTGGGAAGTGCTTTCATGAAAACTGCAAATTCTCTCATGATGGTCCCACCCCTAGCTATATTGAAACTAGACCCTCTGACAATATAGGTGGGGGCAGATTGGATGGCAAGAATAAACACCCAAGTGGCCCAAATTGGGATGATGCACAAAGGGACTCAAACCTTTCCCAAATTGGGATACACCCAAAAAGATTTATGGCTTCCCCAAATGGTAGAGACACAAACACTTCTGGATCTGTTCTGGAAAAATTAACAGACAGTGAGGGGCAAACGGCTACTTCCATAGCCTCACAATCCCAAAGTTTAAATGGAAGTTCTCATGTTTATGAACAGGGTAAAATACAAGAAGCTTCAGGCGCCAATCTTTCCAACACAGTCATGAAACCTGAAATGTCTTTGAATTCTTTTGTTATGCCATATACTTTTGAGGACAAGGGTAAATTTGGGCCTAATGCACTACACGAAGTGAAAAGCTCCAGGAACAGTGTTCATCCGGTTTTATTGCCTGGACAAAGCTACGAAGTTGGTGAAAATATGACTGTAAGCTCTGATACTTCTTTCTTCACCAGCTCGAATCAGAGTAGACCGAGAAATCAGAAAGAAGCTGCCAGTTCAACAGATACACCAAGTATGGAATTCCCTCATAATCTTTCCACTGCCGCACTTGTCAAGCTTGCATCTCAAATGAAAAAGTCTTCCACTTCTTCCACGGTTACATTTGGAAATGAGTCTGCGAAATCTGAACTACATTTAGAGGTGGTACCATCTGATCCCAGTTCTGCACTTCCCATGTTCAGTGCAAAGCCTAATCCAGATCAATATCATGCCCCTGGTGATAGTGTTGAGTTGTGTACCTCTGGAAACTTTATGATGCCTCTTGTCAATGCACCCCGTTTGGATGAACAGAAAACTAAGGTTCCTTTAGAAAAATTGAATTTATCTGCTGTGAATCCTGGAGCTGGAGAAAAAAATGATGTTGGTGGTTCAGATGTGATGCGCAATAAAGATCCACTATTGAAGCGACCGGAGGTTTGTACGGATTTGGAAGTCAATGGAAACAACAAAATAGTTGCCAACAAATGTGATGATGGCCAAGAAAATAAGCATTCAGATAATGTGGAAGTCCATGGGAAGGCTGAAGAGGTAAGCGGTAATAAAGATGATAAAGCAGTTCGATTGTTCAAGAATGCTCTTATAGAGTTTGTTAAAGAGATCCTAAAGCCCACTTGGAAAGAAGGCCGAATGAGCAGAGAAGTACACAAGACTATTGTTAAGAAGGTGGTGGATAAAGTCACTAGTACAATCCAAGGAGACCACATCCCAAAGACGCAAGAGAAAATAGAGCAATATCTGTCCTATTCTAAACCCAAACTCTCCAAACTTGTACAGGTGAATTCTAAGCTTCTTTAATTTGTCCACTCAATTCCATTGAATTCAATTCTCAGGCATATAAATATATTGATGACCAAAAGTAGGAGAGGTCAGATCACATGCTAACCCCCTTACTCTATTCTCTGTTGCAGGCATATGTTGAGCGATGTTTAAAGGCACCCGATGCCTGAAACTCCCTATTTGGTCTGTGCATTTCATTTCTATTTTGAATATTTCACCTAAGTTGGAACTGTGAAAATTGAAGTTTATCGCACCCTTGGGGTGGAGTTAGCCTGAATTTCCCCGATACTATGTATATATATTGATATATTCCTTTTGTCTTTTTAGTTAAAATCCTTCTGATTTAACCTTGATCTGCGAATTAAATATGGGCACTGGTGTTTCATTATTCTTCTCTGGGTTTAATAAATACTCTGAGTACATGTTTGTTGGTGTCTAATTGTTGCCTCACTTCATAGTTTCTTATCAGGAGGATGAGAAGTGTATTGACTTTTTAGTTGTGATAACAAGTGTTCGATTAATCTGTGGTGATAATATATGATTTAGGTAATTTCATGATTTAGTTAATCTAGTCTTTTTTCTGTTAATAGTAATAATTTTAAAATTATTATAACTATTTTATTAATTAAAACTAAACATTACTCCGTATTTCGTATAATTATTCTATTAATTAATTAAGTATTTTCTTATTTAATTTTATAAGAATTTAAATGCAAAAATTCACCTTTTATTTATTTTTAGTACTCCGTATTTCTCACTTGCTCGGTAGTAATCACACAAAATCGGAATGGAAACGGCCACGTAATACATAATACTCCATAGCCGCCCCGCCATATTTCGGAGGCAAGACCTCAATACTTTCTGTAGAACTCCGACTTGGACCTTTTGAACCAAGCAAGGGCCAAACAATTTGTCCCAACATGAACTTAATTACAGGTTTCCATTTCAAGGTGAGGTGCGTCAGCCCGGACTCCTCCGTTTCAAAGCAAATCAGTACAAGGAGTATTTGCCGCCATAGCCATTATCTTTCATTTCCCCGCGGCCGTACACATCACCTTTCATCCTTGTTTTGCCCCTACCAATGTATCTATAATCCCTACCGACCCCTACCAATTATAGCTAGTGCGAGGAAGAGAAACTCGAAGTCTGAGCCAATTCTCTCGCCTTCCATCGTTGAAGAAGTGTTGAAGAATGACGACGAAGACGGAGACGAATTTCTTGCTGAGGACTTTGAAGACGGTAAGTTCATTACTTACATAATTACTTTCACCGTTCAACTACGTCTGTGATTATTTTTATTTTTATTTTCGAGTGTTAATATCATATGCCTTTTTCTTCCCTAATTTTATATCCTAATATGAACTATTGAGCTCAGGTCTTAAACAAGTTGATTTGAAGTGATATATGTAAATGGTTGATGGTTTATTCGAAAGAATTCTGGACTTACTTTTCTTCTGTGTTCCATTAAAAAGTTTTAAGAACCTGAAGAACCTGTATACTGCTTTCCTTTGTATGGCGTGTGAAGCTGGAGCTGTATTAGGATTTAGGACATAAAAATTCCACAAAGGTGTAAGCTCTATTGGTCATTTTAGAGGAATGAGCTGGAGGTTTAGAAGCTGTGCCTTACTTGGATAGGTAAAAGAATTGAATTCACAATGAATGTATTAACAAAGATTTAACGCATTATGTGACCAACTTAGACTATCACTTGCCTTATTTTTATTTTAACTACCAGATATGGTGCCTTTGATTATTATAAACAGTGAGGATAAACAGAAATATTTTAATAGATAACAAACGGAAAGAAAAAAAAAAGTGGATAAAGATTTTTCCAAGAATCCTGAAGCTATCTGTCAAATTATCTCCCATTTCCCTCAATTTGCTTTGAATCTCTGATTATTTGTAGTGTCATTATAAAATTGTGATGTGTTTCACATGTGCCAATAGTCTAAAGCATAACTTCACTGCTTCTGATAATCTTTATATGGAGGACATAATGCAAGATCCACTTTTTCTGTTTTGTGGTCTATGATCTCCACTTACGATGATACTACTGGTAGTAGGGTATTAATACATTCATTACAGTTATTTCAATTTGTCGTAGCGTGTTATCTGCATTTGGATTTCTCTCCATACCTATCTTTTTAGCATAAAAGGAGTTCAGGTAAGCTGGGGAGAAATGTATTAATTACTAATTTACTACCATATTTCACTTTGCCTACCTTGATTCCCTAATTTGCTTTCCATTTGATTTCAATTAAATGGAATTCATCTGTAGTGGCATTAACTATCATTTTAGTTCTTGATATCTGATTAGTCCAATGCTGTTGTACTGTTTAGAGATAGGAGCTTAATGGGATTCCAAAACACTCTATTAAGCTTTTATTTTGACACTGTATCTCATATTGTGAACTTTCTCTAGTTTTTTAACTAATGACATGAAGGGCTTCAGAAACATATTAATATGTATCCCACAAGTGAAGATGAAGTTCCATTTAGATTTAATTTAATATATTTTAAGGTGAGAGATACAGCTCTTTGTGAAACATATGGTAGCAAGTTTGGATGCACATGCAGTTAATTTATTGTGATATTTATATTGCATGCCAGAAGCTAGATCGGGAGTTACATTTATCCCCTCTCGCCCTTCTCTTCAGTGTGACCTCTTTTGTTTTTGTTTTTGTTTTTACTGAATTTCATAACTAATAAATTCTTTTTGAAGTCATTCTCAAAACATATTTCAGCATCTCAACTTTTTTTTCCCCCATTTATCATAACTATTTTAAGCCTCTTTTCAAGAGAATCAAGGGGACAAAATAGCAATTCTTTTTGGGGTGTTTCCAGGAACTTTTATTACTTCAGTTTCTTCTTCCATATCAATAATCAATGTATTCTGGATTTCCATGGGACAGAGGAGCTGCTGGAGGATGATAATGATGATGATTTCCTTTATGATGAGAGTTTTGAGGAAGATGCTAAACTCTTCGTAAGTATTATTGTTTAATAGATTTTGACCTCACATGACTAGCTTTTGTATGGAAGTTTAATGCTAGATAGTGTTAAATCGGTTACTCTTGATTTTAAGTTTGGTGATGGATCTGGAGGAGGTGGAATTGCTCTTGCTGGGACACCATGGGACAAAAAAGCATTAGAAATTGCTGAAGAAGTTGCTCTATCATTTGATGGAGAATTGGGAATATATGCCTTTAAGACGCAAAAGAATGCCCACATTCAAGTGCGAGTGGAGAGACTCACAAACAAGTAAGCTATAGGTGTGAATGATTCTTAGTTCTGACAGTAGTAAGTTTACATGGTATTTTGTAGTCATCAAAGACTTGATCTTTATTGTGGATATAAAAGCAATAATGCTCAGGATAAATCAGATATGGAGACATTGAACAAGCATTTCGTTATAGAAACTATAATGATTGATGTTCGGTTGAGTAAATTCCCATTTATTTTTTTCTCATGCAACTGATTTTTATCTTTAAATCCTTACTTAACAGACATCTTTCACAATGTTGGAAATTGTTTTTCCATTCAGACATGGTTAAAAAATTGCAAGGTGCTCCTTGGGTGCCCGCGTTTTTAGTCGGCGCCTAAGTGGCCTAGTCGGCCGGCCGGCTAGACCACCGATTACAGTGATAATCTAGGTGGCCGACGCCTAGCGCTTAGGCGTGATTTTTGCAACATTGCATTCAAATAATAATCTATAACTTGAGGCACCCTGACACAGATGAATAAATTTCTGCAGATCAGGTTCTCCTAGTATGGCAGACATTGAAGCTTTCTCATCAGCTTACAGAGAACGGCTTGATGAAGCTGAGTCGTCAGGATCTATTCCAAATAACTTATCCCTGGAGGTCTTTTTCTCTCAACCCTCTCTCTCTTAGCTTTATATGACTCCTTATTTCTTGAGATTCCCTTTTCATGTCTTTAAGATGACGTACCCAAGAGAATTGATTAAAAAAATGCATTTTCTATCTTCACCTTTTATTTAGTTTTGTAATCCGCTAGTGAACATGAAAGATGGGTTCTCTTGTTTAATTGGAACTATACACATAGAATAATAAGCGTTTGCTTATCTTAATGTTAATATAACCCAAAGCCTGCAATCACCTGAAAAATGTTTTCTTGTAGGTATCTTCACCTGGTGTGGAGAGGGTTGTTAGGGTCCCAGAAGATCTTGATCGGTTCAAGGAACGTCCCATGTATGTAAAGTATGTGAGTGAAGGAATCAAGACTGGCATGCCTACTGAACAAGATGGTGTATTCAGGCTTGTGTCCTTCGATTTGGAAACAAGTGTATGCACATGGGGATTAGCCGACGTAAGGGTTAACCGAGAAAAAGCAGGTAAAGGAAGGCCCCTTAGCAAGAAGCAAAGGGAGTGGCGGTTAGACACGCCATTTGATTCTCTCCGTATGGTCCGGCTGCATTCAGAAATGTAACCATTGGGGTTAAATTTTGTATTCATTAATGTGATTGCAGAATATTTGGAACTCAAGTTTGAAGAAGACACGCCAGAATGAAGTTATATAACCACCTTAGTATTATATTAAATTAAAAATGAGTGCAGTTTATACATTGATTGTTAACGTGGTGCTGTGCTCCAAGCTAAAGTGTATTATTAGCTCTTACACAAGTGTAGTCATTTGGCGTTGTAGCTAATCGAGACTACGGAGGTTCACGAAGATATAGGTTATCAAACTCACTTGATTTTTTTAGTATATGTTAAAATGTTCATATTACTTCTTTTTTTTTTTTTTTTTGGGTGTATAATATTTAAGAATTCGACTCTTATTTAAAGAAAGAATTAACTTATACGGAGTAACTATTTAGCACATGATTCACTTGTACAAGAGTTAATTTGAATTAAGGCTACTTAACTTTTAAGTGAATTTCAAGATGCGTAATTTTTTTTACAGAAAGAAATAAAATAAAATGAAATGAAATTACAGACTCATGTTTCGGTAAAGAAAACGGACTATCGATGTCGGCAATGTGTAAGAAACAATTTAAGTACGATTCTTCTTCTTATTTATATATATAAATATAAAAGGTAGGTAGTAGAATTTACTTTCTTTCTGAGTAAAACAGACAAGATGTTTTTTTTTGAAGAAATTACAAAAATGAAAGAAAATGTGCTACCCACTGTGTAAGGAACAAATATATTTAAGTACGACTGTACTTATTATTTTATAAATTATAAAAAATATGTATATTATTTTATAAATTATAAAAAATATGTAGATACTATAATTTTTTTAAAGAAACTTTTTGATCAAGATAAAAAAGATATTTTTTCAAGAATCTACAAAATTACAAATACAAAATATGAGGGACCATATAATGTGACTGATTTTAAATTTGTAGTACTTTCTAGCGAAAATATAATATTTTTTGTGGGTAAGCAATATTGCATTGCGACTAAAAAGTACTCCGTATATTTTAGTTTAGTGTGAAATATTATGTGTGGACTTTCTTGCCAACCTTGGTCTGAGTAGGGAGTGAGATATTCGGTCCTTGATGTCCCTCAAAGGAGATGTGTTGTCTCCTCGTGAGCGATGCAAGTGGTGTGGACTCTCATAGAGTTAAATAGAGTTGATGTGTAGCCTTTCTTACCTCACTAAAAAAAAATCTGAGATAAATTGAATTATAAAAAAATATAAAATGAAATGTAGAGGAGATCCATGTTACCGCAGGAGCGCCATAGGTGGATTACCAAGAATGTTTGAAACTTTTGAAATATTTATTAAGATTATAAGCTCATAATCAATGGAGAAATCCACTACAAGAACTCAAGAAGTACTGTTAAGAAATAAAGTAAAGTTGCCCACATGGATAACTAAATTGGTCACAGGGAGTGAAGTTTGAGAAAAAAGATCACGGATCGAATTTTCCTAACAGTAGTGTGGGAACAATCTCTCACCAAGTGAGAGAAGTTCCTTGTGTTAAGTTACCAAGCAAAGGCAAGTCACCAGTGACAACAAGTGTTGAGAGGGGAAATTGGTGAAAGGCTAAGTCCAGCACATATCATTCAAATATAAAACAAAAACTTTAAAAAAAGTATCTAACATATCCCAACACTATTTTTCTAAAACCAAAGTTCTCGATTTTTTTCAGACTATATATTGATAATTGAACTTCTATGAACCCGCACTAAGATTCATTTCGATGGTAAATCTCAAATTACCTAAGTGATTCCAAGTTTCCATCACCTGTAATTATTTTAAAAATAGGGAATTTACAAACAACATTATTAAAAAAAAAATTTCAATTTAAAAAAGGAACAATCTAGAACTGGGAGTATTTTGTAAAAGCGAAGAGGGGCTTTCGTTGAAAAAAAAAAAAAATCAAAAAAATGGTTTGAAAGTGGAACGGTTAGTGGGAATTTAGGAGTAACATTATAAAACACGAAAATCAAGAGCATAATAATAACAACAACAAGATTTAAACAACTCATTTAACCCACAGTATATGATTCAAAGCTTTCACGGAGTCTCTCCCCACTTTTCTGGTTCAAACGTAGAAACCACTGCACCCACCCACTGGTTTCTTGGATACATGGGCTGCCATTTCTTTTTCCAAATCTGTCGCTTAATATTACTATGCCATTTAAATTACTAAACTGCCCACACTGCTTTCTTTTATTTCCACTAACACTACTCATACACATCATATCAATCACAATATAAAATAATAGTCTGCAAGTTCAGTTGATTACATTAATAAAATTTGAAAAGAAATATTGATCGAGCCTCACAAAATAAATCACCCAATTATGTTTTTGAATATTTCAAAATCATGCATTTCACATCAAAGGAACATGCTAGTTTTTGTGAACTGTATAATAACTTAATTATAATTTTTTTTTTGAATTGGATAATCTAATTATATTTATAAATGTAATTCGATGACTTATTTGAGTATTATTTTTTTATCAGAATCCATGAATTTATTATAATTTCCGTGTTTAGTAAAGCATTTAGACTTGTATAATTTATTTTATTTTTTTTGAAAAAGACTTGTATAATTTAATTTGATTAAAGTTAAGTATATTATTAATAAAGTGAATTATGGGAGTGAGTATAGTGGCACTTGGGTAATATGATGAGAGTATTGAGGGCAAATTATGAACGAGATTTCCTATAAAAAGTTGGTACCCCTACTTCTCACTCATTGCAAAACCAGACATTTGACTTTTCTTCCTGAGTGTAAGCATGCAGCAATTCTTAGTATTCTCCGCCAACACACTTGCATGCTCTCCATCTGCCTTTCCGGCCGCCCTCCGCCGCCGTGTAGCGCCGATCTCCGCCATTGCCGCCCCGCCACAGCCGCTCCGTTACCAGACGACGCACTCCATGCCCGCCGAAAAAGTGGAGATTTTCAAATCGCTAGAGTCCTGGGCGTCGAGCTCGGTCCTCCCTCTCCTGAAGCCGGTGGAGAAATGCTGGCAGCCCAACGAGTTCCTCCCCGACCCGTCCCGCCCCTCCGACGAGTTCTTCGATGAGGTCCGGGCGCTCCGGGAACGGACCTCCCAGCTTCCCGACGATTACTTTGTGGTTCTGGTCGGCGATATGATTACCGAGGACGCCCTGCCCACTTATCAGACCATGATTAACACGCTTGACGGCGTGCGCGATGAGACCGGCGCCAGCCAGAACCCTTGGGCGGCTTGGACTCGCGCCTGGACCGCCGAGGAGAATCGCCACGGCGATTTGCTCCGGACCTACCTTTACCTGTCGGGTCGGGTCGATATGACCATGATCGAAAAAACGGTGCAGTACTTGCTTGGCGTTGGAATGGTTAGTCTTAGTCCCTTCACCTCATTTTCTTATTCAAAAATAAATTTAAATAATTTATTTATTGTGTTTTTATTTATTGGTATAAATATATGACAAAAAAAATGGGTGAGTAGGATCCGGGCACCGAAAACAACCCGTATTTGGGATTCGTATACACGTCATTCCAAGAGCGAGCCACATTCGTGTCGCACGGCAACACGGCTCGGCTAGCCAAGGACGGCGGCGATCTGGTGCTGGCGCGCATCTGCGGGAGCATTGCGGCGGACGAGAGGCGGCACGAGAACGCATACGCCAACATCGTGGAGAAGCTTCTGGAAGTGGACCCCAACGGCGCCATGCTCGCCATAGCCGACATGATGAGGAAGAAGATCACAATGCCGGCTCACCTCATGTACGACGGCCAAGATATCAACCTCTTCGAGCACTTCTCCGCGGTGGCTCAACGCCTCGGCGTTTACACGGCTCACGACTACGCGGATATCTTGGAGTTTTTGATCGGACGGTGGAAGCTGGAGAAGATGGAGGGATTGAACGGGGATGGAAGAGGTGCACAGGACTTCGTGTGTAGACTGCCGCTGAGGATTAGGAAGCTGCAAGAGCGAGCCGACGAGAGAGCCAAGAAGTTGGCGCCGCGTGGGGTGAAGTTCAGCTGGATTTTCAACAGGGAGGTTACTATATAATATATGAATTTTAATTTAATTCAGGATCATATGATATAAATCGTGAGAGAATGAATCGCCTCGTTTTTTATTTGTATTGTTTGTTCTTTTAATGTACAAATATGTATATTTGCAAGGAGCCTTGCTTTTCTTATCTCCAACCATGTTTGAAGTGTCTAAAATGTGAAATTTATTATTGGCTTGGCTTTAAGCCCCCCCCAAAAAAAAAATTGTGACCGTTAAAAGTTAACACATTTGTGTGCTTTTTGTTAATTAATTTTAAATTTGAGTTTGGCGTGCTTCAAAATATACTCCGTAACAAGTAACAATTTTACTCAAAATATAACAAGTAAAAATTGACAATTTGTTTGATGCTTAGTACTTAGAAAGTTTCATATAGACAAGAGGACTGTTGGTTTTAGGATTATGGAGTATCAACAGACAAACATAACCGAGATTAATTCACCATATCAAGGCCCAAAAACCTTATTCTTATTACTCTTATCATCATCTATAACTCTCTCTCATACTTGTCCAAACCAGGTAGGGATACACTCTGATGAAGAATCAGTGTTCCATTTTGATGATGCACCTCAAGCTTTCCCCTTTGAGCATCAGATCAAAGGCTTTGTTGATTTCCGAGAAGGACACTTGGTGGGTGATGAACTTCTCCAACTCCAGCTCCTGCATATATCAGCCCAAATCAAAACATCATTCATTCATTCATATCAACACACAATATTCATTCACCATATATACATACCTTTTTCATGTATTTCTCCACCACAGCTGGGAGGTCAGATCTGGGTTTGTAGTTGCCAAAGAAGGTGCCTTTCAAAGTCCTCTCGTTCAGCAGATTCATGGGGTGAGTCTTGAATGCGTCGTCTTTGTTTGGCACCCCCACAAGAACAGCAACACCCCAACCCTGTAGTCATCAATCCATCATTGTTTAGTTTCAGTTGGAAAACAGACTTTTACAAATCTTAAATTCAGATACTACAATAATAGGCAAGACACTTACATCATGAACACATTCAAATGCAGAGATCATTGCATTGATGTTTCCAGTGCACTCCACGCTCCGGTCCACCCCACCATTTGTCATCTCAGCAATCACCTGCGCCAAATATATGCTCAGCTTTAATTTAAACAAGGAAAAAAACATCAACGCCAACCACAAAGAAACTAACTAACCTCTTGAACAGGCTTGCTGTGATCTTTTGGATTCACAAATTCAGTAACACCAAACTTCTTAGCTGTGGTCAACAAAATCAATGAGCATCATCATCATCTTGAATACAACATAATAAGTAACATATCAACTCTTGTCATAATTTTGTTTTTAAATTTTTTGTGCCATTCCAGAACTCACCATCTTCAAACCTATTGGCGTTCAAATCAATACCAATAATCCTGGATGCCCCAGATAACCTAGCTCCTTCGGCAGCCTAATAGCTCAAATAGAGAGACAACTCTTAGAAACATTCACCTATTGAAATTTGCTAAATACTGAGTAATAAAGAAACAGGGCAATGACCCAAAGTGTACTCACAGCAAGGCCTACAGCTCCCAATCCAAAAATGGCAACAGTCGAACCTTTCGTTGGTTTGGCAACGTTTACAGTAGCACCAAATCCTACACCACAAGTATATTTGAGTAGTAAAAACAAACAACATTGCTAACATTATACTGTACTTTCAATTTAGTCTCTAACCTGTGGATATTCCACAGCTGAGAACACAAACTTTGTCAAGTGGTGCCTCAGGATTGATCTTGGCAACACAACCAGCATGGAGTGTGGTGTATTCACTAAAGGTGGAAGTTCCAACAAAGTGATATATGGGCTTCCCATCCTTGCTGAACCTCGTATTTCCATCCCCAATCATAACCCCCCTGTCAGTGTTAATCCGGAGAAGGTCGCACATATTGCTTTCCTCTGATTTACAGTGGCGGCAATAGCCACACTCCCCAGTGAACACTGGAAGAGCATGGTCTCCTGGTTGGAGATGTGTTACTCCTTCACCTACACTCTCTACAATCCTAAATTCAACAAAAGTAGACAACAACTTAATGCTGGCATAACTAGTAGCTACTCCGTTTTAAGCTCTATGCTTTAAAAAAAAAAAGCATTATAGTTTTAAATAAATAATAAGCTCATCCACCAAATAGACTTATAAACCCAGAAATCAATCCAGAATGCACTGAGAGGCTATCTATTCAAGCATGATAATACATTTTGACAGAGTTTTAGATTATACCCTCCAGCTTCATGTCCAAATATTCTTGGGAATAGAGGAGTTTGACCCTGCAGTCAAATATCAAATGTAAGAGCCATAAATCAGTAAAGTTGAGTATTCAATTATAACAAATTATTTATTTATGAGTAAATCAAGAAAATCCACCGGAGTAATACACTATTTTGGGGAATAAGTGGAATAACTCATAAACATGTACGGATGTACCCATTTGGTATCGCTTTCAAATATCTGCAATCTGATTGAATAGTAGATTGCGCATTGGATGCTAGCTAATTGTGATTACTAATTACGCTAATTAATCAGCATTACTCTAATCAAATGAAAATAAGAATCTTAACTACTTACCTTGGCTTCCCAGAAGTAAACATCAGTGTGGCAAAGGGAGGTGTAGAGAATCTTCAAACGGACTTCCATTTTCTGTGGCGGCGCCACCTCTACTTCCTCGATAACCAAAGGTTTTCAGGCTTCCCACGCCACCGCAGCTGCAAAACGTACCATCATGTTCCGCATAATCAATCATGTATTCATAAACAAAACAACACAAGAACGAACCACAAGAAAAAAGAAAAAACTAAAAAAACTTTTTTATTTTCTGGTTAAAACATTAAACAGATCAAATTTACTGTGGGAACTGTTCATGCTGACAGACAGCAGACTCCCACATATGCGGGATTGAAAACTATGAATCCACAAAATCCATAGCAGTGATGATCAAGTGAACAACCCACATCCATGGAAATAACAGTAATATAGAAAGAATAATTTTTATATAGCCACAATCAAAGGAAAAAGGAAGCCCAGCAAAGCAGATCAATCGAGTCGTTGAATAAAATAAAAGAAAAAAGAAGCAAAATCCCATTAGACCAAATCAAGAAACACCGAAAATCCCACCACCCCACACCGAAAAACGATATCGAAATCCGGTAAAGCAATCACCTTTGCAGCGAATGACCTGACCAGCAGTGTTAGCAGCCATAGCTTTCTGTATTTCGGTGTGATTGTATGTATAGTATTATCTGTATGTATATTGTGAATGCAGATGATTCCAGAGTATGTATTATATACTCAGTAGCGTGGCACAGTTTGCGCGAAACTGGCACCGCTTCCAAACATCCACGGACGAAAATGCCCTTCTCCTTGCATTACGCATTTCGCCTATAAAACTACTCATAGTTGTCTTTTCAGTTTTCACAGTGTGATCGTTGCATTTCTGTTGGCGCCTTCAGTTTTAGCTTAGTTCCTACGAGTCATAAACAAGGTTGGGCCTGTTTTTTAGGTGGGATACAAAAAGATGCCGGTTTTGAAAAAGTAACAAAGATGGGCAAAGTACTTTCATGGAATGCATGTTTGCTTAAAAACAAATGCATTCTGCGAATGCATGTTAGCTTTTCTTTTAAAAAAATAGTTTAAAGGTAGAAAATGAATGTAGGATACGTGTATGTGTACAGTATTGTAGTTTAAATGAAAAAAGGAAAAAAAGATGGTATATATATGTATAAGGAGAAAAAAAATAGTGTTGTCCTCATTAAATGATTGTTAGTTAATTAGAATGTACCGTGGTGGGCGGCGACAAGTTCGGCGGCAGGGCATATTTATTATTTTGTATTTACATACGGTATTCTTTTCGTATTCTCTAAGTACAATGTACAGTATTTTAATTTGTAACAAATATTATAAAAGATAACAATGCATTCTGAAGATGCATGTTCAAAAAAGTAAACATGCATCCTACAGTGTAGTATTGCCCATATTTGTATCCCAATTCTTTTCAGCCTATTTTTGTATCCCACCTAAAGAGGAGGCCCAACCGGCGAAACCCCCCTAGTTCCTACAGTTCACCACGGGTAATAATTTTTTTAAAGGAGAGAGAATAAAGGTTTAATCAGCTGAAGTAAAACCATCAACCGGTTTTTAGTTTTGAAAGCAATAGCCATCATACAGTTCCATGTTTTTGTCAGCTAACGAATATATTACTATCAGGCTGCTAGGACCCAGTGCTAGTCAACGCATGCATTACCCCTTATAAAAATAGGACAATGATACTACCCATTAATAAAAAACTTAACATGTTTCATAAATTGAAACCTATAAAACAGTTTTTACTTATAAAGAATGTTACTAGTACAAACAATTTAGTTAATTATTAAATAATAAATTATAGATAAAAATAAAAAATGAGTAACATTTCCGTGAGACTGTCTCGCTGGTCTCAACCCTTTAGACGGATTGATATTTGATTAATGAGTCAGATCTTTGACCTCATTAATTAAAAATCCGACATGTTTCATAGATTGAGACATGTGAAACGGTTTCACATAAGTTTTTCTCATACAAAATTAAGTCATAACAGTAGTAAGTGATTGTTAAGTCTCATTAATTTATCATTCTATTATTTTATCGGGCTAGAGCGTGAAATCTGAAGAAAATTTTTTGCCCCAAAAAATTACTCCGTATTACTCTTTTTTTTTTTTTTTTTTTTTTTCCTTTAAATTTACCTATATCAATTCCTTTTGAGAAAATAAATTTTTTTTATACTTAATAGCAAGTAGCAACTCATGAACAAACTGATCTATGGCGAATAAAAAAAAATTGAATGCTTATTTTTTATTACAAATTACAACTAAGTTTTTATTTAAGAAAAGAAAAAAGTAAAAAAAGGAAAACCAGATGCCTCAGCCAAAACCATGAACCAAAACTTGGTAAAGTTTCAGATTTTGGCGCCTACTGAAACTGTTAACAAAATAACAACCCAGGACACAAAAGTCAAAACCACTTATGACTTCCCTTAAATTTTCTTTCCTCTGCAACTATAAATGCCCAACCTTCACCTTCAAACCAACCCACACCATCAACATACCGATTCAATTCGCACTTACAAGTATTTTCAGCTTGCTTTTTAAACACTGAGACAACAAAAATGGCATGCACTGCTGGGCAAGTCATTCGATGCAAAGGTACTATCTTTTTTACATTTTCATCTTCTTGATAATACATGGATGATTCAGTTTTAAGCTAATGGTATATATGATTTGGGTTTTTGGTTGCAGCTGCGGTGGCATGGGAAGCAGGGAAGCCGCTAGTGATAGAGGAAGTGGAGGTCGCCCCGCCCCAGAAAATGGAAGTCCGAATCAAGATTCTCTTCACTTCTCTTTGCCACACTGATGTCTACTTCTGGGAAGCCAAGGTATACTATACTTGCACACCCTTCTTTATATATATATATATTGCATATATTTTGATTGCCCTTTTAAAAACTGATTTATTTTTTGGGGTTTTGCAGGGGCAAAATCCTGTCTTTCCTCGCATTCTAGGACACGAGGCCGCAGGGTAAGCTTATATTCATTAATCAAGAATTCTGCTTACTCAGATGTAATGCTTTTGCAATTAAATTCTTGATTTTGTTTGTGGGGTTTTAGGATTGTGGAGAGTGTAGGAGAGGGGGTGACAGAGCTAGCACCAGGGGATCATGTGCTACCTGTTTTCACTGGGGAATGCAAAGAGTGTAGACACTGTAAATCAGAGGAGAGCAATATGTGTGATCTTCTCAGGATCAACACTGACAGAGGGGTGATGCTTCACGACCAGAAATCAAGATTTACAATCAACGGTCAACCAATCTATCACTTCGTTGGAACCTCCACCTTCAGCGAATATACTGTTTGTCATGTTGGTTCTATAGCCAAGATCAACCCACATGCACCTCTTGACAAAGTTTGTGTCCTCAGCTGTGGTATCTCCACAGGTACACAACAATCTACTCAATTATCAAATCTTGAACATGACATCATTAAAAAAACAAACAAAAAAGAATTAGGTTTGATGGGTTATGAATTTGATGATTTGTTTTGCAGGTCTTGGTGCCACATTGAATGTTGCTAAACCAAAACCAGGCTCAACGGTGGCTGTCTTTGGATTGGGAGCTGTTGGCCTTGCTGTAAGTCTTCTTAGAATATGTTAATATTTTGACCCCAAAATTAAAAAAAGTTGATATAGGTGACTAAAGTTGTGTAATATTGATCAGGCTGCGGAAGGGGCAAGAATGGCAGGTGCATCAAGGATCATTGGTATTGATTTGGTTCCCAGCAGATTTGAACTAGGTAAGGTTTTCTATTTCCTTATTACTGTTATTAGTACAATGATGTTTGATCAGTTGGCTAAGTTTTGTTTGCTCTTTTTTTATATACTGCAGCCAAGAAATTTGGTGTGACTGACTTTGTCAACCCAAAAGACCATAGCAAACCAGTTCAAGAAGTGATTGTTGAGATGAGTGATGGAGGAGTGGACAGAAGCGTGGAGTGCACTGGGAACATTAATGCCATGATTTCTGCATTCGAATGTGTTCACGATGTATGTGCTATTTATGTTTCTGTAAACCTTAGCCGATTCATTTACAGGTTGGTAATAATAAGGTTTGGTTTGTCAGGGATGGGGAGTGGCGGTGCTGGTGGGAGTGCCACACAAAGAGGCAGTGTTCAAGACTCACCCCATGAACTTGCTGAATGAGAGGACTCTGAAGGGTACTTTCTTTGGCAACTACAAGCCCCGCACTGACCTCCCGGCTGTTGTTGAGAAATACATGAACAAGGTAACACATTCACGTCTATTCTGTCTCGACTAAAAGTCTTACCCATCATCATTAAACAATGGAACCAACCTGAGATTTGGTCATTTTTGAGAATTTGCAGGAACTGGAATTGGAGAAATTTATCACTCATGAAGTGCCGTTTGCTGAGATCAACAAGGCCTTTGATCTGATGCTCAAAGGGGAAGGCCTTCGCTGCATCATTACCATGTAGACTCTTGTCTGTGCTGAAACTGTGAAAAAGAAGATGCTTCTATTTTGTGTTCATTATGTAGTCATTCATGTTTTCCCTTTCCTCCCAAAAAAGGTTGAGTTTTGTGTGAATATTACAATCATGTACTTTGTATTATGTTGTCAAATTTCACAATACTGAAGTTTATATCGTACACCTTTATCGGTTCAATACTTCCTTTCATACTTCTTTCAATTGAACCTAAGATATAGCTTTACACAAGACAATACTATGAAGAATTACAAGAAGGAAAACATGGATCCTTGTGGCCACATGAAGATAGACCAACTGCTTATAGTTGACTGGTGCAAACCATGATCGATAAGCCAATGCCGAGAGTTGAACTTGTAACCTTGCGATTACTAAGTTAACAGATTGACCAATTTAACTGGTATAGCCCCGTCTACATGCGTTTTTCACAGGATAAAAGCTTCCAGTTAGAATGAGGACCTTCACTATCATTGTATTTGAAAGCCACCCATCCCAGTGCATGCGCTATTTCATCTAGTTCATCAATGATATGTGCGAGGTCGCGGATATAAACTCTTCCCCCAGGTCTCAGAATTCGGTCCATTTCTAACACAATGTTTGATATATTACATCTGCATACACAACAAACCTCAGTTTTTACACTCGCCATAAGTGAAGTGAACTTTGCTTCCCCAAACAAGTATACATTACCTCTTCTTCTCTGCCGAGAAAACACCAATTGCGTTCAGTAAATCATAAGTTCTTGGATAAGTGTCAAATGGCTCACACCTATACACAATTCAAAGGAGAAATCACTTCATCACTTATTTCAGTTCACAAATTGGCATAAAGATTTCACTTTACTTCGAGTTTAGGAAGTATATAGCCCTTACCAATCATGCACGACACCAATGAGACCACGGTCGTATATAACAGGGAGTGTATTGGGACCACTGACAGGAACAACGTTCATAACCCAGCAATCAATCCCAGCATCAACTAAAGCTGCTGCAAAACTGCCAAAAAGCTCAGAAAGCTTAGTTCCAAAGTTTTAAAATTAAAAATAAGAATGAATTAGCTTCGATTGGGAAGGAATATACCTTCCATATCCAGCTTTCATGTCCATTACATTTCGGAATCTGAACTTTTTCCAATGGAAAGCACCAATATATCCACGAACAACATCGTACATATAATGTGTGTCTGCTTTGTATATTTCCTTTCTAGACAATAAGGCATCCATTTTGACAGTAAATAGCCTGTCCGGTGGAGTGTTTAGGCGAGCAGGCCATGTAGTCACATTAGATCCATAGCCATTCTCAGGTAAACGTGTGATACACGCCTTCATATTCACATACCTGCAACCAAATAATAAGTGAACTAACTAAAATGGAAAATGGAAAGGATTCAAAAGGCATATATTTTGTTCTCTCCTAGATGTATCAACTGGTCAAGATGTAGGCAATAAAGCAGAGTCATGGTAATTCCAATGCCCTACTCGTTTGCTTCGAACTTCATAGTAGAAAGGGAAAGGGGAACCACACAAGTTTGACAGGATGTAGAGCAGGAAATACCAGACATCATCGGGGTCATCGTCATTGCCACATAATGAAGGCTTTGCAGTGGGATCACGGTTGAGATAACAACTGTTATTCAATGGCTTCTGCCATATAGCAATGCCTGCATCCTTCTTCAATAGTTCCCAACAAAGGCGACTAGCAAGATCCTCCATTTCTGCATTTCAGTCATGCCAATATCCAATTAGAGAAACACAAACACTTGAGAGACATATATAATAGGACATATGCCACAGGAAATTCAAAGCAAATTAAGGTATCAAACAATGTGCAAATTACCTCTCCATTCTTCTATTGATTTTTCTCGATTGTCAACAGGCTGTTCTGCTAGAACAAAGTATCCTCCTGCTCTAAGCATTCTGTTTACCTCAAGAAGCAAAATTCCATCTTCACCAAAAGCCAAAGAAAATTTTGATTTATTACTATGAACCTAATATGAGTTAGAAAAACATATTCCCCATAAACTAACAGAATAATCTTGAATAACGTAACTGTATAAAGGGACAGACAACTAAAATTCATATAAGCATGGAAAAGGTGATGTACTAAAGATCATATAGGAGTGAGGATGTACCATTGCGGATCCAATTGACTTTGCATCTTGAACAATGTATCAACTCAAATGCTTGGCTAGGATACAATAACCGACGTGTTGCAAGCCCAGCAACCATGGCAGAAACACCACGCTCAAGAGCAAACTGAATCTGGTTATCGCTAGCATCGTCTTTGGGAGCTATAGACAAGGTGGTTACATTGTGCTTCGACAAATAAGCACCAAAGCTTCCTATACCACAACCAATATCCAAGACAACACGTGTGCGTTTGCCAAAGGCAATGTCTGGAACCATCTACAAGCGAATGGAAAACAAAGGAGCCAATGGCATGTGAATATTGAGAAAGTAACCAGGTGGGTATAACTCATAAAAACCAGCATATACCTTGGATATCTGATCCAAATGTTGTTCTACACCATTGGGAAACTGGGTTCCTCCTCCAGGAAATATAAACTTACTTTCATTTCTTGATATCAAATTCTGCCCTTCTTTATTATCAACCAGGGAAGTCTGAGGTATATTAGAAACCCAAACCTACAGAAACATTTGAAAGTTAGTTAAATACTCAAGTAAAATACCAAAGGAAAATACTCGTTGGTTCTTGGGTGGAAAGTTGTGGGCAATGATGCAGGATTGAGCCCTGACAGCCAGAGCATGGGAGTTTCACCCTCTTGTGGACACTAGACATCGATCCTTCCGCCTAATGGACTGAGTCACCCGATTTACCCCTCCACAATCCTATGGGGCCTTGGGGCTAGGGATTTTGCCTTTTGTGAGCAAAATACGAGTTATATTATGTATACTCTCAAATTTTACCCCTTTACTTTTACTCTTGTGGCAAACAACTATAGACTATTTTCACAAAGTAGGTCCTCACAAAAAATATTTACCTCAGGAATTTAAAAGTGGGAGTAGAAAATGGAAGTTCCAAATAGTAGTATATTCTACAAAATTAAATACCAAAGGAAAATACTTGTGTGTTTTACCTCATCTCGGCTTTCCGGCCAATGAACTCGAAATTTATAGCCTTTGGGCCTGGGCACCACACAATCCAATCTTTTCCGGTTCTCCGGACAATGCCTCTCGTACTTTGCCCCACTCTCCGGCGAACTCAATTTGGATATAGCCTCCTCCGCATTGTCCAAGCAAGGAATGTAGTCACTCATGTTATCATCACAAACTTCAAATTTCTCGAATTTTCCCTTTACAAACTCTCCATCCTCGTCGTTATCTGCTCCTCCTTCATTCTCATTCGCCACAATCTTCACTAGGGAACTTTCGAAATCCCCAACGATAAATTCGCCCGCCATCACGCCATTCTCGTCTATAATTCCCATCCATTCCAAGAAATCCCCCTGCGTCCTTGGCTGAACTGCCGCAGGCGGAGAAATCGGCTGGGTGGTCACAGTCGTGGCAGTATTGATGGTGACGGTGATGGTTTCAAGGATGGAGAAGGAAGAGGGGAGCACGGTTATGGGGTTGAAAGAGAAATACCTGAGGAGGAGGAAGAAGGAGAGGGATAAGAGGGATAAAGCGGTGAGCTTTACAAAAGATGGGGACTTTGTAGGTGATAAGTGATCAGAATACGATAAGCTTGAGGAACGGACCTTCATGTTCAGAGAGGCGCCGGCGGCGGTGAAATCAGAACCGCCGCTTTGGTTCTTCGTCTGGCGTGTTTGGGTTTAGAGGAAGTGAGGCTGTGCCACAGATTGTTGAGATTGAATTGTAGAAGATGCTAAAAAAATGTGTTAGTGTTTAATTTAGCGTGCATGAGATTTGGGACCAGCGAGGTGGAATGGTCAGTCATCGGCGTTGTCGGGTTCCGACGAATGTTTGGATTCATGGAAGAATCCGTTTCAGTGTCGCCATCCATTCCAATTAAGGACCAGAGCTTCCAGTATGCATAACAAAAATGTCTATTTTGTTCCAGTATGCATAAACTGGCTCTTTCTTTGTCCAACATGCTGTTTTGCCTCTTGTTTACGGAGTATTTTTCTTTTCTTAATTATCGTTTGAGATCTCACTACTACAAATAAGATCTTTAATGTTGATTTTTTGAGATTTTTATTGTCAATTTTCTTTCATCGTCCTTATTTTATATGTCGTATATGTTTTAAAATTTTAAAAATATATATACAACTTAAAACTAACGTAGTATATTTTTAAAAAGAAAATTAAAATTTACCTTACGATTTGATAGTGTACGTACTAAAGGTCGTATAGTTGAAATACAGTTTGAGAATTGAATACAAAACATTATATTTTAAGGGTTTAGTCCAATCAATGTGACAGTGTATAAGAGGTTCTTGAGCTATTCAATGAAACAAGCTAGCTAGCTAAGCAAAGATGCAATAATCATAACAAATTTGTTGCGTGCATGGTGTATTTAGGGGGAATGCACATATTTTTACATGCGCTTTTCACAGGTTAAAAGCTTGGAGTTAGCATAAGGGCCTTCACCGTCATCATATCTGAAGGTCACCCATCCAACTGCACGTATAATTTCTTCCAATTCATCGATGACGGGTATGAGGTCGCGGATGTAAACTCTTCCCCCAGGTCTCAGAATTCGGTCCATTTCCAGCACGATGTTCGATATATTGCATCTGCATATATAAATAAATAAATGTATCACTAGCTATGACACATACATTTCAAACCATCCGATCGAGGATTACGTACCTATTCTTCTCCACCGAGAAAAGCCTGATTGCATTCAGGAAATCGTATGTTCTTGGATAAGTGTCGAAGGGCTCACACCTACATACAGTTCAAAACTAGGGAAATGAGTTAAGAAACGACCAATGACACTTAGCTTAGCAATCTGGTGTGATAGATTATGTTCATTTAACAGTAGTCTCATTTACTTTAACGCTAGCTAGCTTACCAATCATGCCTCACACCAATAAGACCACGGTCATAGATAACAGGCAGTGTATTGGAACCGCTGACAGGAACAACATTCATAACCCAGCAATCAATCTCAAAATTAACTAAAGCTGCTGCAAACCTGCCAAAGAGGCCACACAGTTACGTTGAATCTAAGTCGCAGTCAAACTTGGAACTGGAAATTAAAGCTAGAATTGAATATACCCACTGCACGTACCCCCCATATCCAGCTTTCATGTCCATTACATTTCGTAGGTTCATATCTTTCCAGTGGAAAGCACCAACATATCCGCTTATAATATCATGCATATACTTGTTGTCTGCTTTGTAAATTTCCTTTCTAGACAACATAGAATCCATTTCGATGCTCAAAAGTCTGTCCGGTGGAGAGTTTAGGCGAGCAGGCCATGCACTCATATTACCTCCATACCCATTTTCAGGTAAAGGAGAGATGCATGCTTTCAGATTTACATACCTGCAACTCATGTTAAAACAATAATAAGTCATCACAAATCAATTTCAAAGCAAATGCATCTAGGCAATGCCAGATACAGAGGATACACTGTATGTAATAACAGAAATAACTACAGCTTTTAATTTTAATTTTAATTTTTAAGGAAGAGATGGGGTTAACTACTGCATTGGACAAATGTATGTATGAAGTAAATCTGGGTAAACAGGACATACCAGACATCATCTGGGTCATCGTCTGTGCCACATAATGAAGGCTTTGCAGTAGGATCACGGTTGAAATAACAACTGTTATTCAAGGGTTTCCGCCATATTGCAATGTTGCTCTCCTTTTTCACAAGTTCCCAACAAAGGCGACCTGCAAGATCCTCCATTTCTGCACTTTGGAAATACAATACACAATTAGACAACTGTGAAATTTGTAACAGAAAATCAAAGTGAAAGAAATTTCAACACAAATTAATTAAGGTCTAAAACAATGTGCAAATATACATACAGAACAAATTAAAATTACCTTTCCATTGTTCTTCTAACTTTTCTTGTTCGTCAACATATTGTTCAGCCAGAACAAAGTATCCTCCTGCTCTAAGCATTCTGTTTACCTCAATAAGCAAAATTCCCTCTTCACCACAACCCAAACAAAACTATGATATTATTACTACGAAACCTAATATGAGTTAGAAAAAAACATATTCCCCATAAACTAACAGAATAATCTTGATTAACTGTATAAAGGGACAGACAACTAATTAAAATTCATTTAAGCACGGAAAAGGTGATGTACTAAAGATCATATAGGACTGAGCTGAGGATGTACCATTGCGGACCCAATTGACTTTGCATCTTGAACAATGTATCAACTCAAATGCTTGGCTAGGATACAATAACCGACGTGTTGCAAGCCCAGCAACCATCGCAGAAACACCACGCTCAAGTGCAAACTGAATCTGGTTATCGCTAGCATCGTCTTTGGGAGCTATAGACAAGGTGGTTACATTGTGCTTCGACAAATAAGCACCAAAGCTTCCTATACCACAACCAATATCCAAGACAACTCGTGTGCGTTTGCCAAAGGCAATGTCTGGAACCATCTACAAGCCAATGGAAAATAAAGGAGCCAATGCCATGTGAATATTGAGAAAGTAACCAGGTGGGTATAACGTACTCATAAAAACTAGCATACCTTGGATATCTGTTCCAAATGTTGTTCTACACCATTGGGAAACTGGGTTCCTCCTCCAGGAAATATAAACGTACTTTCATTTCTTGATATCAAATTCTGCCCTTCTTTATTATCAACCAAGGAAGTCTGAGGTATATTAGAAACCCAAACCTACAGAAACATTTGAAAAGTTAGTTAAATTATACTCAAGTAAAATACCAAAGGAAAAAATGTTGGTTCTTGGGTGGAAAGTCTGAGCAATGATAGTCGGAGCATAGGAGTTTCATTCTCTTCTGGGTGGCTCTTTGTGGACATCAAATACTAATCCTCTCACTAATGGGTACTGAGTCATCCGATTTACCCCTCACAATCCTATGGCGCCTTAAGGCTAGGGATTTTGCCTTTTGTGAGCAAAATACAACTCAAATTTTATCCCTTCACTTTTATAATGCATAAATAATGATAGACTATTTTCATAATCCATGTCCTACCTCAGGAATTTGAAAGCGGAAGTAGAAAATGGAATTCTAAATAGTAGTATATTGCACAAAATACCAAAGGAAAATACTTGTGTGTTCTACACATATATATGTTACCTCATCTAGGCTTTCCGGCCAATGAACTCGAAATTTATAGCCTTTGGGTCTGGGCACCACACAGTCCAATCTTTTCCGGTTCTCCGGGCAATGCCTCTCGTACTTTGCCCCACTCTCCGGCGAACTCAATTTGGATATAGCCTCCGCATTGTCCAAGCAAGGAATGTAGTCACTCATGCTATCATCACAAACTTCAAATTTCCCAAATTTTCCCTTTACAAACTCTCTATCCTCCTCTCTATCTGCTCCTCCCTCATTCTCATTCGCTACAGTATCCACTAGGGAACTTTCGAAATCCCCAACGATAAACTCGCCCGCCATCACGCCATTCTCGTCTATAATTCCGATCCATTTAGAGAAATCCCCCTGCGGCGGCCTTGGCGGAGCTGCCGCAGGCAGAGAAACCAGCTGCTGAGACTGAGTGGCCAAAGCCGTGCTAGTATTGATGGTGTCAAGGACGGAGAAGGAGGAGGGGAGGCCGGTTATGGGGTTTAAAGAGAAATACCTAAGGAGGACGAAGAAGGAGAGGAATAAGAGGGATAAAGCAGTGAGTTTTACTTTTACGAAAGATGGGGGCTTTGTAGGTGACCAGTGATCAGAATCCGATAAGCTTGTGGCGCGGACCTTCATGTTCAGAGAGGCGGCGGCGCCGGCGGTGAAATCAGAACCGCGGCTTTGGTTTTAGAGGAGGTGAGGTTGTTGATATCTTGTAGGAGAAGAATGAAGGATTGAGAGATCAGATTGAATTGAAGAAGATGAGATGCATGCTAAAAAAATGTGTTAGTGTTTTATATATTCAGCGTACGTTCATGGAATGGTCATTCGTCGGCGTTAGTTGTCGGGTTCCGACTTCCGACGAATGTTTGGATTCATGGAAGAATCCGTTTCAGTGTCACCATCCATTCCAATCTAAAGGACCAGAGCTTCCAGTATGCACAACAAAAATGTCTATTTTCTTCCTAACACTCATGTACTATAAACTGCCTCTTTCTTTGTCCAACTTGCTGTTTTGACTCTTGTTTTTCTTTCTTAATTATCGTTTGAGATCTTCACTACTACAAATAAGGCCTTAAACTTTAGTTTTTGACACTTGTAAAATCAATTGTCTTTAGACATTGTTATTTATACGGTCACTTAAAGAACAGACGTCATATATGTTTTAAAATTTTTAAAAAAAATATGCGACATCGATTTTTAATACAAAATGGACGTTGTATATCTTTTAAAAAATTTTAAAATTATCATAAGACATCAATTAATTTTTAAAAAAAAAATAAAAACAATATGACGTCGTATGGTAATGTTTTTAATTTTTTAAAAAGTATATGACGTCGGTCTTCTGGCCTGAGAAGGCCCTCGAGCTCCATGTCTCTTTCACGGTGACCGACGACCGTTCACATTTTGCCTGAAATTTGGCCGAAATCTCACCGGCGGATTATCTGGACCCTAATTACGTGTGATAGCAAGTCATCAACCTGTTTTTGGGCTTCATTGCTTCAAAATCAATTGTATATCCATTCCAATCTAAGGACCAGAGATTCCAGTATGCATAACAAAAATGTCTATTCTGTTCCTAACACTGATGTAGTATAAACTGGCTCTTTCTTTGTCCAACATGCTGTTTTGCCTCTTGTTTTTTTATTTCTTAATTATCGTCTGAGATATTTGTGAGACCGAGTAGTTTTCCAACAATAATTTATCAAATGCTAATTATTGTTGTAAGTATATACTATCCAAGATTCCAAGGAATGGTTAGTGATGATTGATGAACTTCCCATTAGCAATATTGGGAGAAGAAAAAGGAGGTATAGATTTGGTGGCTGGTTGCGGTGGAGGTTCATGTTTAATGTTGTTAACTGCATTGCATTATAAGCAAAACTTTAGAGAATTTTGAAGTATATTCATAGAGAACATAATAGATCGATCAATTGACAAATTGACCAAGCTTGTGCATGTGCTACAAAAAAAAAAAAAAAAAAAAAAGGCCATGAGTATAGTTGTTTACTTTATGAATACACCCAACAAACAATGTCTAGAGCCCTAATTATAATTAGAATCAATAACAATAATTAACTCTAAATACAATTATGAAATAGCTTCCACACCCAAACCAAAATTGCCCCTGATGGAGAACCATACCTGATCTCAGACATACCAACTTTGTCAATTTTTTCTTACTTATCAGCAAGGGGTCAAATAAATAATTTGATGAGTAATACAGAATGACCATTAAAACGGAGAAAACAAATAAAGCAATAAGCAAAACTAGGACTAGATTCTCATTTTCTCAAAATTGGGCCTGAGCACCGTAACAAAGAAATTCTTGTTTTATAAAATCCTAAGCACAACAAAAATGACAATGAATTTGATAATTGATTAACTTGAAGGCTTTCTCTTTTTTGATTTCTTTGGCTTGAACTTACCTTTCTTCTTAGATGGCTCTACAGTTAATTTCTGCTTCTTGCTGATGTCTTCAGTAGGTGATTTCTTTGGCTTAAACTTACCTTTCTTCTTAGATGGCTCTACAGTTGATTTCTGCTTCTTGCTGATGTCTTCAGTAGGTGTGTCGCTCATGGAACCTTCTTCATCAGAGCTAAGCACCAAATCCTCCACGATGTCTTCATCAGAAGCACCGCCATCCTTTGACCTCTTTCTTTTCTTTGTCTTCTTCTCTTTCGAGTGCTTTGTCCTATACAGGAATCATTGGGTTAAAATCATAAATAAAACCTTGTACACACAAAGTAACTAGACAGAAAAAGTATCCCAGCTCCCATTATGGGAGAAAGAAAAGAGAAACAAAAAACAGGGGAAAGTGAATGTACTTGGAATCGCCTCCTGGTAGCCAAGAGGAATTGAAGACAGCATCACCTGTGTCTTCCCTATCATCATCGTCGTCAACGTCGTCCATCACCTTACTTCCAAATAGTGATGAACGTTCACCAACAATAACACTGAAAACATAGAGTTTCTTCATGAATTCCTCACCTAACTGATGATCTAAGAGTAGCAAATCAAGATGAGTATACTGAACCTCGATTCAATTAAAGATTCGCTTCTTTGTTGTGCCCTCTGGCGAAGAGTGCCAACATATTTTGACAAAGGGCTAATGCCTGCCTTTTTTTCATCCTACAATTGAAGAGGAAAATGACTTCCATGATAACATTTTACGATAATGCATTTGAAATGACAGATAATGTCAACAATGGAACTTTGAGTCCTTCACTAAGAATACAGGCTTGTTCAATTACCCAATTTTTATATTTAACTACCAGATAAGGAACTCATACATTCCATAGTTATCTAGGCGGACTTTCTAGGCGAGATGCCGTCGATTGCCTAGTCGACAAGTCGACTAGGCGGCCGCCTAGGCGATGAGTAATATATATATATATATATATATTCCCATACAAAATAATTAGGCAATTAGGCATGATGTGTGTTGGAAATAGGCAGCCATATTTACTCTATTTTAGGGAGTTGTAGCAGCCCCATTTACTCTCCTCTAGGAAGTTGTAGCCTTGAGAAGAGTGAAATTGAAAGCTTTTGTATATTTCTATAATTCTATGTATTATCACTACACACAGATATCACATATTATATACATAGGAATTGAGACAAAGGAACTCATTTCCTGGAAAAACTACTCTCCAACTATCAGCACTAACACTACAAATCCAAACATCCTTATTTTGCTTCTACTTTGCTCCATAATGTTTCTACAAAGAGGAATGGGCTTTGCTCGGAACAGGAGGACGATGCCGGAGCTCGAGCTGCTCCGCCATCGGAGCCACCACGCGCCTCCACGCGCTGCCGCCGCCACGCGCCGGCGCGTGAGGAAGATTCCGGCGACTTCTCCGACTAAAAATTACACCGGTAGACTCGCCTTAGTGTGTAGGTTCTACCCATGTATGTTTTGTGGAGTTTTGGGGTTGTATTCTACACTTAGGCGAGGCGAGCGTATTAGGCGGTCGTTCCCGACCGCCCGGACGCTTAGGCGTCGCCTAGGCGACGCCTTGATAACACTGATACATTCTTAGCATAACTTTGTTTTTTATTACAACAAAATATAGACAGCTTCTTCATACAGTATTAGTAATCTCATGCCATGTAGGAATGGGATATTGGCAAATGTCTTATATGCAATCATTATTAATGGTGACATCTTCCAAATATAGTAAGTTTAGAGAATAATTTGGTTAATAATGAGATGAAAGCTTGCAAATTTAACACATTATTTAAGGAATCAGTTAATAATAGAGATCATTGACCAGAAAAGATTGGTTTAGTCGTTTAGGAAAAGGGATAGCAAGAGAATGAATTATAGAACCTCAAGAAAAGATGATGCAGCTGAATCATTGGGTAGAAATGTAACAGTCATACGCTTCTTATTTGTAAATTCGGAATTTGCCTCAACCTGTGACATTTAAAACTCAAAACATCACAATTTATAGTTATGACAATTGATTAAAGTAAATTATATCAACAGCTAATTAATGTGAATAAAAACCAAAGTAGAAAATGCCATAGGTGTATTTCTATAGCATTTGAAAATAAAATAACATTCGTTTAGAGACAATTCAGCCACAAGTATATTCAAAACATAGAAATTGCAGGTATACCTGACGAATGAATTGCCTAATTTCTCGACGGAACCTCTCAACCTTTGTGGACTTGCAAAAACTGCGTAGCCGAACAGCAGGTACAAAAGACAGCTCAGAGAAGGCAACAGAGTAGCTCCACTGAGCAAGATGCTCAGCAAGTTCTTCAACCACTGAAAAAACACATGCCTCTTGAAATGCTCGAGTTTTTAAGGTGGGTTTCGCCACCTATCAATATTGAAATGAACAGTCAGTTATAGTTAATATAGATATGAGTTACAAAAGTGGTGGCTACTAACTGGAAGAAATAAAGAACTGTGACACTGAAGTACCTTTATCACACAACTCAAATCAACAGCTTTGCCTACTCCTCCTGTTGCAGGCTTGTGCAATTCTTTCATCTCAAGCATGTCCAAAAGGAGCAGAGAGACAGGTATAAAAGAACCAGTGGAAACAGCAATTCGATTGAGCATCTTGACACATCTCAGTCTAAGAGGGAAATACCGAGCAGATGGAACTAAACGAGCTGCTCCAGATATAATTTGAGTCAATGGATAAGCAAGTGGTCTGAAATCTGCTTCTAAACAATATGTACATATTGCTCCAGTCCAAAGCTCAAGACAGTTTATATACTTCCATTCATAGACCTTTCTGAATGATTCCTGAGACAGTTGAGAATCATATAAGACAAGATTCCAAATATTTCAGTGATTAGCCTCTGAACAATTAGCACCATTAACGGTGTAACAGACAAGCAATTTTAGAAGCAAAATCAGAGAACACAAGTATTGCATTCTTCATACCAAGATTGTTGAGCTATTTACATTTCAAATTATAACTTTAAAGTTAATGTTAGATTTAAATATTCACCATGTAAACAAGTGACTAGCTATGTTTCAAGCGATAAGACAAACTTTTTCACCAACAAAAATATCAATACAACAGGTTAGCCTACTAGTAAATGTAAATTTAGTATCAAATTATTCCATAGCATTATAGAAAAAGCACAGCACCAGAAATAATACCTTGGTTTTTGAATCAAGTGCCTTCCGCAAAACCATTGCTAACTGCCGAATGAAAACAAAGGCATGCTGGTATGCAGTGGGAAGGTCCAACCTTAGAAGTTCAATGAAACAATTACCGAGAAACTGAATGTGCTGAAGCTTTGTTGGATTGACAAATTGACAGTTTAAAACATAGGCTTTGTACATTCCTTTAATGCAGTCGTCAATGCAATCAGAACTAAGCTGGACACACAAGTCCCTTAAAAATAAAAAAGAGAAAACTGGCAATGCACCTCCTCCAGTACCCCAAAAATGAAGAAGCACCTGAAAAGCAGTATAAGCTCTCAACAATGATGCTTGACAAAGGTATACAGCTATTAGCAAAAATCAATTTAATCATCACTTCTTTGACAAGTAAAAGAAAAAAAGTTTAGGCCATTTCTCAATTTGATCCAAATTCAATAACATATTATGATGAATGAATACCTTAATGTACTTCCTCAAAAGAACTGGAAAAGCAGCCAAAAGGATAGATGAGTATCTCAATCTCCTTAAGGTAAATGAAATCATTTCAGTGTCAGTCATCTGGTTAAGAACATGTAGAGCATTCCCCAGATAAGACTTCACCAAGTTTTGGAAGTTTTTCCACTTCCTAGTAGTCATTGTATCTGCTACCATCTGCTTTGTACCCCCAGAAGCTGGTAAATTCAACAAGCCACGAAGAATTCCATCCATTTCATTCAAAACAAATAACATGATCTTATTGAAAACACCACTAGACATAGTACTCCACTTTGATGTAGGGTCAGCATCACTATCATCACCATAATGACAAGCAGAACGAAATGCTCTCACAAGAGAGCGGACTGCCCCTATGTTTCTCTTTTCTCTAATCAAGTTACACCAAGAATCAACCATTTCACTAGTTACTATAGTTTTAACGGACTTATTCCCTTGTTCATCAATACTAGAAGCCTGCTCCATCTCAAGCTCATCAGTTTCCTTCTCATCTTCCATTGCCTCATCATCGAGTTCAATTTCTTCATCATCCTGCACAAAGTAAATATGCAGTTATATTAACAGTTCAATTGGCAAAAGAGGAAGAAAAATGCAAATGATAATAGACTTACATCAATTTCCTCATCATTAAATTCAAGAAGCTCCTTGTCATGCTCTTTCAAGAATTCAAAGAACTCGGGATCCTGTACAAGAAATTAACTCAATCAACATGTGAAACACTTGAATGCTCAACCAATTCATATTACACTAACTAAACTAAAAACAGTTTGTGATACAATTATATAACCAATTACAACCAATCAGTTTGAGTGTTTGGCAGTCTAATATATGACTAGTTTCTATTGACTGCAAATTGGTTTCGTTAATAACCTTTTCTTGGAGTCTCTCCAACTGTTCCTTGTGCTCTCTAGCCGTTTTCTTTGCTGTTGAGTCTGGCATAGTGTCAGTTTGGTTGTCTTCACCCTTGGGTTCCTTTTTACTCAATAGTTTAACTGCAGAGAGTAAAATTGTGTAAATTTAAATAAACAAAGCATATATACAGTCATACAGAAGAATAATAATGGAACATAAATCTGAAATTCACACAAAATTGTCTATAGTACAAACAGCAAAAACAAAATCAAACCTTTTCTCCTTGAATCCATTGAGGAAGAGATGGAAAGTGGGCGTCCTTTTTCTTCAGCCAAACCGGGAAAACCCTAAGGCCCTAAGTGGTTTTGTAGGAATTCAAGTTTACACAACAAAAACCGACAGAACCGTATGTTTCACGGCTTCTTGATCCACCCAAAAAAACACAGCTGAATCAAGGAATTATTAAAGGTCAGCAAAAAATGAACTAAACCTGAATTAAATGCAATACACTAGGCACTAACAATGACTCCCTCTATCAGACAATGTCTTTGAAAAGCTTTTGCTCAATTGTACACTGTATTGATCTGTAGAAACTTAAACTGTTGCAAGGTAGAGTAAAAAAATTAACATATTACCATGACTTTAATGTGGGTTTTAAATGTTATTCACATTCAAGCTTGAAAAGTGATAATAATAACTTCCATCTAGCATAATACAAAGAAATCACTATAATTCCAAATTTCCCTAAATTTGAAGGAATAAATAAATAAATGAAAAGCTGCATAACATATAAATGTGCAGGCTTCCTGAAAAGTTTCCAATTGGCTTCTTGCACCAGTGATCCCACATTCCCACAAGTGAAATTATAAGATTATAACATCAGAATTACACACTAGCTATCATTGTTCAAATTCTACCCAATCATACATTTGCAGCAAAAGGAAGGCATACAAATGACATATTAAGAAACGGTATCAACTGAAAGTACACACTTGATAGCAAAAGCACCAAAATCACAAACTATTTTATCTCTTTTCTAACCGGGAGGAGTCGGTCACCAATGTGAAGTAGCTAGAATTTGGAAGGCACCTACAACGCATCCCTAAATCTCATGAGTAGGTGAAAAAACATAGTTCCAACTTCCAAGTTCCAACTGAGACGCCCCAATATCATCACCACCCATTAACAAAAGAAAAAAGTAGTGCATATGAGAATAGATACCTCCGTTCAGAGAGTTTCCGAGCTTCTCTAAGATATTGAGGAAAGTGGAGTCACCAGCCGGAAGAAGTTGTTCCGGCAGACGTTGGCGAGAGAGAGCTTGGACGACTGTTTGTATTGTGCCTCGCCCGTTCAAGCAGCATGGAGGAGTGTTTAGCGTGGCTTCGCGAACCCTAAAGAAGAGGGTCTTTGATTTTTTATTATTTTTTTAATTATTTAATTTTTTAATGACTCTTGAATTTTAATTTTTTAAAAGTAATGTTCAGCCAACCGCTACATAGAGTGATTGTTTTGTGAGAGCATTTTTCCAGTAATTTAGAGCAAATTTGGTTTTCATAAGAAAAATACCATTTTTAGTCCAATTATTTTTTAAATTACAATTTTTAATTCTTTCCAGTAATATCTCAATTAAAAAAATAATAAAAAATTAAATGATTAAAAAAAAAATTGTAAAAGCATAACAGGCTGATGTTGCAAAAAGAACAACTTTAACCAACTTTTTTTTAATTCTTTACAAAGTAATATAAATCAAAATATAAAATTCATTTATGTAATCAGCCATTTAGAAAGGTGACAGAAATGTCATCACACTGATAAATTAATTAAACAATTTGACAACCTAAGTTAGGTTAACTTTTTACGATCCCTTGTCATGTTCATCCAAAACACACTTTTATTAAATCCACAGTGCCTTCAGGGTTCCTATCCTACTTCTCTATACTATTTTTGTCCTACAAACAGTGATAGAAATAACAACAAATAGAAGAAGGAAAGAATAAGCGGCGGCCGGCGGGGGGACTGGGAATGCACACATTTTACATGCGCTTTTCACAGGTTAAAAGCTTCCAGTTAGAATGGGGGCCTTCACTGTCATCAAATCTGGATACCACCCATCCAACTGCATGTATAATTTCTTCCAATTCATCGATGACGGGTGTGAGGTCGCGGATGTAAACTCTTCCTCCAGGTCTCAGAATTCGGTCCATTTCCAGCACGATGTTTGATATATTGCATCTGCATAAATAAATGTATCAGTATGACACAACTCCTTTTCCCGACACAGAAAGACAGCATTTCAAATGTTCAAATGAGGATTACCTAGTCTTCTCCACTGAGAAAAGCCCAATTGCATTCAGTAAATCGTATGTTCTTGGATAAGTGTCGAAGGGCTCACACCTAGATACAGTTCAAGGGGAAATGAGTTGAGAAACGACCAATGAAACTTAGCAGTCTGGTGTGATTATGTTCATTTTACAGTCTCATTTACTTTAACGCTAGCTTACCAATCATGCATCACGCCAATAAGACCACGGTCATAGATAACAGGCAGTGTATTGGAACCGCTGACAGGAACAACATTCATAACCCAGCAATCGAACTCAAAATCAACTAAAGCTGCTGCAAACCTGCCAAAGAGGTCACACAAATTAAATTAGCCACAGTTACGTTGAATCTAAGTCGCAGTCAAACTTGTAAATCCTTTGAATAAACTTGGAACAGGAAATTAAAGAATATACCCCCCATTTCCAGCTTTCATGTCCATTACATTTCGTAGGTTCAACTTTTTCCAGTGGAAAGCACCAGAATATCCGCGTATAATATCATTCATATACTTGGTGTCTGCTTTGTAAATTTCCTTTCTAGACAACATTGCATCCATTTTGATGCTGAAAAGTCTGTCCGGTGGAGAGTTTAGGCGAGCAGGCCATGCAGTGATATTAGCTCCATAGCCATTTTCAGGTAAAAGAGAGATGCATGGTTTCAGATTTACATACCTGCAAGAAAACACCAAGTGAACTCATGTTAAAACAATAAGTCATCACAAACTTCTAAGCAATTTCAAAGCAAATGCATCTGGGCAAAAGAAACGAATGCCAGACAGATGTCAGATGTATTGAGGATAAACTGTAACAGAAATAACTACAATTTTTAAGGAAGAGATGGGATTAACTACATTGGACAAATGTATGAAGTAAATCTGGGTAAACAGGACATACCAGACATCATCTGGGTCATCGTCAGTGCCACATAATAGAGGCTCTGCAGTAGCATCACGGTTGAAATAACAACTGTTATTCAAGGGTTTCCGCCATATTGCAATGTTGCTCTTCTTTTTCACAAGTTCCCAACAAAGGCGACCTGCAAGATCCTCCATTTCTGCACTTTGGAAATGCAATAAACAATTAGACAACTGTGAAATGATGGAAATTTGTAACAGGAAAACAAAGTTCAGTATAGTGGCATTAGTATTATCAGTTGAGACATAACAGGACACAAGTGAAAGAAATTTCAAGACAAATTAAGGTCTAAAACAATGTGCAAATAGGCATACAGAACAAAATTACCTTTCCATTGTTCTTCTAACTTTCTTTGTTTGTCAACATATTGTTCAGCCAGAACAAAGTATCCTCCTGCTCTAAGCATTCTGTTTACCTCAAGAAGCAAAATTCCCTCTTCACCACAACCCAAAGAAAACATAGACGTTATTACCAGGACGATGATGAAATTTGCCCACCGCAATCAAAATTAAAACAAGAACCTTGAATAGTAAATCTATAAAGAGGAGACTACTAAAACTCATAAAAACACGCAAAAGGCGATACACTAAAGATCATGTTTGACAGAGGATGTACCATCACGGGTCCATTTCACTCCACATCCTGAACAATGTATCAAGTCAAATGCTTGGCTAGGATACAATAAACGACGTGTTGCAAACCCAGCAACCATGGCAGACACACCACGCTCAAGTGCAAACTGAATCTGGTTATTGTTAGCATCTTTTGGAGCTATGGACAGAGCAAGTACATTGCGCTTTGTCAAATAGGCACCAAAGCTTCCTACACCACAACCAATATCCAAGGCAACCCGTGTGTTTTGGCCAAACGCAATTTCTGGAACCATCTGCAATCAAATAGAAAAGAAGGAAATAAAGACATTCGAATATGGCAAAACAAACCAAATGGGCATAACTTACAAAACCCAGCATACCTTGGATATCTGATCCAAATATTGTTCTACACCATGGGGGAACTGTGTACCTCCTTCAGGAAAAACATACTTATTTTTCTTTCTTGAGATCAAATTTTGCCCTCCTTTGTCATCAACCAAGGAGGTGTGAGGCACATTAGAAACCCAAACCTATAGAAACATTAGAGAAATTTTTTGATACATTAGGTTTCCAGCTTACACCAGACTAATCCTAATCCTAATCCCAGAACCCCTGCCCAAGAGCACAAGTTAGTTCCCAAATTTACACCCCTTGCCTATGCACTCTAAGCACAAGGAGACTTGGTCACCTTACTACGTAACAGAGCTCAGATAAAGCTCCATATTTAACCAAGGACATCATTGATAACTCAATTTTGTTTTATATCAGTCAGTTGACAAACATATGCCACTAGAATCAAATTAGTAACATCAAGAAATTGAAAAAGAGCAAATTTGATTGCACAATGTAGTACCTCATCTCGGCTTTTTGGCCAAGGGACTCGAATTCTATAGCCTTTGGGCCACGGCACAACACAATCCAGTCCCTTCCCCTTCTCCGGGCAATGCCTCTCGTAGTTTTCACCCTTCTCCGACGAATTCAACTTGGATATAGCTTCCACATTGTCCAAGCAAGGAATATACCCACTCATACTCTCATCACAAGCTCTGAATTTCCCAAATTTGCCCTTCCATGACCCTCTAATCTCATCACTTTCTGCTCCTCCCAGGCTCGCATTCACCACGGTCTCCAACAGGGTTTCGTCGTAATCCCCCACAATAAAGTCGAACGACATTGCGCCATTCTCGTCGACAATCCCCGTCCGTTCCAAGAAATCCCTCGGCTGCCTAGGCGGCGGAGAAACGATGGGCACAGGGGGAGGAGAAGCCGACTGAAGCGGGGGCGGAGAAGCCGAGGGCTGAGACGCGTTTGTTACGTCTGTAGAGGTATTGATAGTGGCGGCGGCGGCGGAGGCGGAGACGGAGACGGCGACGGCGGGGGTAAGGTTGGAGAAAGATGCGGAGAAATTGGTCGCGGGTTCGGAGAAGTGTCTAACGAGGAAGAAGACGGAGAGGGATAAGAGGGATAGAGCGGTGATTTTAACGAAAGCTGGGGACTTTGCGAGTGAAAAGTGATCGGAAGATGAGAAGCTGGTGAAAAGGGCCTTCATGTTCAGAGAATAGAAGAGCACGGCGCCGGAAAAGAGTGAAGTTAGGACTTAGGACAGTGGTTTTGATTCCTTGTCTGAAGAAGAAGGAAAAAGATTCTTCAAAGGGAAAAAGGGAAATCCATACTTGTATTTAGGTATTGTGAAACTGCGGCAGAGCCAGAGATTGCTGATTTGTTGTGGTACGAAGTTGTTTGTCAGAATCCGAAGAATGATTGAGCTTCTTAAAATGACAACAAAAACAGAACATATTGTTAAACGTGGAGCCGTGGACAATAACTAGGAATATCTGACGTAAGCAAATGGCCCTACATTCATATTTTATGCTGTAAAAACACGATTTTTAAAAACTCAAATAAGGACAAATTTAAAGTGTACTTTAAAAAAAAAAAGAGCAAATTGTCATTTTGGTCCACTGACTATAGGGGTCCTGTTAATTGGCATCCACGACTTTCAAAACTGTTAATTGCATATCTTGACTATTCAATTTTTATCAATTTTGGTCACTCCGATCAAATTAGTGGTCAAATTTCGCTGGAATGACTTAATTACTCACTTAAGGCTTAATGTTAGGGGTAAAATTGTATTTTCCAGTGTGTCCAAATGAACCCATCGCAGACCCGGTTCAGATTAAGCGAAGTGTTCTTGTTCGTTCATTCTTCATTCTTGTCTTTAACAAAACCTAACATTTTCACGAAGATCCGTGTGGAGTTGAGTGATTATTTGAAATAGGAACTCCATCCGTGTGGAATACCTTCTTCATTGGAAGATCGAAAGCGTTGGAGAATTTCTGAAATCGGTTATTGTCACTGCACTGCTTCTTCCCTGAGCCTTCTTCTCTCCCTCTATGAAGGGTTTTAGGTAGTCCATAAAGAGAAACCGTCGCCGTGCAGCGCTGCTTTGAATATTTGTTTATTTGGATGTCTTTTCCAGAAATAGGGCAAATCTCCAAAGCTCATACTCCGTATTTTATTATCCTCATTTGTAGTTTATCATTTCTTTTTTGCTTTATATTTCACTTGTTTTTTTTTTTCCTTTGAAACCAAAACCCAGCAAACTTTAATTGATATCCATAATCATAGAATTTGTAAAGAAAAGAATGAAGGATGAACGAAGAAGAAGACTTCGTGAACCGGATTTGAGATTGGTTCATTTGAACACACTGGAAAATACAATTTTACCCCTAACATTAAGCATTAAGTGAGTAATTAAGTTATTTTGGCGAAATTTGGCCGCCAATTTGACCGGAGTGACCAAAATTGATAAAATTTGAATAGTCATGGTATGCAATTAACAATTTTGAAAGTCGTGGATGCCAATTAACATGACTCCTATAGTCAGTGAACCAAAATAACAATTTGCTCAAAAAAAAATTTCCTCTTTCAAATGTATATATTTGATAAGTAAATGCGAAACTGTAATTTGATTGATTTTTTTTTTTTTGCTTAATAATTTGATTGATTTTAGTGATGAAGATTTGGTAACCCACTCAAAATGTATAATAATAATAATAATAATAATATTATTATTGTAGAACACGCTAGACACTCATTAAGCATTTGGTGTACGCTTAGTACCTAGCCCGCCTATAAAGCTTATATATATATAGGGTTTAAGACTATTCATTGCCCAATGCCAATTTCAAATTTTCAATAATAAATTGATTTCATTTCTAATTTCAACAATAAATTTATTGTTCAATAATGATAAATTTAATTTCCAACCCAACACATAATTTAATGCTCTAATTTGAGTAATTTCTTGTGAAAAAAGGCGAAATTACCCACCTTAGGCACCCACACACTCCGTCTGACATAATTGTAAAAGGGTAAATCATAATGACTCAACTGATCAACAGATTCTAGACATTTGTTCATTACGTCCAAAAAGCCTCCTCATTTGAGAGGTTGTTCCCCTAATACCACTAGTAAAACTCAATTATTAGTTATTTGTAATAAATTTCACCTATGTGATCAGCTAAGCTGCCTATGCGGACTATTTGATTATTTTCTACCCCTACGAGTTGCGGCATTGCCCTGCATCTCTCACTCTCTCAATTCTCTAGTTTCCTAGCTACTATGGCTTATGGAGAAATAGAGAAAACTAGGCAATGGCAACCAAGAGCTAACCTAACTCCAACAACCTTTGATAGCAATTGCAAGTAACGAAAGAGAAAGGTGAAAGGACAAGAAGTATCAGGTGTTCTCGACTTGTGAGTTTTGAGTTGATGACCATCCAAGGCAGTTACGTTGTAAAGTTATTTATAATCTTGAATTCTTGACCACACAAAGCCAACAAAATGAGTCCAAAGAAAGTTAAAAACAATATAATCCCTTCATAAGGAAACTCAAAGGTTCAAAATCGATATCGATATATGCTAAATATGATCATGAGAACTTACCATCCAATTGTTGGTTTTTATCTATGTTATAAATTTTATTATTTATTAAAATTTGAAAATTCATGTAACATATTGATTAATAGTTAAGACATTATTATCATCTTAAATTTATCGTACATATGTTGCACGAATATTAAATGTGCGTTGAACAAGTATTGTAAACAATATCATCACATAATTTAAGTATTTAGAGTGTTCTCTTCAAGTTCTATAATGAACACCTTCTAAATTATATCATTAATCCTATTGTTGACACGAGCTAGGTTGTTAGATGACACAAAGACAACCATCATCAATAGTTACTACATAAAAGACTACTATGTATGCAATGTCAACTTAGCTTGTACATAGACAACCATCATTACTACTTACTACATAAAGGACTAGGAGCATCCACACCATTGTATAATAGGAGAATCATGTCAGTCAAAAAACTAAGCTTAAAAACCTTGAACTGATGTAGGAGATATTTAGACAAGAAAGAATTCATCTGCTAAAACATGGATATTGTCAGTTTTGACAGAATTAAAAAAAAAAAAAAAGAAAAAAAATAAATAAACCAAGGAAGTGCGCGTTTGGCGCACTTCCCGCCCCAAGCGGGTGCGTGTGTAACACGCACCCGCTGGGCGAGTCCTGACTTTTGCATTGCTTTTAAATTTTTTTTTTTTTTTTTTTTACAAACTGTCAGGCTTGTGATTATTTTCTTTTTTCTTTTTCTTTTTTTTTTCTTTTCCCCATATTCTCTTTCCTAATCACACTTACAAAAACTCCTCAAGAACCGTGAGAACCGCGAAAAAACTCCACTGATAAGGATGCTCTAGTATAGGCTCCATTTGATAGAGCTTATAGCTTATTTTAATGTCTTTTTATGAAAGCGATTTTTTTCACTAATTATAATAATGGATGATATTATATACACGGTGCACTACGATACAACGTAAAAATAGGACCAAAAGAAGGGTCAGAACGATGCGGTTTTGGCTAATCGGCTATTCTGCTCTCGCAAAAAAAAAAAAAAAAAAAAAAAAAAACTACCACGCTTTCGCGCACTACAATGGTAAATAAAATGGGTAAAGAAAACTACTTGCACAAAACAATTTCCACTATTTGTTGCTAATTTGGGACGTGGGAGAAATAGATCTTTCTGTCCTTCGGGCAGCTTGGCCAGAGACTGATGACTTGTCCGATCCACGAACGTTGTATTTCTCGTAAACTTTTTCCCGGTTCTCTGACCACCATGTCTCCGCTTGGTGCTCTCCGAATCTTCTACGGCTGCAGATGAAAGATCAGATCACGAGTGAATAACGTTGCTTCAGATACATGTCCCGTTGCATGGAAGAAAGAAAAGATATGAATTCAAACTAGTGAGAGTACCTGAAGCGCACTCTTTTGAGATCTCTAGTTCCATCTCGGAGGGCTACCAGTGTTATATACACACCGGGTTCGTATTGTTCAATCCACTCAGCCTCGGTTTGATTAGCATTGCTAGCAACCACAGAGTTTCTAGATTTTACTCCATTTTCAGTGTCTTGTGGAGGACCAGATTCTTCTTTGTCAACGGCTAAAGATGAACGGTTGCTGCATGCTTGCACAACGCTAACATCCGGTGGATCATCCATACCATTGGACGTCACAATTTCACGAGCTTGGTTGAATTGGTTAGTTTCATTGCACCCAGAACCCTTGGTAGGACTCTCCATACAGTTGATACTAGTAGCATCTAAGCTGACCTGAGAGGATAAGTAAGTGCTGGCGATTGAATCAGATCTTGAATGGCGTTCCCCATTCATATCAGGGTACTTCATAACATTCAGATCCATGCCATTTGGTAAGTAAGGCAGTCTAGTGCACTCAGCATCGTAAGCCCCAGGTGGCAATCTCTCGGCCATGTCTTTGAGCTGGCAAAACAGTAAGGCGAAGATTAATTGTAAGGAAAGTGAAAAACAAGCTCCAGAATGAGTCGTTACAGTCAACCATAAAAAGATCAGCAAGTTACAGACATCACTGGGTGTGCAAGGAGAGTGAGCGCACGCTAAAGGAATAAAGTACAAGTACAAACCTGTGCTGTAAGCGACTTGATCACCTCCTTTGCAGCTTTACATTTAGCAGATTCCTCAGCAGCAAGAACCATTGCATCCTGAGTCTTTTTTGTTGATTTCTGGAGTTCCAATTCTTGGAGTTCACAGCGATTTTTGAGGTTCTCTATCTAAATGCCACCAACAAAATGCTATTAGAGAGGTATAGTGGAAATAACTAGAATTGAAGCTTGAGAGAGGAGAAAAAATTTAGCAAGAGTGCTCCATGCACCTGGGCTCGTAATTTCTGAACTTCTTGATTTAGAAGTTCATTAGACTTCTTCAAACTGTCTGCAATGCTTTTGGAGAATGACAGTCCTGAAGTTGTAGGTACTGGTGTTGCTGAACGCGGAGGACTAGGTCTCCTAGAGAAAGGGGACACAGATCTGGAACTAAAACCAGATTGAGTTAAAACGGGCCGCACAACTGGTTGACGCAAGTCACCAACAGTAGCTAAAACATCTTTCAGCTGTAACAAAGATGGTGCTTGTGAAGAGCGACCCAATGAGAAAGAATCAGCTTTCTTTCCTTGTTTCGCTGCTTTGACATCTAATTGCTTAATCAAATCAAGATTAGAAGGCAAGCCTGATTTAGCTAAGCGTAACTCAGCCTTATCCAATCTGTCCTTGTTCTCACCAGAGAGTCGAGGCCCAGAATTTCTCCTGTTATTGGCTCCAGCCTCTGCCACCTTACTAAGTTTGTTAAAACAGGAATCGCATACCCGATATGGTTTGCTTGGTATAGGAGCCAAAGCAGCCCTAGGTGCTTTCCGCGAACTACATGCATGGCAATGCACAAGTCCACAATTGTAGCAATTATGTCTCTTCCTCGTGAAACCAAAAGCCTGCCTACAGGCTGAGCATTGGGATTGCTCAGCACTAGAAACCCACTTATGATGACAAATTGCTGCAGTATAATTTGACCCACAGGCAATATATTTAACATGCTTATCCTTTAAAGTTTCTACTAGAGTTGGTGTCTTCCGGTCTTCTATGTCTCCATGGCCCAACCTTCCATTAGCCCCTTTACCCCATGTGTGTACCTCATTATTTGAGGTTAAAACAGCCACATGATATGAACCACATGCAATCTGTACGACACATTCCTCAGCAAGTTTGTCCTCTATTAAGCAAGGTAACTTCCCATCAGAATCAGGATTTCCAAGTTGACCATAAACAGTGCTTCCCATTGTGAAAACATGCCCAGATGTGGTTAAGCCAACAGTTAAACTATGCCCACAGGCGACTTTGTGAAAATTGTAATCAATAAGTGCTGACACACAAGTAGGTTGGAGTCGAGGTTCTCTGTCACCATGTCCGAGGCGATTTTTATCTCCGTCTCCCCAAGAAAACAGTTTTCCAGATGAAACATTAGTACTAGGCTGTGTCACAATGACCTCCACAACTGCAGCAGTATGCCACACTCCACATGCAACAGCAGTTGTCCTTAATCCTGACAGTGATGCAACCTCTCTTGGGAGCAAAACACTTTCTCTATCTCCATGGCCCAACACGCCAAATGTTCCATCACCAAATGTAAAGAGTTGTCCAGATGACGTGATTAAGGCTGTATGCCAAGGACCACAAGCAATCATTGCAACTTGAAGTCCCTCAAGAGGACCCGAAATTCTCTTAGGTATCCAGTGACTGACATCAGAACCATGGCCCAGAAGACCAGCATTATGTGTGCCGTCTCCCCATGTATAAAGTTCACCAGCCAAGGTAACAGCACAAGTGTGAAACTCACCACATGCAATAAAATCGACGCTGCAAAAGGATAAAGATTCAACTAGGCTAGGTTGAGTAACATCTTTCCTAACACCATGGCCAAGACGCCCACCAGATTCTTCACCCCATGTAAAAACTTCACCTTGTCTAGTGACAAGGGCTGCATGCCTGACCCCGCAAGCTATATGGTGCACATCCAGAACAACATGGGATTCTAAAGGTCTAGGAAGAAGTACATCAGCTCTAGTGGTCACAGTACTGGTATCTTTTTCAGGTCCAACCTTGACAATGTTATCACATATCACCTCACCCCATATATACACATCACCTAAAGCATCACAATCATCTGGGGCAGAACCATGACTAGAAGTGCTGGGCGCACTAGAAACACTAACCCTATACACATCTGAATTACTAGGTTTTACTTGCATATTTGTTAGATCCAAAGCTGCATGTGAGCTACCAGAATCACGTCCAAAGTGGTTGGGAGAAGCGTTCGGTTTAGAACCAATGGAAGCCTCTGGAGAGCTAATTTCCCTTGTAGCGCTAACAGAACTTGAACTTGGACTGTTTGATGTCAAATCTCGATTTTCCTACAACGTTTGATCTAGAAATCAATCACTCTTGAGATAAAGGATAACATAAATTTGCACATCATCAGCTGAAACTTCTATAAATATATTTTGTCAATTTAGATTATTACTTGCTTTGATAATTCAGGTGGTCATTCCAACCACATATCACAAAGGCAAGATACAATGACTGCATGAATAATTTGAATGTGCAAAATCCCACTACTTTTCCATGTTGCCAAAAAAAAGGCAGAAAAATAAATGCTGGCTTAAGTGGACACCATGTCGTAATAAATTTAGGAGGTTTTGCTACTATAGGCATAGTGAGTTAGATATCTAACCAAGCCACAAAAATGGAGGGCAGGGATGGAGGAGATATCAAACAAGATATTTATGTGGTTCCCAGAAGTAAAGCTCTTCTTAAAGGCTAAAGATACCAATAAACCATTTAGAATATAACTCAACATGCATTTTCAACTTATTATTAGTAACTTTTCCTTAACTATTTATCAAGATTTGTAATATAAACCCTAACCAATTGCAGACATGTTTATAAGCAAGAAAGGAAGAAAGACTGTCTGGCACTGTAATAACTGCTAGAAAGAAGCTAATAGTTAAGTAGAATTACATCAAAATAGAGGCCTCCATCACTCCATCCATCAATTTTTGAGCGCCCACCTTGACCCGCTGATATCAATGCTCTTAGGCCAGTGATCCAAACCTCAGCCTCAACTTTGTCCTTGCAAATCTAAGATAACATGGCACATACCCCAAATAAAAAACAGAAGATACTTGGATAGTCACAAAGCACAAGATTATCTATTTCTCACCAGATCAAGGGATCTTTTCCCGTTGTTGTAGATGAGGGAGAATGATAGGTAGTCCTTTTCAGGACACAGATACCTATGGAATACAGCCTGGGAATAGATCATGATAAAAGTCAGAGTTGACTATATGCACACTGTTCTAATTACAAATAGAAGATGCTTCACCCATCCCAACCCCTGGGGTAAAAATGAAAGAAACCTTGATATTTTTCACTTTTGAGGTCCTGGCTTTATGGAATCAGAAAGCATGAAAAAATGCCAAAGGGAATGTATGCAGACATAAAAATAGAAGGCATCACTAGCTCAACAAAATCAAAAAATAAAAATGACAGCAGAAAGAGGATTCTGAAAATCTTACAGTTCTTTGTCCCGGAATAATTCTTGAAACAGAAGCTAACTTCAAACTTCTGTCACCACTGCTAGAAATCCAAATTAAAGATGATTCATCCTACAAAATGCTTTCTGTTAGCAGGCAAAAACATACACAAGCATGGTGGTCTCAGTACATGCAAAAAACAACCATGTTGCTCACATTTAGCTTTATGGCAGTTGCACACATACACACAAAATTTAAATAAATAAAACCAAAAACACCATCACCATCACCAACGATAACCCAAAGGCATCATTAAGTCCTAATGGTTTATATTTGTTGAAAAAACAAGATTTTTCCCATCATAAGAAATTATACATACAGCTGGTCAAAGCCTCACTAAGGCCTGTCAGCTCTGATGTATTCCTTAACACAACACTACCTGGTCAAAGCCTCACTAAGAGCATAATCCCATCACAGCCAAAGATCCTAACAGAAAATATTAAAAGCTCTCTTCTTGGATCCTTCTTGGCAACCCAATTATCTTTGCACCCATACTTCTTCGAAACTTTAAAACCCCAAGCGCTTTCCTATCCCCAACCTATCAGCAAACTAAATACTCCATATAAAACAAAATAAATAAATAAATAAATTTTCTAACACTTTCCTTTACTATTCACTATAATATGCTCTGGATACAACGGTAATTTGCACTTCTGAATTAGCTTTCAATGAGGACAGTAAATTTGAATATTACAAAGTATAGCCAATATCATGAATATCCTACACAACCACCATGGAGAAACTAAAACTTAAAAATTGCTAGCTTACCAAGCACTAAGCCTCACTAAGTCATACCAAAACCTTAAGTTTGATTGCAGAAGAGTTAAAGATCCAATACTACTCAGATATAGACTCTTAACTTTATATACAGCAGTTCTATGGCAACTAATGAGTGCAAATGTTAGACTGTACTACATCAAACTCAATCTAGGTTAGAGATCTGAAGCAAATATTAATTATATTATTCCCCAATCAAGCATATGGGATAAGGTCAGTGCCTTAGTGTTAAATACTTGAATCTCATAAAACCTACAGAAAATATTTAGAGAATCTTAACATGTCTTTACTCAAATAGTCAATTTGATCATCTAATGCAAAATTTTGCAAGTTTAACAGAAGTCCACAAATATGAAAAGCACCAAGTTTAAAACCCCCCAAAAACGCATGCAAAACGGCATCCATCAGCGGATTTATCACTAAACTTGACATAATAATACCCATATTCCAAAAAGTAGTCCTTTTTTTCATGAACAAATACATTTTAAAAGCCTATTTTTTGAAGCTAAACACCAAAAAATACAAAAGAAAGTTACAATAAGGAGAAGCAAGGATAATGGGTGACGTATCTCATGGTGCATAGCTTTTTCCTCTAAATCATTAGTCTACAGTTTCCTATCACCTAGAAAAGATTTCCCCACAGTTCCACTAAAGCAATAATCCTGATTGCATCTCCTTCAAGTACAACGAAGTTAAAAGGTAAAATTTTCAAAAGTAGGATGATGGTCTCTTTTTTTTTCTTTTACACCAAAACTTCATTGAATTTATGGATACACATTTGAATTTTGAAGGGAGAAACTACTGGGTGCAGAAACATAACGACAAAATGGTATCAAGTTTCCCATTCAGCAAACCAACAATTGAAGCTTGCATGAGATTAAAAAATCTTTTCAACACTCAATTAGAGAATTGTGAGTTTCTTAAACTTCCAACAATGACATAATTGAACACCAAAATATCAATTCATAAATCATAATTAGGGTGCATAGAAGAATAAACTTACACTAGAAAGCCTGAATGGATAGAACTTAGGCTTTCCCTTGCGCCCATACTTGAGGAGTTGAGCACCTTTCTTTAGAGCAACCAATGCCTGCAAAGGTAGGAGAATCAGAGGAACCAATAGTACTACCAAAAGATGAACACAGATATCTCATCTTTGCATTGAATTGTACAATTATTATTCGACTGTACAGACCTGCTCAATGTCACGGTCGGCACTACCAAGATCTGCCATTCCATGTGATAGCGAAACCCGTTCCGCGCCACCGCCCCCGCCACCTCTCACTCTCAAAACCTTTGGACATCATCAGCTACTCCTTTGCCGGCGGCTTTGACGAGCACGGCACCGTCCAGTCCGTATACTACCATCCAAACAAAAAAACCAATCCGCTGCCTACCACCTCTGTTTGGAATTACCAGCAATCGACTATTTTTAAGCCCTAGAATTCCTAACAGATCTGGAGAACAAAGCGCCGGTATTCCAACTGTGCTAGCCGTACTCCGGTGGACTAAATTCGAGCAACTGGGGGCACCACCTGAGATTTCAAACACATACAGCGGATCACAAATGCGGAGGTATAGTCCCGGAAACTCAATTTTCCGGCGACGGCGGAGATATAGAAAGAGAAAATGTGGAGAAAATTTGTGTATTCTCTGGAAAGAGAAAGGAACGCCGTACGCGTATATAGTATTCTTTGATTGAGTCAAATACGAGAACAAGGAAAAAAAAAACACAAGAAAATTCTCCTGAGAAAAATGGAGGAGAAAGGTGAGAAAACACTGTTACTATGTATGACTGTGAGAAGACATTTCCAAAGCTTTCTTTTTACTCTGTTGCTTTTGTATTCCCCAAAATAATGAAATTAATAAGTACTGCTGCTTAGATAGATTAATTAATCAGAGATAACGCCAAATTTAAGAACATGATTAAATTCTGTATTTATAAGTAATTTTTGTTCCATGCCCCTGAATCTACCTTAATTTATGGTGTGGTACGAAATTTTTAAGGTTTTGTTCTTTTAGTCCCTTATGGTGTGGTGCGAAATTTATGTTCAAATGTTTAATGATAAGGTTACATTTGTAGAATTGTAGGTAACCTACTCAATCCCCCTTTTCATAATTTATTTTGGATTTTTAGATTAGATTGATTCAGTACCTTTGACCCAATGCTTAATAAAGAAATCTATTTCGTATTAAAGTTTTTAATCCTTCAACGTGAGGTTATTGTCAGTAGTATTATTTGATAATAACACGAATTTTTAGTATTTAATAAATATACTAGTAATATCAAATTTTAGTATTCTTATTGGAAGTCAATATCACAAAGTCACTAAATTATAATAATTATAGTGAACTAATAAATGATGTTTAAAGGGAGACATGAGGTCCTGTATATAATGCAAAGAGGCTTGATAAATGTATCGTATTAGTTTGCCTTCCATCTATACCATATATGGGTCTTCCACTACTTTGTTGTCATAATCTTTCACTTAAATAAGTATATCAAGCTTATTGTCTTTTAGTACACAATATATAAAGTCGCTTGGCAGGTTAGTAGTAGTGTGTCCTAAGAGCATGGACATCAGTGGTTTTTATTTGGTTATTGTCAGATAAATGCCAACTTGGCATGAGAGCAGATATGAGAGAGAGGGGGAGAGAAGCATCTACAAATATGGGAAGCATAGCACAGTAAAATCTAACACCTCATTGTTAAATCATTTTGTTGTTATGCATATTTCGCGCACAGCAACTGTCCATGCACTGCACGCGCCGCGCACAACAGCTGCCCATGTACTGCACGCACCCGTTAGGCACGTCAAGCGCCTGACGCATGTGATTTTTATTACTCCGTATTTTTTTTTAATATTAGATTTGACTCATTTTATCTTTCCCAATGACTTACCTTAAATATACAAACTACGCACCGTAAATTAGCTAAAAGAGGCAATTTGCTCCTAACACTCCAACTTTTAATTATATGTATTTTAATTTTTCATCCTAATTAACAATATTTTTTTACTCGGCCTCTAAGTATTTTTTTAAATATCTCATTGTTTTTAATTTTTTTGCCCCCATGATGAAAATCTCGGGTACATTATATCCAATGTACTAGATAGATTTTTTTTTCGTAACTTAGGGTATCAATAATTGAATACAATGACTAATTTTTTCGTTAAATTGTACACATTTAAAAATGGGACAGCTAGATAGTTGCAATTGGTAATAATAAATAAATGGTAACAATTGTGTGAGACCGTTTCACGGGTTTCAATTCGTGAAACCGTCTCACTGGTCTCAATATGTGGGACGTGTCAGGTCTTTGATTAATGGGTCAAATATTTGACTGTATTAATCAAATATTCGACCCGTGAGCCTTATCTTATAAGAATCCGTCACAAGTGAACCACTGAACGAGCTTACACAACTTAAGCAAGAGATTCAATATTGAATAAAAAAAGTGGATGATAAGGGTTTTCATTCTAAAGGCTCTTTCTCTCTGGCTGAAAGGCTCTTGCAGTAGTTGTTTTGTAAGGGCGCGTGAGAAGACGCCGAGACGGTGAAAGGGTATTGAGCTAGACTGCTTATACAGGGAAAAGGAGCTTCTAGATAATTGGAGGGGCTCACTTGACAAAGTGTCGAGCATTGTTCGTCGTGCTAGTTCCGCTACTGCAGTTCCCGTGGTAAAGGAAACATTCTTTCTCTTGCTTTCGAGCTTACTAAACGACTGGATCCTCAGCTAGATCGATTCCAAACATGTGATTAGTAGCTGATTCAGTAAAAAAGAATAACTTATTATTCTTGTATGATGATATCTGCACTGCAGCGAATTCAATGGCCTCGGTTGGCACATTCTTGACTTGAAAAGAGAGAACTAAACTAAGAAAATGGGCATTGAGCATGCTGCATCGCCTTGACTTGATTCGGGTCCGTCTAAGTCAAAGTAAGGACTTTGCTTTGTCGGGAATCCGTGAGATGTTCTCACACAAGTTGCGATCTAAATAAATATTTTATTAATTTTCATGTTATAATAAAATTTATAATTGTTTAAAGATAAAATAATTTTAAAATTAATTAATATTAATTATGTTTGCAATTAGTTAATTAAACAATCGGTATAAATAAATACAGTAAAAAGAATGACTAAATGCTTGAAACATGGTTTATATATTATATAATGGACTAAAATCAGGCAAGAAAGTTGAGCTTAGGTCCACGTTATAACAGCTCACGCAGTCAATACTGTTTCCACTTTCCAATTTCCATTTTGTGAATTGGAGGAGCACGACCCAAATAAGTGCTGCTGATAATGGACCCTAATTTCGCCGGAAAACCCTTTTCTGCACCCTACATAGCCGCCCGGGCCGACCTTGACCAGATGCCCGACACCCCAACACGCGGGACCCGACACCGTCGGGTCCAGTCCGAGACCTTCTTCCGCTTTCCGGACTTCGATGACGACATGCTCATCGACGGCGTAGTTTCCGACTTCAACTTCGACAACCCCGCCGCTCCTCCCCTCCCCCAGTCTCCTGACACCTCTGTGCAGCCAGCCAATTCGGCCGACTCTTCCTCAACCGGGCCGGGTTTCAACCCCAAATCACACGCCCACTTCCGGAGTCTCTCTGTTGACTCTGATTTCTTCGATGGACTCGAGTTCGGTGCTACGTCAGCTGCTGACGCCGCGACTCCGACCTTGACGGAGAAGAAGGCGCTGGGCTCTGGCCCACGCCATAGACATAGCAATTCTATGGATGGTTCTTTCCCAACGACATTTGAGATCGATTCTATATCTGCCAGAAAGGCGACGGGAGCTGATAGACTTGCCGAGCTCGCCTTGATTGACCCCAAGAGAGCTAAAAGGTTAATTTACTTTTTCTTTTTTTGAAACTTACTTTCACTAATTACAAATTTCTCATTCTTTTGGTTTGATGAATTGGATTGAATTAGAAATGAACTGGCTATTTCTTGGCCCTTCGTTCTTTGAAGTTCCTATGAATTTAGTGGGTGGCCGAAAAGGTAGTTGCAGTTAGGTGTTATGAGCAAGTTTAGCAACCTATTTGTAATTTGAACATAGAATCTGCTTACATGCCAATAAAATCTTTTGAGTAGTCTAAACAGGGAATATTTTCCCATTAGAATAGCATTTGCAAAGATATATGGCATACTATTTAGTAAATCTGTTAAAATATCCTTTGAGCAAAGGGTAGGAAGTACTGAAAGAGAGATTGAAGATGGTGACTAGTGAAACTACAATATGTATGTTGAATATGAAGTGATTTAGTGCTAAAAGATTTAATCCGGAACCAGACAATCAGGAAATGAGGGATTAAGAATGATAAGGTGGATTACTAATAGAAACTATAACAATGTGATGAATTAATGATTAAGTTGTGCTAAAAGATTTAAGTGGAATCAGACTCGCTGGAAACGAGGATTTAAGAAAGATGAGGATTACTTATGGAAATGATAACAATGTGATGACTTAATAATGTCATGTACTTGTATTTAGGATTAAATTTGTTGGGTTTTATAAATACAAACTTCGGATTGGAAAGACATAAGTATACTGTAGTATGCCAAATGAAAAATTTAAGCTACATTCTTTGTTATACAAAATTTTAGGAATTAAGAAGTAAAATGGAAATATAGTCTGCTGGTCGAACCAATAAAGAATAAAGTGAATTAATAGATTTATGTACTATGTATCCAACTGATTTAACTTTCTATGCAATATGTAGGATTCTTGCAAATAGACAATCTGCAGCTCGCTCTAAGGAGCGCAAAGTTCGTTACACCAGTGAGCTGGAGAAGAAAGTCCAGACCCTACAGACTGAAGCAACTACTCTTTCTGCACAAATTACACTGCTTCAGGTATAATTTTAGACATAGCTTATACTCTATATGTAGTTATGTACCATCCCTGAAGTCGGTGATAGGCTGATAGCCTTGGACTTTATAATATCATTGACATTTATGTATGTTTGAGTACATGTTCTATTCAATTACAGCTTAATCTGGATTAGATTTCTATGATAATTTATTTCCTTGCTATGAGCCTACTAGTTATTACAGCATAACATGGAGTGATTTTTCTATATCTCTTTTCTCTTGGTTTTTATATGGGCTGGTGATTTTCCAAGTCTCTATATAATTATTAAAAAATCTATTGAAATGACCTTTCATATTTGTATGAACTTCAAGCATGCACCAAACGGCTTTTGAGTTTGTCTACCTTAGATATCTATGGTAGGCACGGTACAAGCAGCAGTGGTCCTCATGGACCCGGACTTTTTATCCTTAAACTAAAAGTACATTAAATTATCTCACTAGTTCTAAACAATGATATTGAAGAGAGAAGTTAGACAAAATTGTTTATAGCTTAGAGAATTCCTAAATTGAGTTTAGGCTAGAATAGTTAGACTGTCCTAAGACAAATAATTTATTTTGATGTTTCAACTGGTGGTGCAGAGAGACACTTCTGGACTGACTGCTGAGAACAAAGAACTCAAGTTGCGTTTACAAGCTTTGGAACAGCAAGCTCATCTAAGAGATGGTATTCCTACTCTTAACTACTATGTCAGTTTTCATTGACTTGATCCAATAGTAGTTAACTGCACACATGGAGCCCCCATTCCCCCAAGGTTGGGGGTTTGCCTATGCACAGCATGACAAATCTCTGGAATAGTGACTTAGTCCAAAGATTGCATCACGTGACATTTTAAAGGCTTCTTGTGCCCTTCAAATCGACTTCCATGGTGCCAATTTATTCAATCACCCATGGGCTCCCCCCTCCTGGCCTCCCCTGGTGATTAAATGTTATTATGAAAAATTGATATATTTGTGTGTTTGTGTGTGGATGTCAGCTCTGAATGAAACTCTGAGGGATGAATTGCAACGGCTTAAGCTTGAAGCTGGGGAAATTCAAGCCACTGGAGGAAACAACTTCAATCGAGGGCCACAACCTCGACTCCCTCCACAACCACAAACCTTTGTTCACCATGGCAATCATCATCACCAACAAATACAGCAGCAGCAACTTCAGAGGCCTGATTCCACTGCAAGTAGGCCAAGTCTCAGTGGGCAGGCCATGCCTAGCTTCCAAAATTTCAGTCAGAGAGCTGGATAAGCACATATCAAAGACCAGGCGACAAGTAATCTACTTAGGATAGGCATTGTATATGTTTGTTGTGAAGGGCTTGGAAGAGTCCTGTTCTAATCAATCCTCTCTGTTACCTATACCAGTTGTATTTGATGTTAAGAATAGAGATTGTAAAAACAACAGATGTAATTGACAGATTTGATGTTAAGAATAGAGATTGTAAAAACAACAGATGTAATTGACAGCCATTATGATGCATTCTTTACTGTAGACTTTGGTTTTAGTTGGTGCAATGATGTCACATGGTATTTACCTTGCGTATCCTGAGGCAGGTTTCCCTCCCTTTCACATTTTTATTCAGCTAACACCTGGATGGATGGTTGAGAATGCCAGAATTGTGCATATGAGTGTGGTTTTGGAGAATGGCGTGAAGTATTTGGCCTACTCACTCTCTTGAAAATACATGTGCCTTCACCATATATTCAGCCTTCCTTAATCCTTAAGTAGATAAATTTATTAACGGAAAATTAATATTGACTTATTATAACTGAAACTCTGAAAGAGGTATCCAAGGGTAGAACATAATAATTTTCTTATTATTATAAGATTACCTCACCCCGAGTTAAATACGGTTATTTTTATATATTGTCTGGTGAGTGGTGAGTAGTGGTGGAAGTAGAAATTAGCAATTACAGAGTGTACGCAAAAACCAGTCAGTCAACGATAAGTAGAAGAGCAGAGCATCACCATCCTATTTCCTATTTCCTATTTCCGGAGACACAACGCCACTCCGCTTTCAAATTGATTCTCTCTATCCGTCGGGAAATACCCAAATCGGCCGCCGTGCCTATGGATTCCTCTCCGTTGAATCGGCTGCCTCAAGACACCTTTCATCAGATCTTCACCCACCTACCGCTTCGCGATATCTTCATTTCCAGATGTGTCTGCAAAGCCTTCAACGCATCTCTCTCTTCTCCGCCTTTTCTCAACCTAATCGCCGCTCATCAACCGCCTCTCTCCCTCCTCGCACTCCGCCCTTCCCACCGCCACTCTCACGCCGGCGGATCTTCGTCCCCTTCCCTCCACGTTTTCGACACATCGCTCAATCACTGGTTCCGCTTCCCTCTCTCCTTCCTCCCTTTCCGCTCTCACTACCCAATTACTTCCTCCCACGGCCTCCTCTACCTCTGGGCCGAAAACCCTACCCATCCACCCCACAACCACAATACCAAGACTCTCGTCGTCTGTAACCCTCTCCTCCGCGATTACAAGGTCCTGCCTCAGCTTGGCTCCGCCTGGTGCCGCCACGGCTCCGTTTTAGTCGGGTCGCCCAATCAAGTCCTTGTGCTCACTGAGCTCGCCGCCATCTATTTCAGTTCCGCATCCGCTCCCAACAACTGGCAGAAATTTTCCTCCAACTTGCCGTCCAAGCCGCGGAGCCCGGTCTTGATCTCCGACACCATTCTCGCTCTCTGCGATGTCGGATCTCCGTGGCGATCTCAGTGGAAGCTGTTCAAGTCAACAATTAAGGATTTGCAGTTGACTCAGCAATGGACGCGCCTGGAAAAGCATGAATGGGGGGATATTTTCGACATCCTGAAACGACCTCGTTTGTTAGTGGGCGAGAAGAATAAGGTGTTGATGATTGGGGGATTGAAGATTTCTTACTCATTGCACAGCTCTTGTTCGACCATTTTGATTCTGAGGTTGGATTTGGAGAGCTTGGAATGGGAAGAGGCCGGGCGAATGCCGCCTGACATGTTTAAGCATTTCCAGGATTCTACAAAGTTCAAGGTATTTGGTGGAGGAAGCAGAGTTTGTTTCTCAGGGAAGAGGGTGGGGAGATTAGCTCTTTGGGAGGAACGTGAGAATGGAGAAGCAGATTGGCGGTGGATCACTGGAGTTCCAGGCAATGGTGATGGGCTTTATAGAGGGTTCATGTTCCAAGCTCGGCTTACGGCTTTGCCATAGAGCAGGAGGTGGAAAACACCATTTGCTTGCTTAAATGGTATTTTTTTTTCTTTTAATTTTCTGTTTTAATTAGTAATCGTATATTGGTTTTGGTGTGATAACAATGATGAAAGATGAAAACTTTATTATATCACAGTAATTGGGGCAGAGGCCTTCTTGGTCCTTCTGAAGCAGATTTTAGATAAGGCCAAATGTTGTTGTATTATTATGTCTTTGTTTTTTGAATCCATTCCAAATGACAATTGAGAATTGAGAATTTTACTTTAATTATGTTATTTTTACAATTGTAAACACACGTAATCTGCTTTATATACATTTAATTTGCTCTCTTTTGTTCTGTGTTTAATACTTTAATCTCTGAAACTTTTGATGATTTTGTACTCCCTATGATTTTGATGATTTTATGAGCTCTTTCAATAAATATTCTCTATATTAGGTTGTTTCTCCCTAAGTTGAATGGAAAAGCTACTTTGCACTGAGTCTCGTAGCATTCTCCAAGTTAAATGTTCTTCTATGATCCCTTCATTCCTTGCAAAATTAGGAGCAGCATTTCTCTAATAAATGCACTTGTAGACTTTGGCAGTTTGGCCTCAACAGTCATATTTTGATCAACTATTATTTGTCTTACCTTGAAGCTAGTTGCTTCTCGTTAGAATTCTGAGCAAACAGCATAGGTTTTCTATTGCATTGAGTGCTTTTGTCCATTTTTTTTAATGTATTAGACAATAAAATGCTCCTTGTAGCTTATAGTTCGCACAAGTTATTCATTAGTAATGTTCTCTCTTCTCTGTGCTAGTGATTGTTTGGTTTAATCTCTTTCTAGTAGTTTCCCGAAAGAGAGATTGTTTGGTAGTAGTGCTCCTATTAAATATATCAGTAATCTAGAGAAAAACACTTTGATCTGGATACTTGACTGATCTCTTGCATTCTGTGCTTGTAATTTGGATGAGTTGTTGACACAAGTTGCTAATAGAAACTCCAACCATCGATAGATATGTGAATGCAGTTTGCAGTGCATAACATTCTTCTCGAAAAAACACTTCCTTCTAGATACTAACCAAGCAGTCTGAGTTCTTCAATTATGTGTCGATCATTTGGATGAATTGTAACATGTAACACAACTTGCCTGACTTGTGAGAAGCACTCTGTTTCTTAATGTGATTTGTTTTAGGTGCTGTTGTGAGGCTGTTCTCTGAAGTTTTGCAAATCCTTCCAAATTATTAAACATGCATACATGATACATCCTAAATTTAGCCAGAATTTTAGTTGAAGTTGCTGCAAATACCTAAAAATTAGCAGATTTTATCCCTCTCCTGCTTGCTCTCTTTTATAATTTCTATTCCTCCTACTCCTTTCTTGTTTTTGTTTTCTACTCCTTTTCATTATAGCAGAGGATCCCTCTACTGCTCCCTTATGCTCTTACTTTCATTTTTTGTTTGTTTTCTCCTGTAACTACTAAGGGACATGAACATAAACAGCTCTCATTTGTTATCACAGTCTTACTGTTTCAATAAAATTCCTGATTGAATCTTATTTCTCCCCTCGTTTTCTTGTCCTTCCCATGAACATTAAGGTTACTTGAAATTGAACAATGGAAATATTTTAAATAATTTCTTAAGCATTGCAAAATGCAAATTGAATTTGCACAATTTTCTTATTAAATCTCTGCCTTTCTACTGCTCATTTTTGTTGGTCTCCCTGTTTTTTTTCTGAATGACGAGGGAGACCTACCATCACTACCCGAGATGTGCATAGTATAAATCCTGTTTTGTGATTTTAGCCCGCAAATGACCATAATGAGGTAAATAAACTTATGTTACTCCACTGAACGGCTTAAACCAAGAAGATTGATAGTTGAACTTGGAACCATATAATTACCAAACTAACATTTAGATAAACTTGGCTAGGGCTGTCCTCTCTTCCTGTTTTTAAGTCTGTGTTTTCTCAGAACCTCTTTGAATATGTGTTATTCTCCAAATCTCTCGTTTTATAAGCCATAAGTTGGTCCTTCAATAAAGACCTTCAAGCCCAAGCAAGTACCAAATTAATCAAAACCTTTTTCAGTCTAGAGTGCAATCCAACATGAGGAATCAGAAGCAAAGCCAGGATTCATTACATTTACATGCACAAGTAGTTTTTAGAGAAAACCATTACAGCATCAACAAGAAGAAAGCATACAATTGTCTGAATGACATACAAACATCTAAACCAGATCCTCCCTTGACTGGTTCTGGCCCATTTTTATGCCTAATTGTATGTCTTCTCCACTGGGCTTGCCATCAACTCCGACCATCTTCCCGGAGCCATCAGGGAAGGATTTCTTGTCACAGTAAATGGCATACAGTATCAACTGCACTGCTCCTAAGCCACACCCAAAACCATTTGGTATCTGCAGTTCAAATTCCATCACAGTAAGAGCTGTTTCTGATGTCTTCTTCATTATAAATATATTTTCAATTTTTAGTACTTACAGCAACAAAGGGGTCCTTTCCCAGCAATCCAAAGATGAACCATGAAGTGCCACACAAGAACACAAACAGAGACAAGAAGAATGGCATGAACTCCACACTCTTTGTTTTAATCACTAGCCTCTGCACATAACAGAAGATACAGTGAATTTATGAGGTGTGCGAAATAAAGTAAACAGGGAAGAAGTGGCAAGGGCTTACTATGATTGACAGAGGCGAGCCATACATAATAATGGAGAGGATTGTTGCCGCAACGCCACAGAAAAGCTTCCTGGTTCTTCCATGCAAAGCAAGCAAGGAAACCAAAGCAACAGCAGCAAACACAAGAAGGGATAAGATGAAGATTGATCCTATCTTCTTCTTTGCCTTCTTTGGTGCAAATATAAGGAATATCAGCACATAAATGAACTCAATTACAGCACCAGTCCCATTGATTGTTGACACAAGCAAGTTGTTAGGCGACACAAAAGGCATACCATACCTATCGAATCGGTAAACGAAAAATCAGTGAATCAGAAATCTTCCAATAGAAAAGGGTTTGGCTGTATTGCTGCTAAAAGGACTAGCATCACTGTAATCTAAAGATTATCACACAACTTCCAAAATTTACAGCTGAGATTCTTGGGGAATCACAATCACTGCAGCTTGTAAAATAAAACACAAAAAAAATGGCAAAAAGATAATTTACAGTCCCAAGTACTGGTAATCAGGTGGCAGATGCAATTTCAGAAAATGTCTGGGAATGCAACATATCAATTTATCAAAAGACTGAAGATCAAGAAGATGACAGACTTTGAAAATTAAAGTATGAATCTAATGGTAGAACAAAGTAATCTTTGAAATTGTCATTATAACTATCATTTAGAAGCTACTTGAAGAGAGAACATAAGAAAAACCAGTTTCTTCAGGAATACCAAGCAGAAAGCAAACAGTTGAGCATGGTCATGACATAGGGCAAGCCAGAGAACTGTTCAGTCGATTTTTTTGCGACGATCCTCTTAAATGTTATCCTGAAATTGTTCAAGGAAAAAAAAAAATAGTATTAGAACTAGAACGCAACAAAGAAAACTCTAAACATGTAGAAGAGATCGAGAAGAAAGAAAATTCTTGAAACTCACAATGGTGCCAGGAAGAGGAACAAAGCAGTGACATTTCCTGGGAACAAGAAAAGGAAATTAAATTACTAAAGAATAATAATGAAAAGAGAAAGAAAGGTTGAATTTTGATTTAGAAAACTCACCAAAGATCCCAAGCACAAAATGCAGAGTATTAACAACGTTACCCATGTCTGGTTGAGCGCACAATATTGAATCCGGGCGAATGTAGAAAAGAAGCCAAGAAGGGATTTTGAAGAAAACCCAGAAGAAGAAAGGGTCCAAGAACTGAAAGCAGAGTGGAAATTAAAATGAAATGAAAAGAAATGGGGTGAGTTGTGTCATAAAGAGAGCGTTTTGTAGTTGTACGTGAGAGAAGAGTAGGCAGAAAGGGTTATATATAGAAATGTACTGGAGTAAAACACAGTCTCCCCTCCTCATAGTTAGCTGCGCTTTTTTGCGAGAGGTAAAATGCTTCGCTAAATTAAGCTTAAACTTTCTTGCTCCTGTCAGCTTCTTGATGGTTCATCTTATCTGATCCCGTGCTCCGTCCTACTCTTTTATTTATTTATATATATAACTCAAGTTCTTCACCAGATTATATCTTGGTCCCCATAAATTTTTTGAAAATTTAATTTACAAAATGCTAAATAAATTTGAGGCATAATATAATTTATCAACCTTGATAATTTGAAATTTTTGAAGATAAATTATTATCATGCTCTATATGTAAGTATTTATATGTTGCACGGATTGTTGAGTATATAATATATAAACATAAATCTACAGTCCAACTATTAGTTTAAATTTTTAGTTGATACGGAACACATTTTTTAATTTGATATTAGAGTCTGTCCATATCAAAGGTCATGTGTTCGAATTTGCGTCACCTTATAAAGGAGACTATTATCCACTTGTGAAGAGGCGTGTTAAACATATAATATATAAAACATAAACGTTTACATGATTATGATCAAATAGTAATTGAGGGATAATCATTCACAAAAATGGAAATATTTCATGTGCTGCCCAACGTTGACACCTATTATAATTAAAATTTATTAATTTATTTTAGGGATTATTGACAAAAAATGAAAATATTTCATGTGCAGCCAAATTGAAAATGCGTTACAGACACCTATTATAATTAGGTACAAACCCAAACTCAAGAACTTAGCTTCTAAATAACACACAAATGCACCAAAAATTTTGTAGCATGAATTAATTATTTGTGTCCTAAGAATTAGGCAAGGGTTGCGATCTGGTGAAAAGGGTGATGCAAATTAAATTGTGTCCAAAGAAAAAAAATTAAATTGTGTCCATGAGCATGAGTTGTGATCTCCTTTTTGATGAAAAAGAAGATGAGAGGGGCCAGCTACGCTACAGCCTATACCATGCATGCATGATGCATGCGTACTGTCAACTCAAGCTTACACAACCAAAAAGGTATATATTGCCGTATGAATAGGGAGGCAGTTACATAATAATTTGCTCATCGCACCAAACTGCTTATATTTCTTTTCTAGAGATAGACGGTGTATACTTGTATAAAAAGGTCGAAAATTTTTCAGCCTCACATCTCGACCCAACAAGGTAGTGAAAGCATAAATCATAATGAACTCAATGATCATACCATGACGGCATGACCTAACAAAATAGCGGATGCCGCCTAAATTATCATTACTCAACGGCTCATTAAGTGGGAGGACCAATGCTTATACATTAGTTACTTTGTTAACGGTAAACCGGGACATCGAGTGCCACTCCAACAGTATCTGTTTTTATTTAATCATGATATATATATATATATATATATATATATATATATATATATATACTAGTATTTTGTGCTAAAGATCTTGTGGTCTAGTGGTACCCGGTGTCCCGATTAACACTCTCACATGGATGATGTGAGTGGGTTCGAGCGAAAGAAATACACTATATGTTTACAAAAATATATCCCAAAAAAAAATTATGATTAAAACATAACCTAGTTATCTCTAACCAATTAAAAAAAATGAAAGCTTCAGTGACGGTTAAAACCGTTAAAATATGGTGACAATCAGTTGGAGAGGCTTGACTAGCTGGTATGAGAGATGAAAGGCAAATTTGAAAGAATGAGATGACGGGCAGAGTGTTTAGTGAAGCTCACGAATTTCTACACAATCCTCACTTTCGGAATCAGAAAAAACTCCGGACTTACCAACTCGAACTTCCCGAACAAAGCCGAGATTTTTTCCCTTCCAGAAACGCCGCAACGCCATCATTAAATTGGTCGTACCATATACGGAACTGCGTGTCCCAAGGGAATTTTAAAGAAGCCCTTTGGATCTATGCCCGAAACCGCGGTACCCGAAGCATAATACTAGGTGCTGTACCCATAGTGCTCAAAGCTTGTGCCTCCCTTTCTATGGTTATTCCTGGCAAGGCTTTACACGCTGAATGCGTGAAGTCAGGGGTGGAATTTGATGTGATGGTGGGTACTGCATTGGTTGACTTGTATGGGAAATGTGGAGATGTTGTGAGTTCGCGCCAGGTGTTTGATGATATGCCTAAGAGAAACGTGATTACGTGGAATGCAATGATCGGTGGGTATATGAAGAATGGGGATACGAATTCTGCATTGCTAGTGTTTGAAAGTATGCCAGAGAGAACTTCGGTAACATGGAATGAAATGATCGATGGCTATGGGAGAAACGGGGACTTAGTGATGGCGAAGCAGTTATTTGATAAGGTTCCAGATGAGTTGAGAAATGTGGTGACTTGGACTGTGATGGTTGATGGTTATGCTAGCTGTGGGGAGATGGATGCTGCAAGGGAAGTGTTTGAGGGGATGCCGAGAAGGAACTTTTACGTCTGGTCATCCATGGTATCAGGGTATTTCAAGAAGGGTGATATTAAGAATGCTAAAGCTATTTTTGAGAGGATGACTTCAAAGAATTTGGTGAATTGGAATTCACTGATTTCTGGGTACACACAAAATGGGTTGTGTGAAGAAGCTTTAGAAGCCTTTAGAAAAATGCAAGATGAAGGGTTTGAGCCAGATGAGGTTACAATGGCGAGCGCTTTATCAGCTTGTGCTCAGCTGTCGTTATTGGATGTTGGCAAGGAAATACACGAGATGATTGTTCAGAAGGGGGTTAAAACAAACCAGTTTGTTCTGAATGGATTGGTTGACATGTATGCAAAGTGCGGTGATTTGAGCAATGCCAGATTGATCTTTGAAGGAATGCCACATAAAAACGATGCAACTTGGAATTCTATGATCTCTGGTTTTGCCATTCATGGTAAACCTGAGGAGGCCATTGAACTTTTTAGAAGAATGGAGAACTCTGGTGTGACTCCTAACGGGATAACGTTCCTTTCAGTCCTATCAGCTTGTGCACACTGTGGGTGTGTAGAAGAAGGCATGGAAGTTTTCTATAAGATGCAGAAGTATGGGTTAATGGCAAACATCAAGCATTATGGTTGTCTAGTTGACCTTTTAGGAAGGGCAGGAAGGTTACAGGAGGCTCTTGATTTGATCAAGGGGATGCCTATCAGCCCAAATGCCACTGTTTTTGGGTCTCTGCTTGGAGCATGTCGAATTCACGGCAACATGGATATGGCAGAATGTGTGCTTGAAGAGGTTGAGAAATTGAACGCGAACAGTCGCTCTTGTGATGATTTACATTATGTGCTGCTGTCTAATATTTATGCCGCCTCTGAACGATGGGAGAAAGCTCAACAGACAAGGCTTTCCTTGTCAAATAAAGGGTCTCAAAAGATGCCTGGGTGCAGTTTAGTCATGCTTGAAGGCCCCTACTAGAGTATATTTCTCCCCAATGAAGTCTATGGCGGCTTGTGAACAATATGGATCACAGTACAAACAAAATTGAGTCTATCACTGAAGTAATTCCCGGATCCTTTGTCTCTATTTGAGTCTAATCACCCCCTTTTTAACAAAATCCTCCCCCACTATATGTAACGGATGGCAGTATGCCACAGACTAAAGCTTTGTCCGGCATTCATCCGTTAAAGCACCCACAAAGATACCATCCACAGTTTTGATAGTGACATCATTCTCCCTGCACTCCCCTATATATCCTACCTTAGCTCATGAAGATAGATAGATAGATAGAGAGAGAGAGAGAGAGAGAGAGAATGGGAATGGTGAGAAAATGGTTCAGAAGGTTGAAGAAGATGTTGAAAGCAAAGGGCAAAAGATCAGCAGAAGCAGAAGAAACTGCTTCTTCAGCTTCACCTCCTGCTGCAGCAGCAGCTCAGGATGATAAGCTATTTCTCCCACCCAGAGCCAGCAGAAGCACTCAAGCTACAACTGAACTTTGTGATGATCATCCAGCTACAGCCTTGTCAAATTGATGCCCAGCATTTCTCTTAAAAAGTAATAATATCTGTATTTTGAGTAGTTTCTTCTTGTTCTTCCTTGCTGCAATTTCTGTACTTTCTATTATGATCTAGTGTATGTTTTCCCTTTCATTTCTCTTCTCCGGTGGTCTAAATCGCGATGCCAGTGTTTCCATATCATTCTATACTCTGAATTTGGACATATACAAATAAAATTAAGTGATGACTGTTTCTATTACAAATGGAAATTATACAAGGAAAAAAATTTACAGTATTTACTATTACAGAAAAAATAGAAGCACAAATATTGCAGTAAAGAGTAGGTCACAAGAACTGTTTCAATAACATAATCTCAAGGTAGAGGCATTGGTGGTTTCCATTTGTTGAATTCCACCAAATCTCTGTTCACTATTGTTCTATTATGAAGCCAGAATGTTTCTGTGGATTGATGGAATTGCCTCACTTTCCTCTGGAGTTCCCAAATGATTCCATTAAATGCAGAACAAGTATCGGGTGCAGGAGAATAAGCCCATAAACACCTCACTTTTCTACCCCTGGCTATCATCTCCTCAATTTCCCTATCTGTGAAACAAATAACAAGGTACTTATAACCATATCGACATTAATCAGGAATGTCAATGTGGAATGTAATAACAAAGTGCAGTAGGCTGACCAGGTATTGACTCTAGGTACTCCAAAAGTTCAGTGCCTATCCGAGAGGATGGCCATTTGATTGATATCTGGGTGTAGTCGATGACATTCTGAAATGGCATTTCTATTTGATCTGATAAGATGACTGGAACGCACTCCTGTTTGGCATAACAAGTAGCTTAAATGATAAGTGTGAAATTCATATATGCTGAAAGATGTATCCATGATTAGGAGTGAGAATATGATACCACGAAAAAGGACTCATAAAACCGAAGAGTCCACGATGATTCACCCCGTGGAGCAAGGCAGAACTTGGCATTGCGGAGATGTTGAAAATATTGCACTCGTCCAAGTTTATCAGGACCACTGAATTTCAACTCTGGAGATTCCAACTGCAGAAAAAAATTTAAAATGCTATCTTTGGGGAAATATTATCATTAATGGTATCAATTTTGGCTTAAGAAATTATTTTGATATTGCATGCACATAAACATAAAATAAAAAATTAGAATAGAAGCATAAGATCATTCAGTGTTTCACACTTCTAATTGATAGCTCAATTATTCATCACAAGGATAAGTTTTGCTTCTCCAAACTAGCACTTTCAGATACAAAAATCTTCATTTTAGGTGTTTGTTGACTTGTAATAACAATATCAAAAGCAACATTCCATTGTCATTTATAAATCTCTATACAAGAACATTAATCACTGTCTAGAAAATGTTTAGTACATCAGTCAAGTAAATATTTTACATCTGTTAGCAAGAATGTTGGCTGTATGTAAATTCTAATATAGCTGGAAAAGAAGACACACCTTTTCTGGGAATTGTTTTGCAAGTTTAATCAATTCAAGACGACCAGCCTTTCCTTGCGCTCGACCTAGAAAGTTAGCCAAGTACTTCCTTTTTGACAAAGGCAAAGGCTCAACAACCCTAGAGCCATGAGCAGTCATCCCATCATCAACATTTCCAGGGATGATAATATCTTTCCACGTATTGAAAGCACTAGTGTCTCGTTTATCTGTTCGATCACCCTGTATCATACACAAATCCTATTTCTCAACATGGAACAATGAGCACTGTAGAATTCCATGAAAGTTTACATACACATCATGAAAGCAAGGCTTTCCATATAAAGCTTTTAAAAACTGTTTATTTGGAAAAATGAATAATCAATAATGTCAAAACATCTTGATGCTTCCAGATATGAAAAATTAAAAAGGCTCAGGTAAGATTCAAATAGATCTGGTGTATTTTTACACAACCAGAGAAGGAAATGGTCCATATGTGTATATATGAGTGTGCAGGCATAGCACTCTATGATAAAGATGTAACATTTGAGAGACTCTACTCATGCTGAACTGATGATACAACTCAAGTATTTAGATTTGATATGCGAGGCAAAAAGTGAATTCTATATAATTAAGAAGTGGACAAAAGAAAAGGAGAGAAGAAAAACCATGCAAACAGATGAAGCATTATTGAAAGCCAAGGAGTGGTAGTGGCCATCCCTCATCACAGGATGTCTTGTATCATATCATATATTCTATTGGATTGCTCCTCTATTTTGTTTTCATTTTGAAATAAGACCAACCTAAAAAGTTTTGCAAACAGTATATGCAGACATTTGCTTTGGATTACTTTAGCTTTCTCATTCATAGATTTTCTAGTCACATGAATTGAAATGGCACTAATATTTCTAGCAGCCTATTCCGACTTGTTGGAAGAACCTAGAGTTGACCATCTTTCTACTACAATAGTGGACAGCATAACTCTACCCCTCGTGATATAGGTTTGTGCTATGAACTATGAAGCAACAGATACCCACAATTCTTGAGATGAATTCCATTAAGTAATAAACTATAACTAAAATGCCTTCGATTCATAAGGAATTCACATGCTATCTACCAGCCATCCGCTCAAGGGTAACAAAATTAAGCCAAAAACAAATATGGAAATAATGAAAGTAAAACCAAAAAGCAATGCTTTTAAGAAGATAGATTGTACCTCAGGAGTAAGAATGATAGAACGATTCAAGTATGTTGCCCAGGACTTGAACAGATGAGCTCCAGCTCCACTGCAATTGGTCAAAAGCATAAATGTGTTACAAATGACTAATAGGGCTAATCGTGTCCACACTCCAGCCCAATCACATAGAATCCAACTTCAAGAAAACTGGTGCATTAAAGATCTTTGGCATCTTAACTTAAATTCTTGACTTCTAGCCTTCTAAGCCAAGCAGCATCCTATAATCATGACTTATAGTAGAATTTGTACTGTCAACATCAGGAGTGTAATGCAATTATGACTAAGCCACCATTTCACCTCTCACACATGATGTGGTATTTTTGTCTCAATAACATCTTCCCATAAACAAGCTCATTTATGTCTCTCATATAAGTGTATCAAAAATTGCTAAAGGGTTATTACCTTGGGAAAACAAATATGTGGTTACGGCCTCCAGATAACCTGAAATATGGCATTTGACTTAATACCTGAAAGTAAAAGGTGCCAAAGAAAAATTTAAAATAAAAAAAAAAAACAAAACAAAATCACATTTTACATCACTGAAATGGAATGCTGAAATGACAACACCAAGAGATATTCATGGTCAATAGATCTCCATTCACAACAAGAAGTTGTAATAATTCAAAAATCACCAGTACCAAACCAAAGTTTGCCTAGTCAGTAAATTACAGCCAGATTTAAGATTCTGAGACATTACTACCTTCACGTAGGTTTGATTTATTTCTTTATCGTTCAAGCCACCCATCATCCGGACACATTTAACATAACTTGGCACAAAGAACAAGTCTGCTTCCTCTTTCCTCCTAGTCCGAAATCTTGATTGCAAGAGCATCCTGTGTATCTTAACCTACTCAATGTTATAAAAATAAATTAAAAATAGGAAAAAGAAAACAAAGAAGCACAGTAGTAATTCAAATACCAAAAGCATATGAAGCAGGAAAGGAATAATAAAAATTGTAACCCAAAACAAAACTTACACAATCTTTAGCATTCTAGATATAACTTCCCCAATGTGGAAGAACTACGGGAAGAAACTTTCTGGTGGGGTAATGATAACAAAGAAATATCTAACATGGCCTCGACAATACTTTTCATTTTGTTTAGACTGAATTGGGAGCACCAAGTTACAAATTTTCAGTTGATGATCAAGTAAAGGAGTGGCAACAGTGCATAAAGGCTCAGGCACTAAGAAAGCAAATAAGCTTGCTAATTTTAGATCAATTTTCTATATCACAACCATAATAAATCATTAATCACACATTGGCCACTTTTAACATGCTTAAAGCGAGCTTAACAAATTAGCTGAAAGCTTAATAAGAAGTTACCTGAGTGCCCCATTGGCCTTTTAGACAGGAATCAGACGAAATCTTCCCTTCCCGGCCATACAATAGCAAATTGAGACCATCAATCTCGCGCTCATCGTAGACGTAGATTTTGAGGGAAAGGTGGGTCCCGTAGCCGCGTTGGGGCCAGGTCATGGACCCCGTATCGGAGAAGCGTACGACGCCGTTGGCGGATCCATGGTCGTCAGTTGGGTAGTAAGTGGAAAAGGAGGAGCAGGGGTTGAGGGACTGATCGAAGAGACGAGTGAGGAAGAAAGTGAGAATGACTAAGGCTAGGGCGCCGATCTGGTGAGTGCGGGTGCAGGGCGTGGCGGCGGAGTGGTGGTGTGCCGCTGAGCCAAACAGCCTGCTGCTCTTGCTGCTCATTGTTGCGATGAGAATCAGATACGGTGAGAGCGCAAGGCTGATGACGAAAGGATAAACGACGACGCATTTGCTATTCTTATTTTTTGGTGTGTTCGTTACAATATTTCCAAAAAATATGACTCATTTTATTTCAATAATATATAAGCACTAACAAAAAATAAGAATAATATTTCCAATTTGACAAGAAAATATAGCAATAAACCAACAATAGCAAAAATAAAATAAAATAAAATTAATTCATCTGTTGTGATAATGCCGCAATACTCAGATAACTAATAGTAGCATTAATTCTATTGATTTTTTAAAATAGGATATTATATTGCAAACGGTCATTCTGGATGATCGGTCAAGAAAATTATATGTAAAATTTCTGATTCACTATTGTTTAGCATTAATCTTTACTTTTAGTTTTATACTTATTTGTCATGTAAAACGTTCTTTGAATTTGATAGCTCATTCTGATCTGGTAGCTCGTGGGATTGGCAATGTAAATTGTTGGTCCTAAAATTAAAGTCTTCTCCACCTATATTTATGTTTCATATTTTTTTGGGGTTAGTTAAAGTTTGCTGGGTTTGACTTTGACAGATCTAGACAACTTAGCTCATATTGTAAAAGCTCTCCCTCTTGTCTAGAGACACTATTACATGCATTTAGAAGACCAATAGTTGTTTGTCGAATGATATTCCTGACAAATAATTGTGTATATATATATTATATTAATAAAACTAGTAAATTGAAAAAAAAATGTAGAAATACAAACCGAATTTATTATTCTTCACGAATAATACAAAGTGTTCCGTTACAATGATACAACATATTAGAGCTTAAAGTATACATTCAATTCACACGCTTAGCTGACCACCAAATTGAATTAATGGTGATCGTATAAATAAAAAGAAATATAAAAATACAAAGCACTAAAAATATAAGATGATTTTATTGTTCTTCAATCTTCAGGAATGAAACAAATTGTAATCAAACAACACATCAAATCTTGAATTCTCTCTTAGTGCACAGCTTAAAGTACACATTCATACGATTAGCAGACCGGCCACCAAGCTAAGTGGAATGAAGAGTGATCATATATATAAATCAAAGAAATGAATTTCATAGGAATTTAATATAATTATATAATGAAGTGGATTGAGTATTTGGATAATATAATTCACGTAATGCATGCATGAAAAGAATCACGTACGTCTTAGTGGGGATGAATTGAAGGAGCTGAGGTGGAGATGGAGTTTTAGTAGATGGGAGGTGGGGGTGGTGGGGACTTGTATACGTATGGGTTTACAGGTGGGGGAGGAGACTTGTAGACGTAGGGATTATGCGGTGGCGGAGACCAGTATACCGGATGTGGTTTTGGTGGAGATGGAGATGGATGACACACACAAGGAGGGTTATACGGTTGTGCTGGGGCTGGGGGGGATTTGTAAACTGGCGGCGGTAGCGGAGGAGACTTGTAGTGGTAAACCGGCGGCGGAGAGTTGTAGTTGTAAACCGGAGGGTGTTTAGGATAAGGATGTTCGGGTAGCGGTTTAGGATAAGGATGCTCGGGTAGCGGCGGCAGTTCCGGTGGCTCCTGGAACCAACCCGGACGTTTTGGAGAAGAGTATTCAGGGTGAGCGGAACACAGTGAAGAGTAGGCGGCTAAGGAGAGTAGTGTCACTAAAACAGTGGCCGTTAGAGACTCCATTATATTGTTGCAACGCTTAATTGCTATGATATGATATTATTGGCAACCCCCAAGTTGCATGCCCTTTTATAGCTTCACTTTTCTCCTTACCACTATTAATTTAACTTTTTTTTTTTTTCTTAGCTTAGCTTGCATATATTGTTTTGGTGTGTGAGAGGTGAGCTTCCGTTCATATTTTAATTAAGAAGTTAAACCAAATGCAATAAGATATTGGAGTACTGTTGCGTGACTTTTGTAAAGTTTTGTACGACGTTGGTAGCTTTGTTTCAAGAGTTTGTCTTTAATTGCATCAAATCAAATGGTACATACCGCGTACCTTGTATTTTAAGATATCACTATTTGTGTATTTCTTGCATGATTGAGATAAACAAACGAACTTATAATATTGTGCAACCGAACTTGTAATCTTGTGTAGTGGTTATCAAGTCAAGTCTGGCCAATTAGGTTGAAGTCATTCCAATGTGGAAGTCCGACTTATAAACTTGTGATTACCGAATCAACCGTCTCATCAATTTGGTTAGGATTGTCCCATGTTGGGATGCTTGTTAGATATTTGTATACATTGAAAAATGGGAAAAAGTTATATTAAATGGGAAAGAGATAGGAGAGGGTATACCGTATATATATATATATATATATATATATATAAATATATAAGTTCATCTTTAGTATTTTTTATTAAATTTGTAATAAAATTTTAATAAATATATTAATAAATTTATTTTAAAAAATATTTTTAATGAAAATAAATAATAAAAAAATTATTATAATTACTATTAATTATAGTGTAAATATGTTAATTAAATTTAGTTAAATTTTAGAAATAAAGGTTTAGACAAATTAATGACATATAAATTTATATATATTAATGTAAATTTATTAAAATTGAAAGTTTAGAATGCTAATTTTAAAATGTAATTTTTTTTTAAAGTTCAATTCAACTTAGATAAGTTCAAAATTTTAAGGTTAAAGTAAAAAATTTAAAAAAAAAATGGTAAACTTAAACTTAGAAGTCTGATAAGACTAGATTGAAACTGAACATGCTAGCCGATTGATGAGTAGGTGTAAAATGGTTGAAATTTTCATGACTCACAATCCTAAACACCCTGTTAATCTCCATCAGATGTCACTTAGCTCAACGTTAATACTCCGTATGTATGTGTTCATACGAATGGTGACAGTGACACGTACTAGTGTACTACTAAGTTATATGCACGCATGCTGCAAGCTAAGTTGTAGGAATTAGTCATTTGGGTTATCAAGGATTACCTGCAATAAGTGTGTAATTGTTGAAGATAACAAGGTTTGTGAATTATATACTTGAAATTACAATTATCATAAAGCTTGGGCCTGGTATGTGAAGACTGCAGAGGTTTGAGTCCCTCCGTTTACTCTTCAGCAGCATAAAGTGCTTTAATGGCCTCAACATCATCATAACTGCCCAGAAATATGGGAGAACGCTCATGGATCTTCTCTGGAACCAAGTCAAGGGCCTGTACATGAATTTATTTCAGAGTAAGTGTGACCAACACTAGTCTTTAAAAATCTCGAAAAAAAAAACCAGATTCATAACCAAAAGTAAAGTGGTCATACCCGCAGTTTGCCAGTAAATGCTTGGCCTCCAGCCTGCTCCATTAAGAATGACATTGGAAACACTTCATATAGAACCCTGTTTTGTACAATTTCCATCATCATTAACTAGTTTTTATCAAGTTGTTTGTAAAGATTGTCTCAGGTTTCCTTTTAACTCACCGCAGCTTCCCGTTGGGGCTTTTCTTATCAGCAGGGTACAAGAAGATGCCACCATAAAGTAATGTGCGATGAACATCGGCAACCATGCTGCATATCAGAAACCAAGAAAAGCATGAAAGTTATATTTTAAAACTTCCTACATCATAAGTTTGATGTCATTTATTGCACAATCTGCTGGGTACCATAAAATCTAGATGAACCAACATATTCAGCAATTTTGTCTAACACAAGTATACAACATTTCTGCTCTCTCCCCTTCAATCAAAAAAGAGAGAATGACCAATTCTTCTTACTCCCCTCAGAAATAATGATAATAAATAAATAAATAAAAATATTCCTAAGAGAAGGCCAGAAATGGACAAGTTTTTAGTTGTTAGCCATAAAAATGTGCTTCTATGGCAATCCTCATTATAAATAGTACTCCGTACTCCATATTGTTATCTCAAGTGATCCCTCTACAACGCTAATGTATAGAGGCAACAATTTAGAAATGGAATCATAGAACCACAAAAATGTGTCTAAAGTAAATAGTTTCATTAGCCTGAAGGGTAAGTATAGATATTGCAAGACACATAACTACAAAAGGACAGATTTATATTAGACTGTTCCCATAGAACTTAAAACAGCTAGAGAAACTAAGTGGAAATATTGTCTTCATCAAATCAATATTTTTCAAATGCAAATAATATAGCAGATATGCTCCCATATTCAAAAACCATGTACTTGCAGACACATATTGTTGAGGAGTTTAAATACCTTCCGATGTATCTTAGAGACTTTGGTGATGAACCATCTTTAGGGAACTTGCAGCTTTCAACAAATCTGACAGTTAAATAATTATAAGACTTGATAGATAATGTATGAAAAATAGAAACAAAAACAAATAGAAAAACCAAGGCCAGTCCAACATACTTTGCTGTTGGACCATCCCAGTTTTTAGCATTTCCTTCATTCACAGAATAGATCTTTCCTTTCGTCGGGATCTGTACTAAACCAATAGTCATAAGTCGGGCTAAATAAATATGCAGTACTTAGGTTGTACATACAACCTAGAAAGAAGATATCAAATGGAATTAACAGTTTTCCTTTAGGGTAAATAAATATACTAAAAATTAATGGTAAAGATCAGCCTGAACATTCAAAGTCTGTGGTATAAAACCCCGTGAAAATCAAGAGAAATTAAATGACAAATCAATTTGTTGGAGACTCATAAATGCATCAGAAGTAGTATTACCAAACAACCATACCTTGATATCTGGATGAGTTAGTATGAATTCCCCTAGTGATGGATCAAGGGTAAAGCCATTAACTCCAGATCCAGTGCTCAACACAAACTGCAAATTAAATCACTGAAATATCATGACAAGACAGACAAGTATTATCAATATGATGTAACAGTAAAGATGACCAGGTAGATATCCAAGCTGAACTCATCAACACTATGATTGAATTGCAAGCCCAACCAGAAAATGGTAATGAAATTAAAGACAGAGTAGGCAATTTTGTATACCGTGCAGGAGCTCCCATACATGCAGTAGCCAGCAGCTAACATATTCTTCCCAGGTTGCAAAACATCACTTAATGCTGGTTCATGATCATCTTTGATCATGTAAATCCCAAAAATCTAGATAAAAGTAAGCAAAATAGAATCATAAACCACTAAACATCTTTAGTGTTTAGAAATAATTATTAGTAATAGTTGAGCAAGGAATCATACAGTTCCAATAGAAACACCACAATCAATGTTGGAAGATCCATCCAATGGGTCGAAAACAACACAATATCTGCATTTCAGAGCAAACAGTAATGGACTCGAATTAGAGAATGTTCAGATATCACAGATTTCATATTCTAAAATTTCAGGTGGTTGTGAAAGCAACAGTACGCACTTTCCCCGCAATGGTGGCTTCACAAAGGTTGCCTCGTCATCTTCCTCAGAGACTAGAATGGACTGAAAAAAAAAAATAAAAAAAATTGGGAATGTGTTCTGTTTGTGTAACTCGGGAAAATGGAAAAAGGATTATGAAAGGTTCTCCAGCAACTTACTGTTCGACCACTGCTGACCAAGGCTTTGATAAAAACTTCATTTGAGAGTACATCCAGTTTCTTTTGTTCTTCACCCTGTACTCAAGGTAAACCACTTCAAGAACAACATATTAAAGTAAAATATCCTAATGGAAACAGGATGGATAAATAGCTTGAGGGATGATTGTGTATGCACTTGCCTGTACATTGGTCTCACCAGCAAGCCCTATGAGTTTCGCCAAACCAGCCTGCACAAAGTCACTAAACAACTAAGAATTTTGAGTATAAATGGTTGAAATACCGAGATTTTTGAAAGGAAAGGAAAGTTCATGAGTTGAACCTCCCCCAATTTCATTTGATGATTTGTACGTGTATAACAGGGAATTTTCCGTAATAGGCCCCTTTCTCGCTAAGGTTCAATGCCTGGCTCCTTCCTATTTTTTGTATTTTTCTAGTTAACTACATTCGTACTACTCATCTCTGTTTCACTCGACCCAAAAGTGTGTAGGGAAGGGAAAGGGAATTCTTCCATCGAAACGATGCTAAGTTAGTGTGCTGTGTCTTGGATTGTATTAGTATGTATCATCACGCACAAAAGGAAGACTGGAAAGCAGTTAGTCCATCACACTAATATATCGTGTGTGTTTTATTTGGCATAATTCTTTGGTTCATACAATACAAATAAGCGAAAAAACATAGAATCGAAGCAGAAAACTAAGAATTCCAGTTTCCGGCGGCAAAAGCAAAATGAAATGAATAGTCCGTACCTTGTTGACGGCAGTGCAGACGAATTTGCAGCCAAGGACAATGTGGTTGAGGAGGATGGTGAAGTCGCCACGAGACTCGGGGTGCTTCGTCTGCTCGTTCAGCACATACCTGGTTATGGTCATCAAGTCCGTCCGGTGAGCGTCCGCCGCGTGATCCATCTCTCTCGATCCCCTTCCTTGCTCAGCTAAACCCTTCTCAGCGGAAATGGGACACAATTGGAGCAAGAGAGGTTTATATAAAGATGATGACGGAGGGCATTGGGAAATGGGAAATGGGAAATGGGAAACGGCCAATGGGGGTGGGGGATGGGGCTATCGAATAACTGTGGAAGGTGGGAGGACACGTGGAGGCAGGCCGTGATCCATGGCAACAGTGCCCTGCCAAAAGATAACGCCTTTCGTCTTTGCCTTGACGTGGTGCATATTCGCCATCCTCATCCGGCGGTTATCCTGCAAAAACCCGTCCTTTCCTTTCCACACGTCTCTGACGTCTGCTACCTTCCCTTTCCTTTCCATAAACTCTATCTCACTGTCAGCTCCGCCACGCCCATATTATATCATAATATCAATTTAAGTCAAATATCTATTTTGTCAACTCTTATCTCTTGCCATAATTTATGTCCTCAGATATTTTTGGGCTCCACGCAATCACCAATCACAAAATATTAAATTCCTCTCATTATTTAGTCCCTACTTAAATAATTACAGGATTACAAATTTAATTTTCAACAGGAACTCCTTAATTATGCTTATGCAGTCAATTACTTTTTCAAGGTTATAATTTTTTTTTTATATTACAATCTATATTTAATTTTTATGTGTTTCTTTGATACAAATTCATTTTTAATGTATTAAGGGTGTATTTGATTCGCACATAATAATTTGAATTTGAATGAAAATCAAATAATTAGTAATGGTAATAAATTTTAGTGAAAGTATTTTGCATGTTTGGTAGTATGGTGAAATTGAAATGATTACCAATATTGATGTTCGGTTGTGTATGACCTTATAATGAGAATAAATGTTTTAAGAATACAAAAAAAAAAAAAACAAAAAATTAAGACAATTGATCATAATATAATAAACATTCAAATAATAAATATGAACCAAAAAAAATCAAACCAAAAATCTAAAAGTACTAATTCAAACTTAAAAATTATATTATCAAATACTCTTAAGCAATAAGCAAAGCACAAAGAGTCAATATTTGTCTCAACTAAGACTCGAACCCACCTCATCTATATGAAATTACAACGGGATGTCACATTGTCACTCGACCACAAAGTATTTGTCCACTTTTTTTTAATACTAAACTTGTTGAATTATCCAAGTTAGCCTACCTTTGTTATCCTCCAATCAAATATGAGAAACTTGCATAATATTTTTTTTTTCTAAATACACATTATTCTTTATAAGGTAGTATCTATTACGAAGTATATAATTTCTCAAGCATTTTTAACCCAACCACCAGAGTTTAAACTTATGACTACCCATTTCGCAGGCAAAGGGGTTGTTGCTTTTCTTTTTATTTTTTAATGTTTTTTTTTTAATTTTTTTTTAGTTTTAAATCATTACTTAATTTAATTTTATTAAAATAATATTTTTAATTCAAATACTTTTTTTTAAACTCTAATTTCAATACCTAATTTTTTGTGTAATTAAATTACATTTAATCATGGTGGTGTAAATAGTCATATTTACACTCTAATTGCTATTTACACCACCAATGAAATTATTGAAATTTGTGACCTTTTTAAAATTTCAAGGTTATTTACACCTAAGGTGGTACAAATAGAACACCCTTTCTATTTTAAAGATTAGCGAATAAGGTAAATTACATATGTATTTTATAACTAGTTTATAAATCTCTAACACAATAAACTTAAATTCACTGATGCAAAACAAAAACAAAAAATTTAAATTCATAGAGACCAGAATTAAAAAGATTCATTGAGTGGGGCCTCGGGATCTTTAAGGTTCGTTTGTGATGATCCAGTTGCATATTGCAATCCCTTTAATTTGTTCGAGGGCATCTGTCGCTATTGCTTTACAAATTAATGTCTTTCAGGTTCATTTGAATGAATATTGTTGTATTCTAAGCATATTGTTATCATATTAATTAGATGTGGATTGAGTGGAGGGTCTAAGTTAAATTAAAAAAAATAGAGAAAATAGTTAAATAGACCATTCAATTATATTAATATATTAAAAGTTACTATTAGACCCTTAAATTACAAAAAAAAAAAAAATCAATTGAACAATTAAACTTGTAAAAATGTTGCAATTAACGCCTTAAACATATTACCAAAAAATAGCTAGTTAAAATTTCTTTGTGTGGGCATCATGTTATTTTTTTTTTAACTATGTTTGTTTGTTTTTTTTAAATAAATAACATCACCAAATAGAGAAGCTGTCAACCCGATCGAACAAAGAAGCTAATGGGCTTTTCCACCCGATATGAATAGAGAAGTTGGCCTAGCTTTTCGTCCACGCAAATTATATTGTGGACCAGTGCTAACCTTGCTTGATAGACCTTAGTCCAAAAGTTGCATGACAATCATCATCCTTCTGTTTGTTTGTTTGCGTTTGTTTTTTTTTTTCCTTCAATTTTATAATTATTTTTCTAATAAAAAGCTCATCAATTTCTCAATTATTGGGGTTAGCTCTAAAATGTTATCGTATCTTTTTCGATCTTTCAAATTAAATTGGGTACTATAGATTCGACATTTGAATTGAGACCATATGATTGATTTTGAGTTCGTTTCCTCAATGTTACGAACCAAAACTGTTGGCTTCAAACCTTTTTAAATCAATTTATGATCACATACTTACATTAACATATCTATTTATTTTTTGACTCATGGATGAGGTATTTGTTAGTGTAAATTTGAACACTAATGATGTTGAAATCATAGATTGGATTAAAACTTACATTGTGAAATAGAATGCAATATAACAATGATATTGTTGAATGAAAAGCATCGAGTAGCAAGGAATTGAACTTGCTAAGAATGTAAATATATTCAAATTGTTTTATTGTTTCCAGGTTATAAAAATAGTAGTTATACTACCTGTTATATAGGAGTAAAATTTACTTGGTGCATATGTAATTTCAAGTATTAACTACAGATTTTTCTCGTTATTAACAAAAATAGTACTCCGTATTTACAATAGTTGTTTTAGAGTTACAATATTCAAATGGTTACAAATGAAATAACTATCTACATACATCCTCTCTCATTATGTCTTGACGATCCTCTTTGATATATCACCGACACAATTTTGGGGGTGTTTGGCAATTGACAGTTAGATTATGACTAATAGCTGATAGTGTTAGTTGGTTTGACTAGCTAATAGTATTAGAGCATCATTATCAGTGGTTTTTTCTCAGTTCATAGTACAATGATCCAATTCATAACTAATGGGAGAGCAAGTTCTTGAAGCAATTATTCACCCTGCAAATCAAAGTTATTTGTGGACCCCACTTGACAAACTCAACATGAAAAGAAGACTTGTGGTTACTTTTGTTCTGATTTTGCTCTGTTTGATGCAGCTTTTCATTTTTTTTTTTTACTTCCTCTCTCCCCTCTTTCTCTTTCCTATGTGGAATGACAAAAACCAAAATAAACCCAAGACTGATGTAGATGCTCTTATTAGCTAATTATAAAAAAGTGTGTTAAATTAGTTGTTTACTATTAGCTGATTACATGTAAAATGACGTATAAGGACATAAGTATATTGTGTTATTGATTTAACTCTTAATTTTTTTTTATAATTTATTATTATAGTTGTATTATTATTAATTATTTTGTAACTATTATTTTTGTTTTATTATTAATTAATAATGTGAAAATTATAACGAAATACTCCGTAGTTAATAATAATTTAATATAAAAAATATAAGTTCAAATAAAAATGTTAATAATAACTCAACATGGCGGTTAACACAATTATGTGTGTATGTACATAAATATACGTCCGTGTGCATGTCTTAGGCAATGAGTCAATTTAGATGTCAAACTAGACGATTCTAATGATATTAAAAATGTAAATTTGAATAAATATAAATATCACAATAACAAACAACTGTTAAGGGTAAACTGTACTTTTAAAATAAAAATGCAATCGGTTGATATAAATAAGCTACTCAAAGTAATTTTATTTTTTTTCATTTTTTACTTATTTGACATCAATAAGTTAAGTCAAAAAATTATTTGTCAAACATTTATATTAGCTGTTTAACCTGCCAAACAAGCTAAAGTTTGTCAAATAAATTAGACTTCTCTTCAAAATCTAATGAGTATAACTAACTTTGATATCATCATATTTAGTTGAGATATTTGAATGGATACAACAGAGCTACCACCTCGATTGTTCAAATCTTCTTGCCTTGAACTTCTTATTGATACGGAGTATTTGTTTAATTACTTAATTTCACGGTCGATTGTTTAGCTGATGGCCCCCCGATGGTAATTTCCCAAGAGTACTAATAATTATACAATGATGATTATTAATCTTGGTATTGATTATTGCTATGTATATGTACTAAAAAAAAAACTCAATAAAATATTTAAATAATCATCCTGCAGAATAAAGCCACGGACTTTACTCTAGCTCAGCAGTTATCGTATCTCAAAACGGTTACAAGCATGCCAAAGACCTTATAGATAAGCGGCATAGCTATGACTCTCTCAAGTAAAGGTCATAGACTTTATAGTTAAGCGACATAGTTTTTTTTTTTTGAAACCTAAGCGACATAGTTATGACTCTCCCAAGTAGAGATTATAGATTTGAACCATACTCTTTAGTTTTAAGCCTATGAACCCCACTTATTCAGTTTTAACTTTTAAGTTATCATTTAATGCCAAAGACTTTATGGTTGAGCGGTATAACGATGATTTAGAGATCATAGGTTTAAAAATGATTAATTTGAAATAGTCACTAAAGACACGTGACCTTTGGTAGAATTAACTCTAAATTTATTTGCCATTATACTTGTGCTCAAATAGCATGTAGTGACTTACTTTAGTGAAAGCGATACTAAAATCTACAATGTAATAGGGTTAGTTGTATTAAAAAAAACTCTAAATTTATAAGAACTTTTAAAAAATTTGTAGTAATTAAAGGGTGGGCATGGGCTGACGTCTGACGGGTAATTAAAAAAATGCAAATTGAAAGAATTCTGTGCTCCGAAGTATTATTTATTTGCTTTTATTCTCCCAGTGGGCATAAATTTTGGGAAAGAATGCAGAGAAGTATGCAAAAAGGTGATTCCATTCCATGCTTGACTGCTTGAGAGTTGAAGATGGGGGCCAGTATTTTCTTTGTTTGCTGGCTGGCTTGGTGACTGGTGAGTTGGTGTAATCACATTTTAGCCTATTTGTGGGAGATGCGTGTGGTGAGCACGAAAATTTCGCACAATTGGGTCCCGCTGATTCCTCCGCCCATACATTGAATCTGCAGCGTCTCCCAATTTTGCCTTTTTTCCTTTCTATTCTACTGTACACCAAACACCTTCTTCTTCTTTCTGCTTCTTCTGGAATCTGGAATCTTGGCTGAAAATTATGGTAAGTTCTTGTTTTTCTTACAACAGAGATTTGATTTTTTGTTTTAAATTGTTGCTTTTGGGCATTTTAGGTTGTTGGTGTTAATGGGTATCCTTGAATGGTAAACATAATCAAATCCTTATGTGGGATTTTAGTTAATTGCCGGATACGCGCATAATCTTTACTTATATAGTTGGATTGCTTGAATTGATTATTTAGATTGGTTATTACTTATTATGTTCTCAGGGAATAGTGAAGTGAAATGGATTGATTTTTCATGAATTGCGGAGTCAAAAACTGGTTCTTTGAAGTAAATGCTTTTCTTTTGGACAAGGGTTTAGTGCTTATGAACTAGGGTATAGGGAAAGAAATAGTTTTTAGCTGAGGAATGGAAGGAAATTTATCATCAGGGAATATGATGACTGGCAATGGTTCTTACGCAAATATGGATTTGCAAGGTTCAATTAGGGTTCATCATCATCAACCCCAACAGGTTGGGCTTCATCAACAACAGCATCACTCTCTTCCTAGACAAGGGTCAATGGTTCGCCCCCCAATTCATGAGAGTTTTCCCCTCTCCATTGGTGGTCCACAAGGTTGTAATAAGAATATTTCTTGGAATGACTATGGCAGAGGTGAGGGGGTTAAATCTGCAAGTGATGAAGAGGAGCATAGCTTTGCAGAGGATGCTGCTGAGGGTTACAATGATCAGAATAGGGGGAAGAAGGCACCCATGTGGCATCGTGTGAAATGGACTGATCAGATGGTGAGATTGCTAATTACTGCTGTTTCTTACATAGGTGAGGAGGCAGCTGCAGAACACAGTGGAAGGAGAAAATGCTCTAATTTACATAAAAAAGGGAAATGGAAATTGGTATCGAAGGTCATGGCTGAAAGGGGTCATTTTGTTTCCCCTCAACAATGTGAGGATAAGTTCAATGATCTGAACAAAAGGTACAAGAGACTGAATGAGATTCTTGGGAGGGGAACTTCTTGTGAGGTTGTTGAGAATCCTACACTTTTGGATTTGATGGATCACATATCAGAGAAAACAAAGGAGGAAGTTAGAAAAATCTTGAGTTCTAAGCATTTGCACTATGAAGAGATGTGTTCTTACCACAATGGGAACCGTTTACATCTTCCTCCTGATCCTGACTTGCAACGTGCACTACGCTTGGCTCTTAGAAGTAGAGATGATCACGATGACAATGATGTGAGGGGGCATGGACAAGATAACAATGATGAGGATGATCAAGATGATGAGCTAGATGAGCATGAGCGTGATCAGTGTGAAGAAAATCATAATTTTAATGTTCATCACAGGATGTATGTGGTGCCTGCTGGGGGCTCTGGAAAGAGGGCAAAACCAAATGTTAACCTTGGCAATTCCTTGAATTCCCAAGATTGTAGCATGGCTTTCAGTTTTCAGACACAAAATGCTAATGGAGATGCAATGCAAACATTATCTGATGGTGTGAGGGGAAGTGCTTCACAGAAGAAATGGTTGGATCATCGCACTCTTCAGCTTGAAGAACATAAGCTACATATTCAGGTACAGATGTTGGAATTGGAGCAAGAGCGCCTCAAATGGCAAAGATTTAATAGGAAAAAAGACCATGAGTTGGAAATGATGAGGATGGAAAACGAGAGGATGAAACTTGAGAATGAACGCATGGCAATGGAGTTGAAATGGAAGAAGATGCTTACAGACAATAGTTAACCAATCAACACTTCTATCAGAAGGAGGACGACTTTGTCCAGCAGATTTTCCTTTTTTCTTTTTTTTTTTCCTTCTGTGGATGGCTCAGGGTCACATCTTTTTGCTGAATGCATTCAGAGTAAAAAAGCTGTTATTTAGCTGCTTTGTTTATAGTGTTTATTGGAGATTTTTATGTGTTGGAAACTGGATTTCTCTTTCTTCCCAAGTTTGTGGTCTCCTGCTGTAATTTTGGGAATTTATTATTTAGCTTAAAAATTTCTTGAGTCTTAACATTTTTTTTCCCTTTTAATGCACCTTCTCTGATCTAATTAATGCTAATTGTTTTTGTGCTTGCCGTAACTGGCTTTTAATGCACCTTCTCTGATCTACTTGTTTGTTGACTACTTTTTTGCTTTCATTAGGGAAACAATTGGATATTGAAATAATAATAAGCCACATTTGGGCTTTCCAGAAGCATCATATTCAATAAACTTTAGAGGTTTCACTGTATTTACTACATGTGGTGCAACAAGTTATAAAGAAGAATGTGAAGACCTGGAATGATGCAGATCTGCAAAAGTCTGTAATGTTTGGTAGACTGATGATCTAGGGATGCCATATGAGATTAGGTGGCATAATTGCATAAATGCTTAAAAAAATATAGCTGCCTGCTTAATAATGTTGTATATGAAGTTGTATGATCTCTGAAGTAGCTTGATTACAATTGGCTGACTAATGGATATTTTAATGGTCTCTCTCTGTGAGTTGGAAAGTGAATATAATTCAGTGGTAGAACTGGGAAAAGCTTGTTTCCTGAGAGATAAGGTACATCTCTTTGCTATATCTTCAATTACCTATTTGATGACCATTTTCAATAATCTTTCTCCTATTGTCTTGTTGATGGCATTTATGTACTTGAATATCTTTCAGGCATTGGTCAACTGATTCCTCTTCCAGAACTATTCTATGGTTCTTAACATGATTTTGAAAGTAAAGTACAAACTGAATTGGATCTTAACATTAATTAGTTTAATATAGGCATGCTCCAAATTTAATCTGGTGCACCAAAAGTTGTCTATCATCTAGGGTCATTTTCTTGATTTGCTAGGTGCCAAGCTGATAGGTTCATCTACCTGACTTTCCAGTTGGTATACCCTTGGATCTTTATATGAAACTTGTGTTCGTGAAACCCTACCCTGTCTGCATCACTCCTTGTTCATAGAATTGCAGCCTAATAAAAATTTCTGAGATTTATTTAAAGTCATCATGTTGAGTCACTAGGAGATAAATATTGTTTGCCTTCCGTCATGAGCATAGTTGAATGATCAACTGATAAGCATGCCTCTGCTTTACCAGAGGGGAAAAAGTGTTCTCTTGAGTTCCTTGTATTAGTAGATTCCCAAAGGTTCCTTTGTACTGCATTTTTTTTTAATACACTGTATTCTTGCTTATTGGACTATGATTATATCTTTAGTAGATTCCCAAAGATTTGGTGCAGAGATTGTGTTCAGATTTACACGTTAAGCTAACAACTAAGATGTTATCCTTTACCTGAAATGACGAACACTTAATGGACTGTGATTATATCTTTGTATTTGTCTTAATGCCTTCTTTTCTCCTTTTTAAATGTATTTGGCATATCTTATGTTTGTTATATGATGATCTTTATAAAATGTTCAGGTTGACTAGGTAAGATAGTTACAAGTTGGGAGGCCCAGTTTGTTGTGAAAGAGGAAATTATATTGACAGGACTTATTGCGCTCTGAATTTTGGGAGGCCCAGCTTGCAGATGCTATAAGGCTATTGCTTTTAGGAAAGTAAATTCATGTAGGATTTATTGCGCTCTGAATTTTGGTATAGATCTCTAAGGTTTGTGTGTGTGTGTGTGTGTAAACAGATGGGGAAACATCAGGTTAGGTGGGCCCAAGGTTTCAGACAAACATAGAAACTGGGAAATGAAGAGAGTTGGAAGCTTTTTGGACTGATGAACAGTATGACCATAGAAGCTGTGGAAAAGAAAATGAAAATGGAAGGGGAATCCTTCTATCAAGTGGGAAGGTTAATATCTTGAGGGGCATAAATTCACTGGGAATAGTTTCAGAAGTTAAAACAGTGAAATATTCTTCAAAATTCATTTACAATACTCCAAATTTCATCCCTTACTGTCTGAATTAGAAAATGACCATTCACACCCCTAGGCGGTTTCAGTTTTCAGAACAATGCTTTTTAACTGATGTAGATATTTGTGTGACTAATACTTTTGGTGTGGTAAACATCAAAAAAGGACCACTAATTTATCACACAAATAAACCAGCCATGTATGTGTACTTGTTTCACGAAATAATTTGCTTTGAGTAGCTCTGAAATTGTCAGGTCTGTGACTATGTAATCATGCCATTACACATTAATGAATTGCATTACAAATTAGTAGGTTGCCAGGACTACAGTGTTTCAGGTGAACATACTCCACTGTGCATTTTAACAGTGTGCCCCCACAACACTTAATTGCTTCATGCTATAGTGAATCCATCATTTTACATGGCTATCGCTTTTCTTGTTTTCCGAGTGAAACATAATAAACCTTGCAATGCCGAATTGTGACAGGTTATTTGTTACCACCTATCTGTTGACATTATCTCAGGTTACATCTTGAAATCCTCAGATAACTAACTTATGATGGCTGAAAGGTATGACTGTCTGATGCCTCATCCCTTTGTGGTTTCATTCCCCTTCACAGGTTGACTTTTCAATTGTCTCGATCAGATGGAGGGCGCTACTAACCGAATGGCAAAAGCAGAAAACAGGACCAAAGGTACGGTTAGATCCCGTCCCAGCTATCTTGGCATAAGTCGAGACGTTTCTGTTTCCCAAAGTGTTGCCCTGTAGTGTGTAGCATCCTATGTGGTTTGAATTTGTGAAGGTCCTATCTTGAACTTGTCATGTACATTTGATTGCAACTGAAGCTTAGTACAATGTTGAACATGGCTGCTGGGTAGGATACAAAATTTGCTGCTTCTCTTTATGGGGACATTTCCTGGGTATGCCCACAGTACTCTCACCTTTCTGTTTTTCAAATATACATCTATCCTGTTGCCAACACTTGCCATTCATCAGTTTCATTTCAAGCTTGATTAGTTGCTCAACAGATGAGTAATAGATTAGCATCAGTTCATTTCAAACTCAATTCTTGAATACATTACTGCTACTTTTAACCATTTCAGTACTAAAACAACTGAACATAACCCACCAACTTGAGATGGTGTTGGTACTGTCAATGGGCTACTAAGAACAACCCCAATAGTCCTTTTACTATTTTAGGGGGATTTTTTGTGATTCTTTTTTTTTTTTTTTTTTTGTGAGGTGGAGGGCAATCATCATTCCATAAACCATGAATAAAATGTACATTTTTAGTATACTAAAGATACATTATTTAATATATTATCAAATACAATACATTCAGTACATAAATAATGTACATTTAGTATATTAAAAATGTACTTTTTGTTTATGATCCACAAAAAAATTTGCAAGTGGAGGGGAGAGAAGGGAGGAGTGAGAAAATGGGTTTAGAGCGACCCCAAGAGGTTTTTTGAGGGGTTTTTAAAAACTTTTGAGCTGATGCGGAAGAGAGAAGTGAGAGAAGAGAGAAGAAAATTGAACTCCTGTAAAAAGAAATTAATGTTGTAGGTGCACATTGGGTGCACATGTCGGACCGTAAAAAGCCTACAATTTTTTAAAACTCTAACAGTTGAGTTTGCTCTTAGATAATTGACATTTTTTGTGGCTTCAAAAAAAAAAAAAAAAAAAAAAAGGCATTGTTGGTGCTCATGACCCATCAATTTTATTTATTTCTTCCTTGTTGACAAAAAAACCCTGACATTTATTTTTAACTGTTTGGCTTGCTCCTCTAATACAACTATAAGGTAGGAGGATAGACTCTTATTCATATATGTGTGCGCTTTCAAGTAAAAGTCAATTTAGTCTCATACATCTTTATAATGACGGGTTAAGTCATTTCGTATTGACAAACGAGCCCGAATGTAAACAATTCTTAAATTGGGATATAAATATGTCTGTCATTTCAATCCCAATTGATGAAAGTTGGCACAGGAGGTTTGATGGAAAAAAAATACAAAAAGGTCTAAAATTGCAAACAAAAAGCTTATCCATAAGTCCATAAGAAGTGCAAGTGCCTCTCTTACATCACATGGAAGTGGACGTAAGTAAAATAAAAACGTTAAAATAAAAAAACGGCAGAGTGGGATCTGAGAGTAACGTTACGCTTTCACACTCTCTCTTCTTTTTCCCAGTTGTTGGCTGTCATATATGAGAGACATTTTTCAATTGCTATATTATGGGTTGTACTCAACCAGTCAACATGTATGGGACGCAATGAATATTTAGTTGAATTATCATGAACAATATACCGTTGATTTTTTGAGCCATTTTAGTCAATGATCAAATCAGTATTCAGTAAGCACATCGATTTATATAAATTGTCTTCAAACTGATTTATTAGAAAAATGTTATGTGTACTCCTTTTGTTCTCATGCACAAAATCTTGATGTAGACGCTTATATTTAGACCCACATAAAAAAATAACTTATCAAAACTCGCCAATTAAGGAGTAAAATTTGAGAGTACATATAATAAAACTTGATTTATTATTGAACTCTATATAAAAAGATAAAAAACTCAAAACTTTATTTAATTAAATTGTGAGTTATTTTACTCCGTAGTTTTGTTCGTGCGTGATAAGGGGTTAATTTTAAATATAATAAACAGCACATGCTTGGTGGGTCCCAAATTAGGATATAATTTGGGGGAGACTTTCAACATTCGTTTTTTGCACAGTAGGCTGAGGCTGAATGTGGGCTTTTTGAAGTGGCCTTTCTCTGTGGTCCATTGCTGGGCCCATTAACAGTGACTCGTGGCTTGCACTTTCATTTTCATGGGCCTCACTTCTACTTCCCCCACTTGTAATTTTAATTTTACTTTCTTTTTAATTTTTTAAATAAATAATTCTTTTTTTTTTTTCCTTTTCTTTTTAGATATAGTAATAATAATAATAGGAAAACAATTTCAAGAAAGTCTTTCTGGAATCTCTTTAGGGCCAATCACAACTTCCATTCTTGATTAAGTAATAATTAACTCAATAATGATGGCATTAATCACTATCTTTTCCTTTTAAGACATTCTCAAGGCATATAGCTCTTGATCAACTTTGCTTTCCCTTGTGGGTATAATTTAACTATAAGTCTTGAATTTGAGTCCCGAGAATGCAACTACCTTAAAATCAATGAGTGCGTTGCGCCTTGCTTTGCCACCCTTCGAACATGATTAGTCCTCGGTGTATAGAGTCCTAGCGTATCTTGACTGAAAAAATCTATGATTTGACCCAAAAGAAATTGCCTTCTTGGTAATACCACAAAATTGAACTCCGACAATTAATATCTATTTAAAAATTAATAATTTTTAAGGTTGAGGTACAAAAGAAAAAGAAAGAAAGAGAATCGACATATCTCCCAAAAGTGAATTATTGATCGGTTTTATTCGTGTCATGAATTGACTGAATCTATTAAAAATTAATCATATTATTATTTAGTGCTAATAATGAAAAAATAAATAAATTATAAGGGAAAAAATAAAATGAATATGAATGGGTTGGGTAATTAAGGAGGAAAATGGATGCGTGGTGGGATTGGGAACACAAGAACGGAACAGTGTTAATTAGAGTGGGCATGTGGATTATGATGATTTAGGCACGTTCACATGTTGCATTGCTTGGATAAATAAAAGCATATTTAATCAACATCTTTTCGGGTGTGTTTTTAAAGCTTGTCTTTGTGAGCCATATTGGTGTGTAATTAAGTGTCCACATGCTTCTGTATCATATCTTGCTAATCACTCCATGTTTCTTTATTATTTCCTTTTTACTCCCTAAAGCTTCTACTTATTAAACATGAATGAATTAATGATGCCCCAAATACACCTCAACTCCTTTATCAGTTTAAAAATTGAAAAGTTAGTAGCTTTACTTAATTCGCTTGCAGCTGCATATATATAACATATCGAATTTGATTCTAATTGGACGAGCCCTGTTATAGTAATCAATATACAAAAATTCAATTAGTCAAACATTTTTAAGAACTCATAGACCATTGAAATACATCATTTAAAGTAAAATTAACTATTATTTTTTTTTTAATTTAATCAATATGTTAAGTTAAATGGAGGAAATTAAGAATTGAAATAGATTATGCCCATTTGCAGATTTGGATATCTAAATTAAAGTTTTGGGTTTTTTTTTTAAAAAGATTTTAATAATGTGAATAATAAGTTTTGTTATTAATTCATATATCAAGATGACATTACAATTTATTTATAGAACTCTAAAAACTTTACTTTACGAGAAAGTTTGCAGTGTCTATCCGGCAAAATAATTTATTTTTGAGTGAAGCTCATCTTGTAACCTTAGGCAGCAAAGGAGGTAAATCGGGACCAACGCAGAACCCTTAAAGACTATGCAAATTATAATATGAGTCTATGATGGAAATTTATTACATTTAAACTGAACACATTTTCATCATTAATCATTATAATGCTTATTGAGTTAATTCGAATTAATTAATATTTCAATATTAAAAAAGTATATATAACGAGTTTTGGTAAATATTCATTATTCTTAAAGAAAATGCTCACGGGACTAATTTGCTCATACCAATATTCCCAAACAGGTCATTAATTCTGTGTTTCCATTTTTGGTAATATTTTCTTTTTATTTTTAGAATTAATTAAAAGACTATATTATTTTGTAAATATTTATCCAAAAACTAAAAAGTGGGGGGACCAGTGGCCATCTTGATTTTTATGGCTATCGAACATAGATTATCGTCAGATGTATACACTAAGAATAAAATAATTAAAATAGGCCTATCAGTTCAATAGTTGATTGAAACACAGTATTTATCGTAGTAAATAAATAAATTTAATTTACACAAACTTCTCTTGAATCATCTTAAAAACATATTAATACATGCATATATGATGAGGAAGTGATTAATAATTTCTATCAAATTTGGGCCACAATAGCATTATATATATATATATATAAACGTTTGCTTACAAAATGCAAAATTTCATCCCCCAAAGACCCCACGAATGTCTGACATGGTTATGAAATGATAAATCATGGTAATTCAACGACCTCTTAGGTGGGAGGACCAATAGATGGTGCCCACAAAAAATTCACTACATTGGGTGTAACTTTACATTGCGATTGCCATGGCTCAATTATATTGTTCTAATCTGACCCTAGGTTTCACGATTGGTCAATTGAAATCTCACATCGAGACTAATCCTATTCGTGTTGGGTAAGACCTTAAGGGTGACAAAACACTTGCTCGTAAATTTTAAGATAACTACATTCTGACGGTCCAAACTCGAGAATTATATATTATGAAAAGCATACATTATTATTATTATTATTATTAACAAAAAATCTGCATGCATACAAGTTGTAGCAAGTAAAACCCAATTGACATGGCACCTTCAATAATTCTTATTCATTGAAAACCATTTGATTCTGAGTGTTAATGTATGGTTATGATCGATGGGAAGGGCTGAGTCACAAATTCTTCATGTGGTGGGGCTCCATAAAAAAATGTGGATTCAAATTTACTCAACCATTTTATTACATACTATGATTATTCATTATTCTGATATTAAATGATAGAAGCCGGCCAACCCTTGGCCAAATGACCACTTGCTCCATTATATTGGTTCTGATCTGACGACATTGCATATATAAGGTTGATGAGGGGATAGAATATAAATTATTTATATATTGAAAACATTTAAGGAATGAAATAATAAAAATTAAAGAGTTAATTGGAAAATTAAAGAGAATTAAAAAGTTAAATGAGGAAATTAAATAATTAATATAATGAAAATGGGAAAATTAGAAACCACAGAATAGAATAGAGAGAATAGAAGAATCCGGCCATTTGGTAGTGGTTGCTTAGCTAATGCCAGATAAACTGAAAGGGTTAATCCACATGGATGACACATGGTTTATGTCTATATTCACATGCCTACCATGTTCAATTAAACCTTTGTGTACATGTAACTTTTCCATATGGGGCCAACAAACTTGTAGATCCAGACAGCTCATTTTTGCTCCATCTCATCACCCATTTAACTACTTCTACCTTCAATTCCATCTCACAATTAATGTTTCCTAATCTCAGTTTTTCACTGCTTCATCAAAACATATATACAACTGTATATATATATATATGTATCTTCTGATCTGCAGTGAATGCACTGGTTGAGTTGATATGATGAGCCTGTCTTTGTGGCCCGCAGTAAATTTAATTAATGGGCTTTTTATGATATATATATGGGTGTAAAATGAAATGAAAAAAAAGTACGTGTCCGGATGCTGGCACCACCAGCCTACTCTAATACCAATTGTCAGAATTAAGCCTTTACTACAACACCAAAAGTTAGTTAAAGCTAGCAGTTAATGTCACGTTTTGATGGTAGGATGCTGATTCAACTTGCTGAGTCGCTCCCAAACAAAAAGAAAGCATTATTTGATCTGATCTGAAAGCTTAGGTATTCCGGCATAAGCATAAGCGGGCACTAAGCTAAGCCAAGCTAGCTAGGTAACACTACTGCTTTATGTGATGATTTTACACCAATATTTATTGCCATTGTTGGGGAGTAGTGATGAGAGATTCTCAGATTAAAAAGAGAAAGCTCCTCTTTACTTGAATTATAAAAGCATTTTTGCAATAAAAAGACAAAATCATGCATGTTTTGAAAAAAGTGAGTCTAGGCCATGGGTGCCTAGCTATTTGCATTTTATTTTGCAAGAAACTACTTCTTACAACACACCCCTTCCCCATATTATTCTCTTACATACACCTTTGCATTCTGCCATCCATTTATGCACTACTACTGTAACTAGCTCGAATATATGGTTGTTATACATATATACTATACCATTATACATTGTTCCTGCCCACACCACCCTACCCTACCATAAGTGCCTGCCTGCCTTCCATCTCCACTCTTTTCCAAATTACTACTTCATCAATTCCCATCATCTTCTGATCTATAACTAAGCTAATCTCCATCACTAATCTTTGTTTATGTATCTGTCATGATTGTTATATGTTTCTTCAAACAAATCAAATATGCATGCACCTCGCTCTAAAGTAAAGTACCATATATAATCTCTATTTCTTAATTACATTAAATATTCAACATCCCAATAATTTATGATTTAATTGGAAAAGAAGTTTGGTGATCAGTTCAATCTGAGAAGACCAATAAGCAGCTTCCATAAATAGTGAAACTTGGAATTTTGGAGTTACCAAACAACTGCCTAATGGACTTGTCTGGGGTTGCCCCCTAATAGGGGCATTGCGATCATACATATTCGAGATGCATGTTCTTCAATATGACAATATATATACTAATATAAAATAGAATAATAAACATGTGTTGATCATATAGTATATAAATCATCCAACAACCAACTCAGTCTTTTAGTTGTGACAAAACACATTTAAAAACCGCATTAAAAGATCTACTAAATACATGTTGAACACATAATATATACAAAATATAAATGTATAGTGTATCTATCGGCAAGTGTTGCTTTGGGGGGTGGGGGGTGGGGGGGGGGTGGTGGTCATAAAAATGTAATTGATGCGCACAAGTTAAATGACTTTTTGAACACATAATATAATAAGTATAATTCATCTATCACTTTAAACTTTTAGTCAAGACAACGCGTATCTTTCAATTATACATAAAGTAATAATGATCAAAAAGACTCCTTATAAATAAGTTTAATTTAGACAACCATTTAATTGTGAATTAGTTTAAACTTAATGTGACTTAAAAAAAAAAAAGGAGCTAAACCCCTACCAACCAGATCAACACAAATCTAAATTAAAGATATATTGCCTAGTATAGGTAGCTTAGTTTTGTACCTAAACAAGTGATTTGATGTAACAACTTTGAACCTCTTGGCTGTAAGCCAATTTACTTACCAGGAGATGGAACAACTCTTAACTATGTACGATAATTATTTAATCATATTTTTTATTAATATTTTGAAAAATAAAATAAAATAAATCAAACTCAATTGGATGATGTTGGTAGATGCATGCCGCGGGAGGCCAATAATTGAATTAAAGTTAATTCCCATTTTATTAGTCCGAACAGAATAATTAATTTTACAAATGTTTAATGAAAGTTGTATGTGCGATCAACTACTGACACTGCGTTAATCACACACAATTAGGCAGCAATTATTTTATTAATAATATTTTACAGCGTCAATCTAGGGATCGCAATCGATAAAAACAAAACAAATTACATTACATATTGCCATGAATATCTTGAGGTTTGAATTCGCAACTGTTCATAATGTACTAGGATCGAAATTTAATTTATATGATTTCTTAATGTTTCCGACGTTGACGTATTATCTCAATCCAACTCATACCAGTTTACTTGTGGCAGTATTTAACTAATTATTTATGTTACAATAATTAACAATCTAAGTCTGCTGACAACTTGTGTCATTCTGTGTTACATAAAATTAATTGTGACATGTTGCATCATTTCAACAGTAATCAGAGATCAGATATATATCGTTTCGATTTATTTACTTATTTTTTAATAATACAACTAAACAAAATTTAGTTAATTAATTAAACCTGCAAATTCATTAATGTTATCCGGCCTCATGGCTTATGGCTATCTTACAGCCTCAGAATATTTATCTTGTACAGGATCGGACAACATATTTGAGCTGTACAAAATGGTGCACCTATGCATATACTCCACAATTGTACTAACAAAATATATGTCAACTTTTCCTGGGCAGCTATAATCTATATCACATCCATGTCCAGGTAAAATACATACACGCCTGCACACACAATCAGAAGTATGTAATACACAAAATTGGATTTTAGCTCATTAGTGGTATACACAACTAGTCATTCTGGTCCATCTTGTTTACGCTTGTAAATAATATTTTTCTAACTTTTAAATTCTGCAATGTTATTACGTTTTCTAATCATTTATCTTAATATTGATCTTGCTTCCGTTTTCCATCTACCAACCACCATCCTATCGTCCCCTATCTACCCTCGTTGTATTTATTTTTCAAAAAGCTTAACTTTCATAAGTAATTTGGTAAAATTGAGTTTTTTTTTCTTAATACAAAAATGATGGAGACGGATGGGAGATAGACGGCCAGACGGGACCTTGTGACGCAAATCAAAATAATATTATTGATTTTGTTGGCTAGTGTCATAAAGCGAGGTTTATTTAGTATATATTTTCGAATATTGATTTTAAGTATGTCTTGTCATAAAAAAATACATATATATAGAGAGAGGATAAGTAGGGTGGTGAAGCAAGAAAGTGGAAAACATGGGAAGAGATCAGAGTTAGAGGAGGGCGGAAGCCAGCGAAGCAAAAGGCATAAATTAAAACAAACCAACAAAAAAGGATGTTTAAGAAAAGTAATGTATTTACATAGTTTATACTACAAATTATACACGGATCTGATGTATACGCTTCTTTATACCTATCTATATCTATACATTTGTATATCGTGTGGGAATAATATTCCGGTAGAGATAGAGAGAGAGAAAGGAAAAAAAAAAAACAGAAATAATAAAATGTGATCTCGACTAGTCTTCTCATCATCAATTACGTACTACCATTCACCTGTTTCTCTCTCCAGATTCATACATGCAGACAATATAAACCGTGCCCGTTTTGCCTCTTGATGTTTACCTACCTTGCTTATGCACCCCACCCTCATCCCCTTTTTACCTTTATGCCCTTCTCCCCCTTTCCCTGGTAAATTTTTTTTAACCCTGGCCTAGATAGCTTTACCAGAATGAAATAACTCAATTAATTTAGTTGTTATTCGTTGACAAAGATGACCCACGTGCATCATTAATCTCTTCTCACATCACTCTTATTAGGGCCTTTGATCATCTACCAACCATTCTTTTACTGTTAAAAAGTTTCTTACTTTACCCAAATTCAAGTAAAAAAGTTAAGTTTAGTCCCTTAAACATGTGGTCAAAATGCAACAATTCTAAAAAAGTTATTCTCGATTTGATCAAAATTTGACTAGATCAGTCTCACTCCACAGAGTGTAATTAATATCAATACGGTGTGCAAAAGATGAAGTTGTTTTATAAATCAAGATGAGCAAAGGAAAGTAGTTTGATTTCTATCAAATTAAATCGATCAAAGTATATATAAGTGATGATTAATCGTGGTAATAAACAATATAAATTTATAATACAAGGTTAAATGTGGTTGGTATTAGTGAGAAACCGTGGGTAATGTAAGATATATAATGGATTCCTTTACACTCCAAGGTTGTTTCTTGTTTGATTCATGCACGTCAATGATAATATTAGAAAGAAAGATTTATATGTGATTGGGATGAGTGTAATTATTGTTGAAATGCATTTAATATGTTATTGATTGGTTGGGTCCACCCTTTTGGCATTATTTATTGGTTGGTCCCTAAGCTTGGTATTTTTTTGACTCTATAATTCACTAGGAGAGAGTCTTTGAGTTATTTGCAATCATACGCAAACCAGGCGCCTCTCCTCTCTATTTTTATTTCTATCTTCAAAATTAAAATATCTACTTTATGACTTCCTTTGCTATGCACAGCTTATTTATTATTTAAATATGATTATTTCAAACTAGTAGCATGTATTTCTGTTTTTATTATTATTATTTATTATGATTATAATATGCTTGTGGATAACATTGTGATCCCTTAAGCAACATATCTTAATTGAATCATTTCTTCTTGCATACGTTATCCTGCAAACAATTAACCTGCTTGATTACCCATTTCATTTTAATTAGCTGGCTGTTATATATATATATAATTTACTTGGGTACATATTAATATAAATATTGTCCATAATCCTGTGACCAAATTACACCTATCTATGACTACTATAGGTTAGATTAATTGTCATAATATCAACCCCACCCTAAAATATTAAAAAAAATGTTAATATTTTTTTCATCTTGCACTTGTATTATTAAATATTAATTAGAATAATCTCATATTAGTTGTGACTATGGTTTAATTTATATTAAACTGGTATTATATGAATTGAAATAGAAGAACATACAAGGTTTGATATGATTCCGGATACATTCAATTCCCTTTTTTTTTTTTTGGTGAGATTGACAAATTTAGGATATATTATGTGAAATCAATGAATTAGTCTCGAGAATAGGTAGAAATTGTTATGAAATATTACTACAAAAATAATATTTCTAAAAAATAACAAGCACAAGAAAGAAAAGGAGAAAGGATAATGGTTAGCTGGAGTCGTGTGGTACTCACATTATCCTTAAAATCTTTATTACCTCCCAAAAATTTTATATATTTGTATCACAAAATTACTACTTACAATGCTATTTTTTGAACACAAATAAGCAATGAAACATAAATATAAAATAAGATCGATGTAAATGACATCATATGTGGTATTGCCTTGGAGTCGGTAATGGAGAATGCGATGAACATGAGTTACCTACTATGGAGGCAAGTTCCTATTTATAGGTTATTACATACCCCTATTTTAATTATGATAGACTCTTTAAAATGTAGATAGTTACGTTGTATGCCCTTAAACTCCATCTAAGCATGTGAATTTTTAATTCCATCTCCATCCTTATCCACCCCATTTCTTATCCTGGATTAGACCCTTGCTTGGTTCTTGGGATGGGTTAGGTCCTTAGCCTTAGCTATATACTGAGTTGGCTCATAATCCAGACCCAGAATTGATCGAGATATTATACAAATTTTGAGTATGGGAAATTAGTTAGTTTACAATACAAATTAATTAAAATGAAATAGAATAGAATTAGAGTAATGAGAATTGTGTACCCTTTTATTAGGGTAGGTTGCAACCTAACAGAAATGGACACCATTTACTCCAATTCATAAATGGTTTTGCCTAATGATATGACCTACATCTGACTGGTGTATTCAACTAATATAATGGATACCACTATTTTTTTTTTTCAATAAAAAATTGATTAATTAATTAATTGCAAATAAAATAAAATAAAATAAAGAATAGAGCTTTCGATTTCATAGTTCCAGTTGAGGCAAAAAAATGGAACAACTCAGGATAACCATATTTGTAAAGCTCCAAAATAGTGATCCTCACTGTTGCCTCCTCTTCACCTACGTGTCTGCACTTCCTCCATTATATTCTCAATTTCCTCGCCCAATTAATATTCTTCTCAACCAACGACTTTGCATTCCTTTCCCAGGAATTACTACGTACGGACTTTTTTTTTTTTTTTTTTTTTTTTTAAAAAAAAATTTGCATTACTTGTTAGCTACAACACCATTTATCTTCGTAAAAAATCAATTTAATTAATAAATATTGATTCAAGTTATTTACTAGTTAACCATCTATACTAATTAATTATATTTATTAGAAACTAATTTAAGTGTTAACCACACTAGAAAAATCATGTGCCACAGGTTTGATTCGAGAATGCATTGACAAGAATCAAACTCGTGACTAGGGATAGAGCTAGAAAATTGACTGAGTGGGGGTAAAATTTAAATTATGTTAGAAATGTCAATGACAAAATATCAAACAATCATAATAAGGTTAAAATACAAAATAGATTATAAATTGTAAATTTACAATAGAATGCTTTTGATAGATTACATGATAGTTATTAGGGTCAGAGCAAGAAATATACATGAGTGGGGTAAAAATGTGAAAATATTTATGACAGAATAAGAGTGAATGTTGCTAATAAGGTTTGAAGCTAGACTATAAGCTTTTTAACATTAAGTTTGAAATTTAACCAACTAAGCTACTCAAATTATTAACAATTTAAACATATATATATAGGTTTTATATATACTTTAACGCTATATATGTGTATATACACATACATACATATATGGGGGGGGGGGGGGGGGCAGTTGTCCCACACTGGCTCCGTCTCTGCTCGTGACCTTTATGTATTACAGGCATGCTCCACTCGAATACTCCTTTCGGAGCTCCTTTGTCTTATGTTATTATTTGATTTCGGGTGGAGGGTGGGGGAGAGGGGGGGCAGTTGTCCCCACACTGGCTCCGTCTCTGCTCGTGACCTTTATGTATTACAGGCATGCTCCACTCACTCGAATACTCCTTTCGGATCTCCTTTGTCTTATGTTATTATTTGATTTCGGGTGGAGCGGGGGGGGGGGGGGGGGGGGGCAGCTGTCCCCACTCTGGCTCCGTCTCTACTCGTGACCTTTATGTATTAGAGGCATGCTCTAGTCACTCGAATACTCCTTTCGGAGCTCCTTTGTCTTATGTTATTATTTGATTTCATTAATGGGATTGACTTGACCAAAGTTATTTATAATTTAATTTATTTTAATATTTAATTTAGTGTTAGTACGTACAATTTATATATTTAGAAATTACATTAAATGTACTATTGAATTTAAAAAATTAAATTTTAAAATTAAGAGAAAATAATTAACTACAGAAAGAGATAAAATGAGACAATGGTTAACAATGTGAAGATTATGAGATAAAATTAGGATTTGAACATTATGGGATAAAATTAATTCTGTTAACAATGGTTAAACCAATATTTTTACAATTTGAGAAAAGTTAAACTTTGATCTTTCAATTATGATAACATTCTAAAAATCAATCCTCAATTTTCAATTGGTTTAATTGCAATTCTCTAAATGTTGTAACAATATTAATTTTTATTGTTGCATTAAATTTTGGGTTAAAGTATGGTAGCTCTATATAAGGAAATTTTTTAAATTCATTATTTTTTTTGTTTTTCAATTTATTATCTTTTAATAAATTTTAAAAAGCAATATAAAATTAATAAATTTGAAGAGTATCTTAATTAGGAAAAAGTTTTAATTAATGAATTTACAAAAATAGCTGTGGTGTTAATGAACTTAACCTCAAAAGATAAAGGAATGACCAAAAATTGATATATACTATTGCACAATTTCAAAAATTATATTTATACAATTTCAAAGTTAATTTCTTCTCCCATCAAAGTTAATAACTAATTATGAGAATGCTTTGATAAATTTTGAAACACTAATTTAAAAATATACATTATTGGACCGTGGGTTTTTCGCGCAATTCGCGTGCGATAACTATAATTATACTAATTACAATATAATCCTTATTCCAAAGTAAATTACAATTTAGTCTACCATGGGAGAAAATGATCCAATTTTAACACCAAATCTCTTTTCCCTCAACCATTTTGGTCCATTTTTTTTAATGAAACCACCCCTATAATCATAATAATGTTTTATTTTAAAAAAAAAAAACAAGAACCTTATTAGCTAAGCAATTGGTTATATATTTATATATCCGTTACATACCGTGGTTGTAATCTGTGGGCGGTTGCGAATCCATTCCTGTATAAACCGACGGTTTTCCTATTCAACGGCTGGCAGACACCGGTATTGCGTATCGATTATAAATTTCTATATTCGCTTTAGTTTGTTACCATTACGTCGCATTTTTACCATACTCGGAAGTCAGATATAATAATAATATTATTATTATTATTATTTGATTATATTTTATCTGTCTTATTACCATTTATTGGTAAAATCAACTATTTATTCTATACTATTTTTTTATTTTTAAATATTTTTTTTATTATTTATAAATTTAATTTTTTTGTGTGTTTAATAGTAGTTTCAAAGTAATTTTTAAATTTATAAATTGTATATAGTAATAGTAGTGTTAAATAAAAATAAGATTGAGGGAGTAAATTATTAATTATTATAGGAGGAAGGGGGGCAAAAGAGGAAATAGACATAAAATTGGAGTAAAATAATGGGAGGACAACTCAAACAAATCTGAGATGAATGATCAGGAGATCCAAATAAAAAAAGAGTGAGGGGTGAAAATGGGAGACACGTTAGGGGCAAGGCGGTCATTTGTGGGAAGGAGGGTGTTGTAGCCAAACAGGTCACTGAAATCCAAAACGCCCAAAAAGCAAAGGTGACCTACATGGCCCGGCTTTTAACTATATTTAGCTGGACAGACAAAAACCAACACATTATCACCATCGTCGCTATCTCATCTTCATTCTCTCTCTCTCATCTCATCATTTTACTTTGCTTAATTATTTTTTTTTACTGTTTACTTATAACAGCCGTAATTGCTATAATTTTGTTGGATATATATAAAAAAAGTTTTGGGGGGACATTATTACATTGAGCAATAAAAAAATGAGAAGACGAAAAGATTCCACAGCTAGCTGAATTTTTATTTTAAGAGAAAAGAAAAAGAAAAAAAAGGTATATGTCTGCTCTTTTATTATTTATTTATAATTTATATATATGAGATAGACAGGCAGATCCCACCGAAATAAATTAATAAATTCACCACACCCTCATCTTCATAAAAACCCACAGAATTCACCATCTTTTTTATTTTGGTTTTTTCAGTCTAGAGGGAGTCTCCTCTTTCTTCTTCTTCTTCTTCTTCATCTAGCTATTTGCTGGTGTTGAGGTTCTTTAATTTGGCATCGTATCAGATAGAGATGCTGGGCGTGTCGGGCCTGATAAGCGCCGCCGCCGATGGGGCAGCGACAGCGACAGCGCCACCCGGAGAAGCTCCGGAGAGTGGCGGAGCTGGTAGTGCTGCAGGTGGTCCGGAGAGTGGCGCCGCCGCGGGAGGGTACGGGGAGGAAGACAAGGCGGAAGCGGAGAGGAATTCCGGTGGAAATAGGTGGCCCAGGCAGGAGACTTTGGCTCTATTGAAAATTAGGTCGGATATGGATGTTGTTTTCAGAGACTCAAGCCTGAAAGGCCCGCTGTGGGAGGAAGTTTCCAGGTATAATTTTAAAATCCAAATGAATCTTTCATCTTTCTTCTTCTTCTTCTTCTTCATTACCTGGTGAAGTGGATGGGATCTTCGTTCATCTCTTTCTTTGTTCTATCTTTGGGTTATAGATGGAGAGTAGAGATCTGGGGTGGATCGAAATTCCATTGAATTAATGAAAAAATATCGTCTTTCCTTCTCTTTCCTCTTATTTCACAAGAATTCAGCTGCTTTTCGGGCAATAGCAATTCCGGGTTTTGAGCTGTTCAGTTGTGCTTTTTTGGCATTTTTCTCAGCTAAATTTAGCAAGAAATTTAGGAAAAACTGTCAGTCTGTCATCAGCTCATCATGACTCATGTAGATTCTTCCTAGTTTTCCTCTCCACCTCTTCATTATCATAATTCTGCTAGATTTCTGCAAATCAATCCTTTGTTTTTCGCATAACAAAAATGTGTTTCAGCCTTTATTTCTTTCTGGTTTCGGAAATCGGCTTATCTCTCACTTTCCATCTTCATGGCTTAATTATTCTAGTACGTACGTGATTAGTGATAATTAATTGTGGCGTTTATTTTATGTGGATTAATTATTGCGCACTGTGTTTTATTTTGTTTTGTTATTGATGAACTTAAGAAAAAAAGTATGATAGATGTTGATATGATATGATGATAAAAACAAGGCAAAGTACGTTTTTTTTTTTTTCTTTTGTTATCTGTGTGGTTTGTTGCTATACCTGGGTTGAATTTACTGAGTGTTGTTATCAGGAAAATGGCGGAGCTGGGATACCATCGAAGCTCCAAGAAATGCAAGGAGAAGTTTGAGAACGTTTACAAGTATCATAAGCGGACAAAGGACGGACGCGCCTCCAAGGCCGACGGCAAAACTTATCGGTTTTTTGATCAGCTCGAGGCTTTCGAACACACTACTCCTTCTCACGCTCTTCCGCCGCCACCTCGCCCGCAGCCGCCGCCATTGCCCCCCGCCGCCCCAATGGTGGCGCCGCCATTGCCGGGGAATAATAACAATAATAATGCCAGTACAACCAATGTTGTCGTTGCTGCTAATCCTCCGGTTCAAGTTCCGGCCCAGGTTACTGTTCCATCTACGCAAAACCCTTTCGGTGCGGGCGTTCATAATCCGATCAATGCTCCGGCATTTCCGCCGTCATCCCAGACAAGATCGTTGTCGCTGCCGCCGCCGCAGGCGGCTGCGAATACCGGTGGGTTTCCGTCTCAACGGAATGTGCCTGGGAGTCCTTTATCGGATTCGACATCGTCGTCTACTTCGTCGGACGAGGATATCCAGAGGCGGCACCGGCGGAAGAGGAAATGGAAGGACTTCTTCGAGCGGCTGATGAAGGATGTGATTGAGAAACAGGAGGATTTGCAGAAGAAGTTTCTGGAAGCTCTCGAGAAGCGGGAGCGAGACCGGATGGTGAGAGAGGAAGCGTGGAGAGTTCAAGAGATGGCGAGGATGAACCGGGAGCACGATCTCTTAGTCCAAGAAAGATCCATGGCGGCGGCAAAAGACGCCGCCGTGCTTCAATTTTTACAAAAGGTCTCCGAACAGCACAATCTTCAAATCCCAATAACCAATGCAACTCCAGCAGCAGCGCAAATCCAGATACAATTGCCGGAAAGCCTATCAACACCGACACAACAACCACAACCGCCACCGCCGCCGATTCCGCCGCATTCTCAGCAACCGCCTCCGCAAGGTCCGGAACCCATATCCGTGGCCCCACCCGCCACAATGCCGTTCACAATATCCACCCCGACGCCTCCCGTGCCGACAAAAATCTTAGACGTTTCCAAACCACCGGACAACAACGCCATCGAGAGTTTCACTCCGGCGAGCTCGTCCAGATGGCCGAAAACGGAGGTACAAGCGCTAATCCGTCTCCGGACGAACCTGGACACGAAGTACCAAGAGAACGGGCCGAAAGGGCCACTGTGGGAGGAGATATCAGCGGGAATGCGGAAACTGGGGTACAACAGGAATGCAAAGAGGTGCAAGGAGAAATGGGAGAACATCAACAAGTACTTCAAGAAGGTGAAAGAAAGCAACAAGAAAAGGCCAGAAGATTCCAAGACCTGCCCCTATTTTCACCTGTTAGATGCTATATACAAGGAAAGAGCCAAAAATGAAGCTTCCTTCAATCCTCCCGGTTCAGCGCTAAAACCGGAAAATAACCCGATGGTTCCCATCATGGTCCAGCCCGAACAACAATGGCCACTCCCACCCGACCTCCACCACCACCACGCTCTCAACGACCACGAGAGCGACAACATTGACGAGGACGACGGTGACGACGATGACGACGACGAAGACGACGAAGGCGGAGGAGCCTACGAGATAGTAACAAACAAACCGCCGTCTACTACCACCACCACAACCACCACCACCGCGACTAGCACAGTTTGAGCGAGCTTATCACAATACAAAGATGGAGAGGGGGAGAGAAGAAAAGGCAGGCGAGCGGAGATTAAAAAAAAAAAGGGCGGACAATTATGAGTGAGGCATTGGGAATAGCGAGTGGGTCAACAGATTTTTGCAGGGTGTCAGAAGATGTACATTACATTACATTGTGGGTCAGACGGGAAATTCCGGTTGGGCTTCAGGTGCGGTGGCGCTGGCGCGGTGAAAAATTATTGAAAGTGCACAGATACAAACATTTTGGAGTGTTTTTTGTTTTCTTTTTGAGGATCCATCCATCGGAGGGAGAAGAGATAAAAGGAGAGTGGACGGGGAAGCCAGACCGGACCAGACCAGATCAGACCAGCCAGACCGGGGATTATATTATTGCTGCCGTTAAGGTTATTTATAGTTGGTTAGTTTCGAATTTCGATCGGTATAAGTTTTTATTTCATCATTTATTTATTATTTAATTTCCGAATAAGTTTAATGTTTAATCAGGGAAAATATTTGGAGGGAAGAGACTCCACAGAATAAATAAAAGGGACAATATTAATTTGTAACTTTTCTCTTTTCTTTTTTTGAAAAACAAAATTTCTTGTTCTTTTTGTTGGGGTGTAAATGTGAGAATTGGTTACCTTATTCAATATTTTAGTTGCTCTCTCATTTCTTTTATCATATTATATATATATGAATATTGTTGACTATATTATAATATAGTATATCTCTATACATAATTTCTCAATATAATATTTTTTTAATCATATCTTCTTAATTTCGATGTATATATACTACTCTTATTTTTCATTTATTTCATATATATTGTCTTATTTCTTTTGTATTTAACTCTCAATGTATATATATAATACTTTTTTTTTTAAATAGAGTATAGGGAGAACCTTACTTCTTAACCTTAATGAGGGGTCAAATAGACTCCGGTCTAACAATAAAGTAGCAATATATGTCCCATCTAGATGTCAGTAAAAAACATCTCTATTAGAAACGAAGAAAATAACATATAAAGTTAGACGTCGTTTCAAAAATTGTGTCGCATCTTCCTGTCTATAATAAAACCCCATGAGTTGTTAGGAAAGACTTACTCACCCAAATCTATATATATCACCCTAATTGTTGCTAATGTGCCATTAACTTCATTATAATAGTTTAACATTGACAGTTGAATATTCTCATATTACTTGTAAACGCTCCTCTGAAGACTCTATAGGGCCTCAGTCTCCACTCTAGAATGTGAACAAACAATACAATAGGGAATCCAACTGAACATTTATGGATTGAAAGCTACAAAGTACACATCTCACTATTCTAGCTAGATTTCAACGTCATAAGTGGTAGAGATTAGATATAGATCGTCGAATTTGATACTCAATCCAAGTAGTACAACAAATTATGTACTTATATTATTCTTTGTATAATACTTTGATTATAATGCATTGATTAAAATGTTATATATATTTTAAAAAAAAAGAAAAAAAAAAAGAAAAAGAAGAAGAATATGAATTGTGGCAACAGAAGGAATTAGATGTTGGACAAATATAAGGTAATATTCTATCAATTCTGACGTCCCTTTTAGGTGGATTCCAAGAAAGATTAAAAAATGTAACTCATAGAGCTTCCCATTTCGAGTATACTGACAGGGAGGTTATATTAGCTACCCTCCAAAATATCTCTTTGATGAATTAATATAATTAAAATTTTGTGGCATGTATCAAATTTGATTAGGCCTCTGAAAAAGATATACATACAAAACATATGCCCATGAGTCACATCGTCTTCACCGTCCATTGTACTCCCTAAAGTCAAATTAAATATATTTGCGTCAAGAATCAAAGCAAATGTGAAACAAACAATACAAACTTCTGTGGTTGATATCCACATGTTGACTACAAATTCATGGAGTAATTGTCAGCCACAACGTTGTTTACAGTGAATTCGATCTTGTAATTCATAACTTGCGGCGCGGCTTAATCAAGTTAGAAGTTGCACACTACCTTGGAAATAACATTTTCCGAACAACCAAATTTTTAGAGAGTGAATGAGATGACACGAGTCTTTTCTAACTTAATAAAAAAGTTTGGGTTGGATCCTAAAATTAGTAATTAGAAAAAGTATATATGGGTAAAATGGATTCTCCTTCAATTTACATATCCAATATATAAAAGTTGCAATGATTATCTGAAACTGCACTCTAAGTGAAATTCATTGGTGATCCTAGCTGACAAAGGATTATAATGAGATAATTAAACTAGTTTAGACTTTAGATAACCCATAGTTGACCGAAAGACCGCCTTAAACTAAGAATTTTAATAGATAGCTTTCACGAACAAAATTCCCCTTTTATATATTATAGGGTGTAAAAAAATGATCTAACCCTTAACATATTGTTTAAATGTATTTTGATATCTCATTTGCTTCTTATTCTCCCGATACATAAATTCACTTTATGGAATCATGATCTCTAATTCTTATATAAGTAGGTGAATTATTTGTATTTTGTAGAACTAAAAAGTATATATATAACACACTTCTGTGAATGATCTCGGGTAAAATCAATTAGCGGTAGGTATCTATTTAACAATTACAAGTTTAAGTTTTACTAGCTACTTGATCAAAAGCAAATTTGGGTGTAAAGTGTCCAACTCATATAATTATAGTAATTTTTTTAAAAAATATATCAATTATAATAAGAGATTCAAGAAAAGAGCTCATGAAGAATTTCTTTTACTTTTTCATACAAATGGCAAGTGAAACAATAAAAAATATAAATCTACAATAAGAACACCAATAAAGCTTACAAAGAGTCTAGTCATTACATATTTCCGGGTGTAGCGTTAATGAAATGAAAACCATAAGAAAGATGTTCGAGATTAGTAGCCATCTATCTAATTCGTGAAGAGTTTGTTTCTCTATGAATGTGTTTGATGGTGCAAATATAATATTTCTATGTATATATTCTTATATCTTTGATTGATCATTTGATCACATATTAAAAGATAAATGGCCGTAAAATAATTAGCCTATCAATTTTGAGTTATTTGACCACTATTAATTGTTTGACTTGGTAAAAAAATCAAAATAAGTGCTTGATTAATCAGCTTTTTGTAACTCTAAAATGCTAAAATTCGAAAAGTTGTTCAAATCAACTTTTTCATTTAGCTTTTTGAGAAAAGAAATTCTACTAAACACCTATCAGCTAATAGCTAATTTACCAAACATCTTTGTATAATCAACTAATGTTATCAATTAGTCATATCCTCTAATCCAATATGTTATCAACCATCAGCTAATAACCATTTACTAAACAGGGCCAAGATAATGAAGATATTTAATGATTAAGTTATTTTTTATATTAAATATATTTTATTTGAAGAATAATGTTACTTTTCAATTTCCTATTAATGGCCACATTTTACATGCAATGAACTTCTTTTAATTTATGGACTACCATGAATTGGACAATCTCACCCAGTTTTTTTTTTTAGTTTTTTTTTTATTTTTATTTTTTAATGTACTCACTATTCATATTGCTACATAAGGAGGTGAAATTAAGAGAGAAATGCAACATTAAATTGCGGTTGACTAAAATGAGTGTCAAAGTTTTTGAATATTCTATATTAACTAAAATTTATTATATGTAAAGGTATATTTACAATATTTGAATTTTCAGCAATATATTATGAGTGAAAATTAAATGAGGGCAGAAGAAAGTGGATGACGCTTGCATTGCCACAAAATTAATACAGCACTCTACATGTAATTAGCACCTAAATATTTAGATTATCTGCACAGTTCATTTGATTCATCCACCTACTATGTCCCCTACAAATTTCTCTGACCTGTATCACACTTATTTAAGCCATACATATGAATTTGCACCGTATCCACAACTCCATCTTCATCAAATTTCCTCTCAATCATTTCGGTTGAAAAAAAAGGCAATTTTAATTTGAGGCATACCCACGTACCCCTCCATTTTATGTACACTTTTCCTATGGTTATGATTTTCCAAGTATACAATACTCAGACACAGAGATCAGAAAGTCAATACTACACAAGACCTACATCGATCACTGAGTAAACTCTGATCTATATTAATTTAAAAACATGCATAACAGAGTCTACACTTGACCCGAGATTAAAAAGTCAAACACAAAGAAGACAGTGCTATATAACACCTACATCGATCACTAAACACAGAATCTACACTTGACACGAGATCGAGAAGTGAACACAACGAAGACAGTAAGGTGATAGATGATTGTGAGTGAGAATGGGAGAGTAAAAGAGAGATGAGAGTACGTGCAGTGCATGGAAGGGAATTGGAAAACAGAGAAATGAAGAGAGAGAGAGAGATGAGAGAGGTGCAGAAAGGAGTAAAGCAGAGGGAGGGACAGGGAGAAGGCAAAAGGGACCCCCACTAAGCACGCAAATTGGTAACACACATACAAGAAGGATACCTATTTGGACTTTGGAGTGGGACCGTACACACCACACAAAACACTCTTCCAAAACCTCAAATCAAGGTCATATCATCATATACATCATTTTTTTTTTATTAATAAAAAAATGTTTGTGTATTATTATTTTGATTCATGTGCTGACTTGCATCGAGCCACTATGTTGGATGGAATAATAATGATCATACATGGTGGTAAAAAAAGTTGATTATTGATAAGCTGTCCAATTCATGGAGATACCTTTTGTTCCCTTTACCCACATGACTTGTAGGGTTCTTGTTTAACTATTATCTTATTAATTCATTATTATTATTATTTTACTTCCTCACCTCCCATCTCTCTACTTTCACACTCACTTTAATCTCCACCTTTCTTCTTATCTTTTCAATCATACTTAGAGTTTAGACTTATTATTATATACCTACGACTAATTAATTATATTAATTCATTTCTCAATAATTTCTTCACCACTATTCATCAAAAGCAACATTTATAGGAGATAATACCAATTTTAATTTGGATTATGAAATTTATACTTTTAATTTCTCTCTATCAGCTCAATCACTTTCATTTTTTTTTTGAAAAGAAAATGGAGCGATTAATTAACTAGGTGTGACACAAGTAAAATACTTAAAGAATTATACCCGATCACATTACACTAATCTTCTCATCTTGTACGGTAGGATCTTTTGAATAACTTCATACAATTCCTCTAGCCATCTCAATTCTCTATCATGCTCCAATGTCCAACTCAATCACTTTTATTATAGTTTTTTTTTTAAAGAAATTAATCAAATCCAATCTAAAATTTTTAAAATACCGTTATGTTTTTCAAAATTACCTTTCTAATGTAGAGTAACAACTTCTTAAATATTTTACACATATTTTGTCAAATTTAAAAAGTCAAATGACGAATAGTGATCGAATTGATAGACATTGATCAAAAGTAGAAATGTCACTATTGTTCAACCATGAAATTTAAGATCCAGTTGTTAAAATTTTTTAACTTTTTTTTTTTGTATTCCGTAAAGACTAAAAAGTGATACATTTTTAAAACTCAATAATAACTAAAAGGAGATTAAATATTGTTAATTTAAAACTCAATAATTAAAATTAAAAAATAATAATACTTAGGAGATCAAATCAGATCGATTTAAGGTCAACCATTAAAAACGGAACAAATATAACCCAAAATCTTGTGATCGAATGACACTAGTTTGACTTTAGGTTAGTATGTTAAATGTTAGTTTGTTTTAGAAAACTTATTTTTAAATTCTAAAAGAAAAAAACTAAACCCAACTTTAAAATGCCTTTTTATTTAGTGCCGATATACTACTAGCTCATAATTAGTCTAAATACTAAACTAAACAAACAGTTAAAATAGGGGAATAATTTTATTTTATTTTTTTGAAAAGTTGTATTATGAAATGATGGGATGTGAGAGGTGGATAACGTGGAAGATTAGTAACGGAAGAAATGGACGGAAATGTGAGACAGATGAAGTTTCCATGATGGACTTTTATGGTTTGTGGGTTTCAGTGACGACCTCTGTAACCATTTCTTTTAATTATTGTTACTCCCTGTAACTATTTACGCCTCAATTAATCAGCTAATAAGTGGGAGAACACAAGACGTTTGTCAAATCACTCACCTTAAACCTTCTTTATCAACACTAATCAAATCTCTTATCCTCCTCTCAATGACAACTCCGTTTTCGTAATTGTAACGGTATAATTATAACCGGGGAGAAAAACAAATTAAAAATTGGGTGACAATTTTTTTTTTTTTTTTTTTTTTTGTATCATGCAATTAAATAATTGATAAATTTTAAGATAATTAATAAGTTTATGGGAAAAGACGATTACTTACAAATATAGATTGCACATAATATATGATTTGTAGTGAGGTTCAAACTTATATGTTTTGTTTACGAGGGACTAATTTTTTTGTATTTTTTTTGAATATAATTTAAAAAGTTATTAGTGTATAATAATATTGGACTGACCAAAGTGACTTCGAAATTGTGTAATGATGCCGATAGCTTGCAGTGTGGCTTTGACTAAATTAGCATCCACCCACACAATTTTCCAAGAGTCAAACCTTCCCTAATTTTGCATATCGATGCCTCACTTTTTATGATTTTAATTTTCTTTTCCCCACAATAAGTCAATAACTTATGTTGCATAGAAATAGAAAATTGAAAAATGTAAGATTAGGACTACTACAAAAATTTATAACTTTTAAAAATTTAAATGTGTATTTATAAATATTTTTTCTTGAAATATACATTACCTTTTTTGTTAAATATTGTATTTTGATATCAGTTGTCAAATGATAGAATTACCTTGTCATATTCGTTGCTTATAATATATGTCACATATTCTTTGAAGTGACAAAGTTAATAATGTTGTCAAAATTCTAGAGAATTTACAACAGTAAATTCAGAATTGATTTTTTTTTTGTCAAGCCAATTAAGAAAATGAAAGAAAAAAAAAATCAAAATTTGGAGATGGTTGCCTAATACTGATTACCCTTAATGCACCTGGAGGTGCACCCACACTTTTTTTTTAATAACTTTAAAAAAATTGAAAAAAAAAACTAAAAAAAAAATCACCTTAACATTAAAACAAAAATCTTCTTCTTACTTTCTCATAAATTCCCTTGTTGAATTCATATTTTTGTCTAAAGATTAAAATCGATAAATCTATTTTTTGTCTGAATTTCTCACGGTACATAATGAAATAAAAAAGAAAAATGAAAGAAAGGGGTATATTTAAAGGACTGAAAGGCTGGAGACAGTATGGCAAAATTATTGCATGATTGGACACAGTACGAACCTTATCCTAAAATGTCCTGAATTCCGTTAGTACAACTTCAAACTATTTCGTCACTTTCATGTTTCAAATTTCCTGTAAAATCATTCAATTCTTGTACCTGCTACTGCTCTATTTCAACCCCTGCCTCTCTCCCTACATTCCAATTTTAAATATTTACAATCATTACCTACTTAGGCTCCTTTACCCTTCCGAAATTAAAATAAAACGATTCAATCGTTTTAATCACATTATTTCTATTAAACGTTTTTCTCTTCAAATTAAAATTTATATAGTTGAAGCAGCAAACGGTTGTAATCAAAATTTATCTAAAGAGACTTATAAACAAAAGTTCTGACCGCCAATCACATTGCTCCCTCTAAACCCTTACCTTTCAATTAAAATTTTTATGTATGGGTGCAGTACATCATGTAGCTACTGTTCCCAAATGCAACCAACCTTATCCTGTACTTGTTATCGTAGAAAGTTGTGATATTATAAATTTTACACGAGACTGTATTGTATATTTGACAATGTATAAAGTGTTAAAAAATATAATTAATCGTTTAATGGTCCAAATTTTTCTTGTATTTAAAATTTTCAAAGATTCCCCTAAATTAAAGAAAATCAATAAAATATTGATATGTTACCAAACATGGGAGCTAGCATTTATTCCGAGGTGTCATCACTTTGAGTTTAACATGGGATGGAGGATCCCACTTATAATTCTTTCAGCAATCCCATCGTTATTTATTTAAGGCCTGCTTGCGATGATCCCAATAAGTAGGATGTTTATAACCAACAAACCAAACGGCCCCTAAATATGATACTTAGAACATTACTTGAATCCATCAAAAAGCTAAGCAAAAATTGAAAGACATGCATGGCGGAATGGATGAATAAGAAAAGCATGAAGTGAACGGACAAAGAATTGGCAACACGGAAGATTATGCTAATAAAGGCATATTAATGGCATGACTAATCAATATATTAAGATAATAACTAACTTTTTTGCAACTTTTTTTTTGTTGGGTGTCCTAACAGTATTCATTCTTTGACTCAAATGTACACATCAATATCAATTCCTAGTTGTTAGTGTCATTAATTGTGAGATTCCCTCTTTTCTATGCTGATTGTTACATACAACTTTTTTTTTTTTTTTTTTTTTTTTTTTTTTTTTTCTTGTGGGTGTATAAAAAAATAAGTTAGGATACAGAGTGTAATATAATGGGCTTGAAATTGGTAGAATTCAATTTCATGTTATTATAATGGGCTAGAGAAGGCCCTGTAAGATAATTGGGCCTAATTTATTTGACTAAATATTAAGCTTGTTGTTCATAATATACTTTGGGCTGCATATGAAATTGTGAAGGCCCAAGATTTGATTGAAAAGTCATTATTTTGGGCAAATTATGCTATGGACCCGGGTTCACCTTGCAAGGTGGATCCGGGTCTATATTCACAATTTTAAAATTCAATATAAAAAATTACATTACTCAATATTTACAATTTTTCAACTCTATATTACAAATTTGTTATATAGATTCAAAAATTTTGTTATACTGTTGAATATAAAGTTATGAAATTGTGAATATAGAATTCTGTAATTGTGAATATAGAGTTCTAAAATTGTGAACATAGAATTCTAAAATTGTGAACATAAAATTCTAAAATTATCCAGGTCCACCTTGCAAGGTTATGGAATTGTGAACATATATTGCGGTGCGGACCATTTAAAAAATACATTATTTATGTACTAAATGTACATTATTAGATAATATACGAAATAATGTGCTTTCAGTATTTAAACAATATTTTTTTTTATAATATCAGAGTTTATTCAGCGTACATGTTTGGATAGAGAAAATGAATGGTTCCTATGTGTCAATTCTCATAGAGAAATGTCGTGATTGGTAGATATGCATTGTGATAAGTAAACTTGTTTCCTAACTCACCTAATAAACTAATAATTATGCTTTCAAGTGGTCAAATGTATTCTTTTTTAAATGAAAAAGAAATTGTAAACCCATGCTTTTGTATTGGGTGTAATTGTGAAATGAATTTAGTCCAAGTGTAGCTAGTGGAAAAAATAAAGGACCTTTTTATGATGTCTATCCTTTCCTGTTTAGGCATGGGAAAAAGTTATTCTTCCATTCATGTGAAAGAGGTTGAATTAAAATAGTGAAGAGATGAGGGAGCAAATTTGAAGGCCATACCTAATCGAAATAAAAGGCCTAATACACCACCCAACACAATTACACAATACTATTTCGTACAGTATAATTTGTTTTTTTTTTTTTTTTTTTTTTTTAATGTTAGGGTCGACTGATTGCTTGAATCTTTATTATGGCTATCGAGCATATGGCCTGCATATATTATCCTATGTTGGGTGCGTCATCCTCGATTGTTTTTCTCTTATAAACTCGTTCGACGCTCACTTGCTTGTAACGTTTTTCGTATTCGTCAATCAACGAACTAGTTTGCTCATGTTCTAGGGATGGCGGTTCGTCCGCAGACTAGCATGTTTTTAATTTGGGAGGGGGTGGTCCCTCGTAATTTTGTCCTTGACCTTTTTTATTATTGATATCTTCATTGTTGATTGTCAAAATTAAATAAAAAGACAATCATATATTGTACTAAGACTTAATAGATAGGTACTTTGACTCGAGTTAGAATTCAATTTTTCAAATAATAAAACACCTGAAAGGTATGTGGTCCCATATCCAGTCATCCAGATGTGAAGAATGAAAATGTAGCACGAAATTAGTGGGGAAAAGAAAAAAAATAAGGCAGGCAAGCCTAGGCCATAGCTAACTAGTTGGTACGACTGATCCATAGCCAATACTCAGTACTGAGACAACAGTGTGATGGTGCATAGTGGGGTTTGTCAAACAGGCGCACTCACTGCTACAAATGGAATTGTAGAACATACATACATACTTCTCAATCTTTAACACCAAAGTTGTGATTTCATGGTTCCCCACTAAATTAAAGCTGCCTTGTTTTCAGTTCTAGTTTGGGGTCTTTTGTTTACCCCATTCTTGAGGGAATATAATGTCATATACTGAAATAAATAAAAAATCCATGATTGTTAGTTCCACGTACTGTACTCAAAGATCTGAATTGAATTGAATATAATGCCGAATAGAGCTTGGTAAGTTCTAACCTTTCAAATGCACGATTGTAAACATCAAAATAAATGAGACAAAGACATAAAACAAAAGCCAATGTCTAGAGAGCAACGAATTAGGTTTATGCATGTGGTGATGAATGCAGCTATATTATCATATTGCTTTTCTGTGCGTCAACTAACAGTGTCGGATGATTCAGTAGTTCTAACGTAACTTTAAACTTTTTTGTAGGAGAAGTGGAGTTTTGAGTGAGCTAGCTGAGGTTTAAAGATTGGCCTGACAACATTCATTGCAACTAACAATATAAATCCGGCCAAGAGTTTGTGTTGGAAAACGTTGTCCACAAAATGGAACCAATTCAAGTACACTAATATAAGTAAAGGCAAATAATTTTAGGCTTTAGCGTACATAACATGTGCAGATACACTGTACTGATGAAGGCCGGGTTTGAAGAACTAACACACTTTTCAGTGAAAGAACAACAAGTCCTTATTAATGTCTTCTGATCTTATAGAAGAATGGCCCGCGTCAAGAACTTTTCCTTTCCCTTATACTTGTCTCTGCATTATTTTGGGGTCACCACTCACCAAAGCCCTCTCATCTCATCTGCTCAACTCCATCTGATCTATATATACCAAGTACTGAGCATGATTTTTGCATGCTTTATATATAGTAATGCAAAGGGTCGTTATATCTTTAATTTGTCCCGTGCCTTTTTCCTCTTGCTTGCCCATTTACATTCTGTTTTTCAGCTTATGCTAGATTAATCTTAAGCCCTCAAAATTCTCGTCCAAGAGTTGCTGGAGGAGGAAAATCGCAAATCGCTAAGTAATAACCTCCCAGTCAACCTCTGTCATTGACTCTGCACACAAGACTCGTTTACATTTTCGAACTGCGCGTACAAACTATGTAATAAAGTAACACCACTGAACAAGAAATAGACACAGCCAAACAGGGGATATGCACTAACTAAAATGCTGTGTTACTGTGATAGAACAAGCTGATCCTGGTGAAATAATATTGATATATATAATGGACATGTCACTTGTTATATATGACCACGGCAATGGCTACAACTGTGCAAGTCAAGATTAGATGGATAACCATTCCATCAATAATGTCAATTTTGACACCACTCAATTAAGACAATGAAAGCAAATAGTATTAACTATCATTATCGGTACTACTGTGAAATTAATTCGAATTTAGTAATGGATCATGATAAGTTAGAGTGCTGAACTTCTGATAGATATCTGATTGTGAAATGGTACACTACTTTCCATACAAGGATTTAAAACTAAATTTCAGTATGAAAGAACATATAAAATCTTGCATTGTAAGGTTTAGGTATGTATGTGTTACATGTTTACCTACCATGAATAAGGAAACATGAAAAAAGCCAAATAATAATAATAATTAAAGGAGAGAGAGAGAAAAGAGAAGATACCTCCAAAGTTGATATGATGTTCAAGCTAGTGCATATCCACTCAAGTTACCCAACATGTTCGAGTATTGCTTTAGTGATTAATTATGTTTCTCCAATGTTGTTGCATCAATTTGATGTTATTTAATTTAACTTATTATAAGACATTGCATATTGTGTATATGATATAAAATAACATTTTTTTTTAATATTATCATATAATCACTTAGACATGGCGTGTCCCTACTTTTGATGTATAAAAAAAAATAAAGATAACGGTTTTTATTATCATTTTTTTTTCACGCAAAGTTTTCTTAATGTGTAAGGACCACAAATAACACATGAAACACATGTCTAATAACAAAGAGCAATTATGACATCTTACACAAATTAATTTTACTTTTTATCCTCAATAAATAAAGGACGAGCGCCGAAAAGGAACCAGCAAGTTATAAATTTATAATGACATTTTCACAATAAATCAGCTAACAATTAATTTTTGTATCAAAGTAACTTGAACAAAATAATATATGCCATGCAATATCTAACTATATATTAAAGGGAATGAGTGTTATACCATTTGAATAAATTTATACTCTTATATTTTCAAGGTTTTACTTTTAGTTTGTTTCGACACACGTGACTTTACCCCATTATAATTGTAAAACTTTTTTTGTCTTTAAAAAAAAAAATTTATCAAAGAGATTCATCATCTAAATAAAATTAGGTTAGTCTTGTCATAACCATTAGCGTTGTTTGGTAAATAGTAGCTTAAAATAAGATTTTATTTTTAAAAACTATCCCAATTGACTTTTCAAAAATAAACTCATAGCTTTTATTTTATTTTTTTCTATTTTAATCCAAATTATTAAAAAAAAAAATGATGTCATCTTACCCCTCCATCCAATAACTCTAGTCTCTCATATTGGTTTCCATATTGTTACGGGGGAGTGGTTCTCATATGATCACTAATCTATATATATTAATGTTTATTTTTGTGTTTTTACATTTATCAAATTACCTAACAACTTATTTTACCAAATACTTGTAATCACAATTAGCTAGTTTAACAGTTCATAAATTTCAATTTCTTGCTTATAGCATTACGTACAGCTTTCATATAATTTTTACCTTTCAACTAAACTTTTAGTTAGACTTACCAAACTAATCCTTAATAACTTGAAATGTATATGCAAACTTTAGGTTTTCAACTAACGTATTTTATTAATTTCAAAACTAAAATAGATGCAAAACATTTTCTATTAAATCATACTTATAAAAATCTAGCTAACTCTATCTATTGAGCATACAATATATAAAACATAGTTGTGCAACCCATTAACTTAAACTTTTTTAATTTTAATAGAACATATAATTCAATTTGATATTAAAATCAAACTCATGTAAAGGTCATGGCTTAGACTTATCAAGTAAGGAAAATTTAATTGTGGACCATTCACATAGCTATGTTGACCATGGATCAAAATACATTCACACAAATAGTAAATTTTATGCAAACAAATAGTAACCTTATGCATACAAATAGTGAATTTAGATTTATTGAATATATGGGAGAAGAAGATTTATTGAATATAAGATTTCTAAGTAAATGGGGGTAGGGTTTGAAAATCAATTGTCTAGTCCAATTATAATAAGACTAAGTCGGCAACATGGTCAAATATAATTGCAGTTAGGGTCACACTTGTGTGAGACCGTCTCACGGATCCTTATTCGTGAGACGGGTCAGGTCGGGTCAAGACACCATGCAAATGTCACACTTATATGTGCAAATGTCATACTTATATGCTCAAATATAACACTAATCAAAAATACAATTTTGGTTACTTATTAGAGAAAAAGTAATACATCTTTCATAATAAGTAATGTTAACAAGTGCCCCTCACTTATAAGGGCAAATATAATACTTTTGTGGAAAAATGTAATACTTTTAAATCGAAATGTAAAAGTATTGTATTTTCCCATAAAAGTATTACATTTACCCTTATAAGTAATAAAAATTTTATTCCTAATTAGTATTACATTTGAGCATATAAGTATGACATTTGTGCATATAAGTGTTACATTTGCATCTTGATCCGACCCGACCCGACACGTCTCATGGTGAGACGGTCTCACACAAGTTTTTGCCTTGCAGTTAATAATGATATTTAAGTTTTTTTTGGGGGGTCTGACCACATGTTTCTTCTGTCCATATATATATACTAAGATCTTACACATCAAAATTAATTTGATTGTGTATTACTCCTTATGAGATTGAGATTAATCATGTTCGTGATGGGTAGTCGGATAGGACCTCTAAAGACGTCAAAGCATTCTTTCATAAATTTTTAAAAAAGTTACATTCTAGGCCGGACCAAATCATATACTAGCCTCTAGATAAAGTTAGGCGGGGCTCACGTCATCTTATTTAATTTGCAACTTAACCATATTTAGGGTGTTTAGTCCTCAATAATAGCCCCTAGGTTAGGGTGGTTAACCGGTTATATAGTTAAAAATAAAGTGGTTAACGCCACACAATCATCTTTACCTGCCTGACATTACCAAACAACCTTTTCTAATCTATCCCTCTCAAAATAATATTATAATAATAAAGAATACTCTTTGGGGTTCTATTCGCTATCTTTATATATTTATCTGTCTCGGTTGTGTTAGTTGATTAATGTGTAATGCCAACAATTGGCAACGTGCTAATTAGTATAGGACAAG
>CP025644.1:28552954-28595473 GCA_003576665.1 Ipomoea trifida
AAATATATATATATATATATATATATATATATATATATATATATATATATATATATAATAAGACTAAGTCGACAACATGGTCAAATATAATTGCAGTTAATAACGATATTTAAGTTTTTTTTTTGGGGGTCTGACCACATGTTTCTTCTGTCCGTATATATATACTAAGACCTTACACATCAAAATCAATTTGATTGTGTATCATACTAAGACCTTACACATCAAAATCAATTTGATTGTGTATTACTCCTTATGATATTGAGATTAATCATGTTCGTGATGGGTTGTCGGATAGGACCTCTAAAAATGTCAAAGCATTCTTTTATAAATTTTTAAAAAAGTTACATTCTAGGCCTGACTCAAATCATATACTAGCCTCTAGATAAGTTAGGTGGGGCCCACGTCATCTTATTTAATTTGCAACTTAACCATATTTAGGGTGTTTAGTCCTCAATAATAGCCCCTAGGTTAGGGTGGTTAACCGGTTATATAGTTAAAAATAAAGTGGTTAACGCCACACAATCATCTTTACCTGCTTGATATTACCAAACAACCTTTTCTAATCTATCCCTCTCAAAATAATATTATAATAATAAAGAATACTCTTTGGGGTTCTATTCGCTATCTTTATATATTTATCTGTCTCGATTGTGTTAGTTGATTAATGTGTAATGCCAACAATTGGCAACGTGCTAATTAGTATAGGACAAGTTGTTAGTTGTTGGTGTTAAAAATTCCTTCTCGTCACGATGACTTCTTTAAAATTAAGCTCAATTAACATAGGTAGTTAGTTAGTTGTCACCCACTACAAAACACTAAGAATTATGAGCACTAGATACTCCAATGGGCTGAAATTGATTACAACTTCAAAAACATCTCAACTTGTATTGTGAAAGCACAATATATTCTGTATCAAAAAAAAGTTTAAACCGATAATGGACTGCACATGTCCCTTCACGTGTACGAGCCGACTACTTTGTAATAGGCACTAAGCAATTGTGAACTCTGAATAGTTGGTTTGAAACTAGAACAGACCTGGAACCAAAATAATTAAGTTTACTCCTATTCTCTATTCATAAAAAATAAAAAAAAAAAACAAAACAAAACAAAACAAAACAAAACAAAACAAAAAAACAAAACAATATCTCTATATTTACCTGAGAATTGAACTTTTTTTTTTTTTGAATTAAAACTTGCATAATTGGAGTGTGAGATTCGTCCACGTCGATCCACACCACCTGATATTTCGTAAGCTTAGAAAAGAGCCCACTCCCAGAATAGAAACTTGGCCCTACTATAAAGATTACTCCAGTACGTACAGTGAGTTGAAAGGTGTTCGTTTATGGTCTACTCATCAGCCGTCTGATCTATAAATTCAAGACATTGTAATATGCTTATTATCCACCGTACCTTAAACTAAGAACAAACTAACATTATTAGTGAAACATGGATTTACAAGGTTGCATGAAGCCAAAAGTACCGCACATTGCCATGCTCATTGTTCAGTTGATCTATGCAGGCATGGCGTTATTGTCAAAGACCGCAATAGCTCAAGGCATGAGCCCTTTCATTTTTGTTGCCTATCGCCAAGCATTTGCCACCATTGCCTTAGCCCCATTCGCCGTTTTCCTTGACAGGTTTCCTCTTTTTTCTCGTCTATGTCGTCAACTTAATTGGCCCAACATTTTTTTTTAATTTTTCCTGTTTTTTTTGTTGTTAACATAACAGAAAGAATCCTGTTTCCTTGTCGTACAACATCCTGTGGAAGATCTTCCTGGGCTCCTTCATAGGGTATGTATGGTCGAATTGATTGGTCAAATATGTATACATAAATCTGATCGAATTAGTGTTTAACTGTTTTGTTGTGATATTTCAGGATTACACTCGGTCTAAACCTCTACTGTTATGCTATAAAGTACACCTCAGCAACCTTTGCAGCAGCCACCACAAATATAATCCCTGCTCTGACTTTCGTTATGGCAGTTATATCAAGGTATTTTGTGCTATATATAAACATTATTTTGTTTTAATTTGCAATCAAATCATCACATTCAAAGCTTTCAGGGTGGAGAGCTTATCAATTAGGCAATCACATGGAATGGCAAAAGTTTTGGGTTGTGTAATCAGTGTTTCAGGAGCTCTGGTGTTTGCTTTTGTTAAAGGGCCTCATGTACAGTTCATACACTCATCAACCCAAACCCATAGTCAAACTACCTCAACTGCCAAGTTTTATTCTAAGAGTGGTGAGTTGGTCAAGGGTCCTTTACTCATGCTCTTAGCCAATTTGGTGTGGTCCATGTGGTATATTATGCAGGTGAATATAATTTTTTTTTTTTGGTTCTTCATGTTCCATGAACCTACTATGTCGCAATGAAAAATATATATATGTTTCAGTTTAAACTGACAATGAAACTATGCATTATATCTGTAGTCACGTATCGTGAAACAATATCCTGCAAAGGTACGCCTCACGACTCTACAGTGTCTGTTTAGCTGCGTGCAATCTTCGGTTTGGGCCATGGCAATGGAAAGGGACATTGCATCCTGGAGGCTCAAGTGGGATGTCAATTTAGTCTCAGTCATCTACTGTGTATGTTACATACTAACCACAAGCCCATCCATTAATGCATTTAAATGGAGAATTGTAATATAATACTCTCAATTGAAATGCATTTAAAGAGCAAACATGGATACTGCATGCAGGGAGTAATTGTGACAGCCATTACATATTGGCTGCAGCTTTGGGCAGTGGAGAAAAAAGGGCCAGTCTTCATAGCAGTGTTTACGCCATTATCACTAATCATAACTGCCACCATTTCTGCAGTTTTGTGGAAGGAGAAGCTTTACTTGGGAAGGTACAACCTTAATTAAATTAAGCGCATAGGATAGGTTCCTTGTTCATTAATGAATGAACTGACAAAGCTAACTAACACTGTACTGGAATTGAATGATGTTTTGGGCAGTGTTTGTGGGGCAATACTGCTGATAGGGGGACTGTACAGCTTCTTATGGGGGCAGAACAGGGAAGCAGAGGGGGAGAAAATAGAGGCAGATGAGATAATAATAATGAAAGACCCTAAAATGGATCGGAGTGCATTACACATCATCACTGACTGATCGATGAGACATCCATATATATATATGATATTACATTTTCTAGCTTTAATTTTACTAAAGCCTCTCTTCAATGGAGTCTTGTCTTGTATTGTTTGCAACTTGTTAAGAAACCAGCTAGACATGCATGGGGACTAGGTAGAAACCTATGTTCTTGCAAAAGGGCAGACAACTAGATCATCATCTTTAATTTGTACAACACAGATCAGATCAGATTATATAATGGAAGCCACATTATCAACTACTATACAATATACATACATCAAACCAACCAACTCCATTTCACATTCAGACAGATTCAATTTCCTAGAAATATGTGAAAAAAAAACTTGATGTTATGCTATGGTACGTGGAAAAAAACCTCATACAGTAATAAGAAGACTAAATACCCACATGATTGGATTGGCATCCGAATTCCCTTTCTATTTTTCAAGATTTCATCACACTGGTGCACCAGAATATTTCAAATCGGATTAGCCTAGCTTCTACATTACAGTCATGTATAGGTGGGCTTCAAAATCAAGACTAATTTTAAACCCGAAATTGATTTTTTTTTTTTAAGTATTAGTTTCATCTAATTGCAAAATTCTTACGTTATATATTTTGCCTTTCTTACAATCTCAAAAAAAGGGATCAAAATCATATACCTCGGCTTCTAGAGATACCATCATTATATCGTATATCGTTGACCATGAACTACATTGTAAGGTGGATTGTTTACATAGATTTTTATTTTTAGTATATTAACGGTTCATTTTTTTTTAAACGGTTCATTTTTAATATACTAAATGCTTATTTTTAGTAGAATACCTAAAAATGAACATTTTGTAATTAAAAGTGAATAACTAGTATGCTAGAAATGAACATTTACCTTGGTCCACACTCCACAATATAATTTTCCCTAGAGATAGAACTTGGCTTTTAAGCTCGGCTCTACCTATAATTATTTACTTCTTTGTGATCACAAGTCAACTGTATGTTCTTTAAAATTTACAATAATTATAAAATTGACCCTGTATTTTTTTTAACTAAAATCTTCGTCCATTGATGGACCTTAATTGACTGTTGAGATTAGTCCTATTTTTTACATGAGAATCATATGTTTATTTAATAATACCTTATATATGTGTGCGCGCGCACGCAAAAATTACCATAACAGATTATTTCCTTCATAAAATTAAATTACAAGCTGCGTCGAGCTTAGAACATATATGTGTGTTTGGGCTAGGTTGTTTGTTATAAATGGGCCTTCAACTTCTTTTGCTTACCCAAAACAAATTTGTAATTGATCTTATGACTTAATGAGGCAATGGTATATAAATAAAGAGTTCCTAATCTTGGAATTGAGTTTAAGTTCTAAATATAAAAACCTCTAGTGGCAAAGATCTTGAAATCTAACGATCAGTTATAAGTTTGAAATTCACTGCAAGCAATTCTTGGTGGGCGGGACTACAGATATTTAATTTGTTGATTAGTATTAATGAAATTATAAAACAATTAAATCAGTTAAATAATTCAAACAATAGACTCAAAACGATCAAGTCTAAAAGATCAATGTTATGAAGAATCAAATTGACCAAACGAGTTTAAGATCAATTCGAGATTCACTAGTTAAATCCAGTTGTATTGTGAAGTTAGACCTGGGGCGGAGCCACCTTATGGGGTAGGGGGGCCCTGGCCCCCCCAACCCCCACCCCACCTCACCCTACCCCTACCCCACCTTAAAATATTTTAATAAATATGTATGTATATATTGATATAGTAGGGATAAAATACACTTTTAGCCCCCCTCTAATTTTTTTTAAAAATAATCTATTATGTTTATATTAAATGAACTCAAAATATATATATTAAAGTTTAAATTCATTAAATAGAAAGAAGTAAACCAAGCAAATAATTAAAGTCACCATTTTCTTTTTATCTTATTTCTTTTATCAAGATTTTAATAATGGAGGAGGGCATCAAATATCCATTTTATTTTTAAAAATCTCCAAATTTGAGATATATGCTTTAGTTTTATTAGTTATGTTAGATTAATTAATTAATGATTTATTGTGTGTTTTAATTATTTATTTACACTCTGGAGATGTACATTTGCTTGTTTAAATAATTAGTTTTGAAATTGTCAAAAATTTATATTGATTGTTTAATTCCTGATATTGATTTTTGTCTTTATCTCCCAAAATTTGAAATATTGTTAATCAGTAAAATGAATATCAATTAATTATGAAAATATTTGGTGACAAAATAATTGACAAAACTTTTTATTTGATAAAAATTGACAATTTATATTTAAATAAATGTTGTTGTTCTTATTGTTGTTGTTGTTATTATTATTATAATATTTTGTGTTATGTGAAAAAATTCTAAAGTAATGATCGGCACTCGTGTCAATTGTACTCATATAATTATATATTTCATACTTTATTACATAGAATATAATTAAAAATCATTATCAATAATAATTACAATAATGTATGGTATAAATAATAATATAGTATGGTTAATTATAATGTCGACTAACACGGTAAATTTTTCTCTACTACACTGGCCCCCCCAAGTCGAGTTTTCTGGCTCCGCCCCTGAGTTAGACTAGATTGACTTACACTTGTCATGCTACGAAATTAGGTTGTCATAGTTCGTTGCTAACAGAGAGTTATTGCGCACTACTTGACCAACTGCCATGTACACTAATCAAAGCTCGTTGTGTCAGCTAGCCTCACGCAGTACCTGTCGTCGTGATTTTGGTAGTGCAATGCACCATAATATAAATAAGATTGTTAGTTCTCTCTTCCATAGAGAATATTATCTTTTTACTCCGATCCATATTATGACTTTTATTAATTTATTACTGTGGAATAATATGAACTATTCCATCATTTTTAGTTGACTAGCTAATCCCTTATCATTTTGTACTTAAGTAGTAATAAGAGCGCAGCACCACTCTTTCTCTCTATACATACATCTATACCAGCCTCAACATAGTATAAATTAAACATGGACCTATCACCTATATACTTTAGTATGATTATTAAACAAGATGATTTGATAATGAAATGAGTTTGAAATTTCAGAATTGTAATTATCAACCCACTTTTCATTGTTTCACCAAATTTATTAATTAAAACGGATCGGAGGCAATGCAATGCAGAAGAACTACTTTTGCTTTAATTTACCGCACTGGTTCTATGCATGCATATGATTCTGCGGCAGCGTAGCAGGCCCGGCCCCTCCCCTCCCCTCCCCTCCGACGCCACCGCTTTGCATTGGATGGCAATCAATTGATTTGACTTGATGCTGCTAAAACACCCAAAATATTTTCCATTCTGCAGACATGTTCTTTGAATCTTTCATTTCTACATCATATAAAGTTTCAAAAAAAAAATTAAAAATTGAAATGCATTTGTCAATTTAAAGTTTTTTTTTTTGTCAATTTAAAGTTGAGGGTGCAAGTTAGGGATGGCAATGGGTGGGGTAGGGTGGGTTTGGGAGGACTACATCCATCACCCAATCCACCTTACATTTTCTCCATCATCTCCACCCCTAACCCGCATGCATCGAGTGGACATTTTCAAAACCCACATCCACTCTAGCGGGTGCGGGTACATACCCACTACAGGTACGTATCCACCATTTTTTAACTTTTTTTTTTTTTTAAAATTAAATTACTTAAACATAATAAAATAATAAAATGTATTTGTTATACTAAAACATAAAATAATTGAAATATTTTAATATAATAATTAAATTGTTAATTTTTAAAAATAAACTTAGTAGCTTAGATATAAAAATAGTAAAAAGTTATCCAAAGTTATTGAAACTTCTATAATTAACAATATACTAGTACTACTTATTTTACTATTTTATATATATATACACACACATGGTGGGTCAGGTGGGTTCTAGGCGGGTTTTGTACATAGAACCCGAATCCAACCCGACCAACGTAACCGCGGGTTTACATTTTTAAGACCTACCCCAACCCACCACCCATTATCACCTAGAAAAATTGATCCATGCGAAATGGATTGGAATAGAGAGGGGGAGAGAGAAATGCCTCATTTTTACTTTGACCAAGATGTTCATTTTTTTTATGACTTAATTTTTAGATGTCGAAAGTTGACAAATGATTTCCATACGTTATTTTTCGAGTTTATAAACAAACCATTAGTTCAAAAAATCTATAAAAACTTATTTATTTATAAAATGCTTACTTAATGACATCTTAGACAATATAGATAAAAAGCGAACAATTTTTAAAGTTGATAATAAAAAGTAGAACGAATCAAATTCATAAGGGAATAAACATGTCATCTTTTAAGGGCTAATCAAATTATAGAGGGTGCTACTGCATGCTTTCTTATCATGTTAATAATCCACGGAACCATTAGGCAATTAGCTCTTTAATATGCTTCTAATAATGCTACACTAATTATCTTAATGGAACCTAACCTTGATGGAGAGATTGAAATGACTCCAACATTATGATTAAAGATGTTTGGTACCCATTTATCTTCTTTTGATTGAATTTATTTTGTTAAAAAAAAATAATTATTTTCTTGATCCGTCAAATCCGGGAGTACCCAAGCCATGTAGATTCCTCCCACTGTGGATCATAATTTCTAAACAAAAAAAGCATATATGTTATTGCATGCATGTTGTACGTATATATGTCGATCGTACGTATGTGTACAATAACTAATCAATTTCTATAACGTACCATAATTTAACTATATAAAGTAGTTTCATGTTTTTTCCCTTATATCATTTTTCTTTGTTGTAAACTAGTTTTATATTATTCTAACAAGATGAAACACGAAGAGTGAATAGATCTCTCATATTGGAGAGTTACTACATGTCATCTGAACATAAATGTACTTGGTGTCGGGCAATGTTTTCTTAAAATTGAAAAACAAAACAAAAAAAAAAAAACAAAAAAAGAAAGAAAGAAGTTGATGCCCAGTTGTAAAATAATTGGTGAAAGCCAAAATTTGGGGATTCGGCTTTCCTCTTATAGATATGGTATCACAATTAATTACCGAACAATCCAATCAACTGTTCATGTCTTTTTCTAAAGCCAAAGTGTTACTCATTTATTTTGCTTGCATGTGAAGTCCCCCTTTTTTGGTTTTATTTTATGTACACTTTTTCCCCTTTGCTTTTTTTTTTTTTTTAAAAAAAAAATCTTTTTTTTATAATTAATTTGGTCAATGTCTCGTTCTCTCTCAAATTCTTGGTTGAAAAAATCAGATGGAATTTGTTTGTTGGCAAGACTGTTACAGCTGTGTATGTTTGTGTATACAGATAAATTTTTTAGGTCATGAAAACTTAGTGGACAGGGAAATGATGAATCCTTGTGAAAATGATTAGAGAGATTTTATATATGTTTCGTGAAATTTTGGAATATGGATCCATTTGTTTTGTCACTGTTTTCAATTTTAGAAAGAGGATTGTTGGTGTGACTTTTGATCTATCGGACAATTACATGTTATCGTGCCCATATTGGTTGACTCCTGTTGAATGCGCTCGGAGAATTGCAGTTTTAGATCTTGGGTTATTTTATAATAGAACTCAAGATTTAAATATATTCTAACGATACTGAATAAAATCTACAAGAAACTTAATTCTGTAATAACGGATCGGAAGTGAAATCAGTGTATATCTCCTGTCATAGTTGATATCTTGTTGTGTTGCCTCTTAAATGTTACACCTAGAGAATTACATTAATCGTTTTGTATCATACTGGTATTTTCTGAGTAGCATGAGTACCGAAACTTTAGGTATATATAATACATGTCCTGCATCCCATGACATTATATAGACATAATATAATGGTGGAATACAGACAAAACCTAACATGGCGTTTGGTTAGAGGGAATTACAATTCCATTCTCACTTAATTCTCTCATAATTCCGAAAACAACTAAATTCCTTCGTTTGGTTGGAGAGAATCGCAATTCTTTGGAATTGCGTGGAATTACAATTCCCTTATTTTCATGGAATTAGAATCTCATGTTCATCGGGATTTTAATTCTGTGAATTTTCAGAAGAAAAAAATCATCCAGAGACAAAAAAAAATATTTTTCGGTTCGTTTAATGGCTTGGGCCCACCTGACTAATTCCCACTCACTTCGGGAGGCACAGGAGCTGGCCCAGGGAGAATATTCACCTGTGAAAATCAAATTCGAGTTTTTCCAAAACTTTTTCTACAAAGAGAACTCACTTACCACTTGAACTAGCTATTGGGTTGTAAAGCTTAGACTCTTCGATAGCAGTGAGCATCCTTTGGCAAGAAAAAGAGGATCAGAGCACGTAGAATATGCTCATCATGAAATGTGGGGTGCTGATTTGAAAAGGCAACAATTGTGCAGATGACTTTATAAATTTATATTTTAAAAACAAGAGAGGAAGTAGTACAACTTGAATCCATACTCTTTTAAAACAATTAATTAATTTAACATTTAGTCCTTGCATCTTGAGATTGTGTCGGGACCAAATGAGGCGAAAATGCATTTTTGTCAAAATTAAATTTAAATAATGAGAAGTATCTGCGTTTTAATTATTTTTTAAAAAAAATTATTCGAAGGTTGCTGAATAGAGAGTGAGATCGTCATCAATTGAGGTGCATACATGCATTGCATGCAATTTGAATGGCTACAAAGTATGAGAATATTTAGTTTTACTTCCATTTGTTTAATTGGTCACCTAGTGCAACTCATATCGTGATAAAATATTTATCACTTACTGTACTAAAAACTATAACTAGTAGCGAATGCATAATTTTATTTTTTATATTAGTGCAACTTCTGTCAAGATCAAGCGTTTACCATTACGCCACTAATGTCAAAATCGATCAAACACTTATCACTATGCTAAAACCTAAAAGCCTTAGTTAGTACCAAATGTACGACTTTATTTCCTTATATTACTGCAACACATGTCATGATGATACAAAATTTACCACTTCGCCAAAAGTTGTAGTTAATAACGAATGCACAACTTTATTTTCTTGTACTTGCATAATAATCTTTCAAGCTTCCTATATGCACTTGCCAGCCTCAACTGCATAGCATGACCTGCTATAATACCAATTGTCAAATCAAGTGCTTAATACTATGTCAAAAACTATAATTACTAATGCATACACAAGTTTATTTCCTTATACTTACATTGTATAGTAGTCCGTATTATGTTTTAATGCTAGGATGTTGAACTAGGTTCATGTTTTATGTATATGTTTTTAATGTTTTTCTGCCGTGGAAAAAAAAGTGATGGAATACACTTTAATATGGTAACAAAAACATATACAGTTTTTTATTTCATAGATCCTTATCCGTGGAGCGGATCGGGTCAAAGATGAAAATGTAATACTAATCAAGAATAAAATTTTTATTACTAGTACTAGTATGAGAAAGTGTAATAATTTTACATTTTGAATTAAAAGGATGACTTCGTACATTTTTTCTCATAAGTATTATATTTTCTCTTATAAATAACAAATACTTGACAACATTGAAAATTGTAATACTTTTATATAAAAATGTAAAAGTATTATATTTTTTCGTCAAAAATATTAAATTTATCCTTATAAATAAGGAATGCTTTATTCCTTGTTAGTATTATTAAGTTTTTTTTGTATAAGTATTACAAAATACGAAATATTTATTTTTATTGACCCGACATAGCTGATCTCACAAATTTTTATTTGTGTGTGATTTTCATACAAGTGTAATAATTATGTATCAATATTATCTTTTTAAATAAGGATTTCAAGTTCCAATCGTATTCCAATCTTCTAGAAAGTATTTAAAACATAATAATAGTAGTAATAAATGTTTAGATACATATCCGAAATACGTAAGGCATCATGATATTTTGTTGATCTGGATTAGAAAAAAACATATATACATGGAATTCAAAAAGTCAGCGATAATACATTGGCAACCTAACGAACGGATGGGATGGGAGTTGATGTAGACGAAGAAGTGAACAAGTTCCCATGCTCATCAAATTCTGGATGGATAAGCTAAGCGCATGCACAACGTAACGGTGCTCGAATTTCCATGTTACTTTTCATTCAATTCCTCTCTGATATCTTGATAAAAACAAAACCATACAATTTAATAAACTGCCCTACCTTCTGAGTTCTGATCATCTGCTCTATTCTTCTTCTTCTACCAGACCCAGTGTTGCTAGTTATGTTTCACGTGCCCACTCCTCTCTCATCTGATCATATGTATTATGTAAGATCAGAGCTCAGCTCGCTAGCTGCACCGGCCACCACCACCTACCTTTCCATTAATACTTAAAACACAACATTGCATGGGCACACTTTTTTAGACTCCCTTCTACACTCAATTTTACTTTTCTTTCCTACTTTATTTTTTCCATAAATCTAACATCATATCAAAATCATATTTCGCTTACTCTAAATAAAAAGAAAACAAAATATATTAATACCGATCAATATTGTAAAGGAGAATTCTATTTGTACGACAATTATTGCTATTTACACCACATTTTAATAGGTGTACTAGTTTTATAGGTGATATAATTGCTATTTGTACCACCTTCATTCAAAGTAGTCAAACGTTTTTATATAAAATCTTTTTTAAATAGAACAACTTGTTATATTTTTTTTAGTAAAATTTCCACCTTTTTTACAATTTCAAAGTTATTTACACCCATTTTTCATTGGCAAAAACTTATGTAAGACTGTCTCACGAATCTTAATTCATGAAGTCAAAAATCTGACTCATTAATAAAAAAAATCCGACATGTATCATGAATTGAGACCCGTAAAACGGTCTCACACAAATTTCGCCCTTTTTTATTAGGAGTGGTGCCAATAGAAACACCCTTTTATGGAATTAAAAATTATATGGAACACAGAATCACGATGGTTGATGGGTCAAAGATATTGTAGCAATCATGACCATATGTTGACAATGAAGACCATTGCGGTATGTTTCTACCACGGCGCAGGAGTGGAAGTGCAATGCGTTCCTACAAGGAAATCCACCCTCATTTTGCCACTCATCGAAACCAAACAAAAGCTTGATTGGGGTGAGAATTCGATTCGTGTCACGAATAAAAGAAATTTAAATTTGAATTAAATTTTTTGAAATGCGTAATTTGACGTAAGTTTTGAAACTATATTAACTCGATTAATCTGTTCATAAACTTAAAATTGAAGAAATAATCTTGCAAAATGTAGCCAAACAAAGAACAATATCTGTAAACAAAAAAGAGACGGATCGAGGGAGTGTTCAGGGTTACATTGATATGCTAACCGGGCAGCTAGTATATTCACGTGGTGAAAGCAAACCCTCATAAATACTGGGATGTGACAGTAGAACGAGCAGTATAATAGGGTAGAAAGAATTTTGGGATATAATTAGGAAGAATCCATAAGTACATGTACTTTGGTGCAAAGTCTCCAGAATTATTTAAGGGTTTATTTGATATTACTATGTATGTTTGGATTGGATTGGAGTGTGTTTGTATGCATCTAGTTGTTAATTATTGGAGTTATTGGACTGCCCCACCACAGTTCAGTTTGGTACAAATTAAGCTTTTATGCAAAAATAATAATAAAAATAAAAAAAAGATTATTGAACTCCAGCCGCTAGCTTTAACTTTATTTAAAGTTAGATTAATTACAATAGCCTATATTAGCTAGCGCGCAAAGCTTCCATATCATGCAGACCTTTCTAGCTATATCCAACTAATTACGTCTTAATTTTATTCGACTTGCAGGTAGGATATATAGGCAATTGTTATACTATTCATATTATGTTGTAAATCCTAATCTAAAAGGATGTTGCTAATTGTATCACCCTCTAGTGAAAAATGAGTGTAAATAAAATTTAAAATTATAAAAATATGAAAAATTTCAATAATTATATAGGTGGTGTAAATTGTATAATGGTGTACGTCATATTTAGACCAACCTAATCAAATGTAATTTACATATTTTTATCGATAATTTTTAATTAAAAGATTTAAAAAAAAAACTCATCGCCTTCTCCGGTGAAAAGGCCACCAGTTGCCTTCTCCAGTGAGAAGGCGACCATTGAGTTTCCTTTTCCAGTGAGAATGCGAGGATTTCTTTTTTAATATTTTAAATAAAAACATAATGTTTGACTAACTTTAATGAAGGTGGTACAAAGAGCAAGGTGTTCTATTTACACCGTGTCACATAACATGGTAATTACAAACACATAAGTACATAACATGATAATTGTAGACCCGTAAATTGTTAAATGCATGTACAAAATATGTTAATTGTAGACACATAAGATACTACATGATGATGTGTCTTCATCAATTTGCTTACAAGTACAGAATGTGTCAACTACAAATACAAATACAGAATGAGTGTAATTACCATATGATGTGTCTTCATCAATTTGCTTACAGGTAAAGAATGTGTCAACTACAAATACATAATGTAATTACCATATGATGTGTCTTCATCAATTTGCTTAAACTACAAATACAGAATGTATGTGTCAACTACAAATACATAATGTAATTACCATATGATGTGTCTTCATCAATTTGCTTACAGGTACAGAATGTGTCAACTACAAATACAGAATGTATCTTTCATCAATTTGCTTTGTCTATGTGTCTTCATCAATTTGCTTACAGGTACAAATGTGTCAACTTCAAATACAAAATGAGTTTACTTACCGGGGATGCATTGTGCTTGGTAGTGTAAGCCTGTCTATGTGTCTTCTTCATCAATTTGCTTACAGGTACAAATGTGTCAACTTCAAATACAGAATGAGTTTACTTACCGGGGATGCATTGTGCTTAGTAGTGTAAGTAGTTTTATGTTTTGATTTGTCTACTCCAACCTGTAAATTTAACAGTTGCCTCCACTAAGGCTCGAACCCACTCCCATCAATCGGGACATCGGGTGCCACTAGACCACAAGGTCTTTGAAATATAATTATGTTAATCTTGTAAATATATTGCGAGTTTTCTTTGAAACGTGACTGGGATATTGTGGTCGCAGATATTAGTTAAAAATTTATATAAATATATAGTAAATTCAATGCCAGTTTTCTTTGAAACGGGTGATAAGTTGACGGATTGATTGAGATAATCTGGTTACGTTGCGGATATTAAATACGGAGTAAATATTTATGTATAGAGAGAGTAAATTTAATGTCAATTTTTTTTGGTCAATGACTTTTGTGGTCTAGTGACATACCGTGACTCTCTTCTATGATGGGGGAGTTTGAGCTTGAGTGAGAACATACAATATTTTGACTCTTTGTGCTTCAGTAGGTTGAGAAAATAGTTATGAACAGATACTACATTTGTAACAGATTCAGTAGTACTAAAAAAAGGTTAGTTAAAAAAAAAAAAAGAACGTATAGTAAATTGAATTGAGTGATTGATTGAGGTAATCTGGTTCGGGATGGATGTCACTTATATATATACATGTGTAGAAGTAAAAGGGGGCCGGGGTGAGTCGTGAACGAGTGAAGCGTTCACCCACTTGGTTGCGAGATACTTATATATGCATATAGTTGGTGGGAGTGCATGCATGATATGATGGGGGGGATAGTGAAGAGGCACAAAGCTTTTGGGATAATGGTGATCATTCAGTTGACGTCTACAGGGATGACCCTTCTCTCTAAAGCAGCCATGTCTAGAGGGATGAAACCTTCCGTTTTTGTTGCTTATCGACAAGCCTTCGCCGCTCTTGCTTTGGCTCCTTTCGCTTTCTTCTTCGAAAGGTCCTTTCCTTTCCCTTCCCGGCCTTCTTTAGCTTAGCCGCTTCTTCAATTTCTTAATATGCTTAGTTCCACCCAATTTCAGGCACAATTCAGCTTCTCTCTCGTTCAAATTGCTATGCAAGATTTGCATCCTCTCCTTGTGTGGGTAAGCGTTCCTTACGAATTACATATATAGGATCCAATTGAATTGAATTGAAACAACATTATATTGTATTTAATTAATTAATGTGTGCGAATTGAATAGTGCAGACTTAACCTCAGCTTGAACCTGTGTTACATCGGGTTCAACTATGTGTCTGCCACGTTTGTTACAGCAGCCACCAACACCATCCCTGCTATGGTATTTATCATAGCAATTTGTTTAAGGTAATACTAAATCTTTTATTTGTCAGTCCATCCATTAGTTCGTTGCTGATATATATATTGACAATGTTTTTAAATTTGAAAAAAAAAAAAAGGTTGGAGAGGTTGGCAATAGAGAAATCCCAAGGAAAAGCTAAAGTGGTGGGTTGTGTGATGAGCCTAATTGGGGCCATGGTTTTTACCTTGTATAAAGGGCCTACCTTGTACCCACCTAAAGCAATGCAAAAGTCTCACCTTTCCGCAAACACTACATATACTAAACAAGATTGGATAAGGGGTTCTCTTCTTATTCTTGGAGGTAACTTGACATGGTCACTTTGGATCATCATGCAGGTAAGTAATATTATAATATTATTATTTTTAAAAATTATATTTCTTGAAAGCTAACAATTAATAATTATTCCATTCCTTCCTGTTGTTCTTAAATTAGGCTCCTATCATGAAGCAATATCCAGCAAAGCTTCGCCTGGTAACTCTTCAGTGTTCCATTTGCTGTGTAGTGTCAACAATATGGGGTGCAATTATGGAGAGGGATTTGTCCTCATGGAAACTTGGATGGGATATCAATCTTCTCTCTGTGGTATATTGTGTAAGTATAATAATTGTATATATTATTAAATAAAAAGAAATAGAAATAAAATGGTGGAATTAATGGCATATATATATATTTTTACAGGGAATAGTGGTGACAGGTATAGCTTATTGGTTACAAGCATGGGTTGTGGAGAAGAAAGGGCCAGTATATGCAAGTATTTTCAATCCATTGGCACTTATGTTGACAGCCTTCTTTTCAGTTCTTTTTCTCAATGAAACCCTTCACTGGGGCAGGTCAGCTCACTACCTCATCTTTCTATCATTTTATCATCATGTCCTGTCCCTCCCCTTTTTCTTCTTTCTTTACAATTATATATATCTATGATTGAAACCCTTAGCAATTCCAATTTTTGCATGATTGAATTCCTTGAAATTGCTATCTAGCTAGCTTGTGTCCAACTAATGGACTCTTCTTTTTAGTATATGTACATTGGAAGATCAGATCTGCAATCTAAACATGACAACAATAGTGATTGCTATTTGTATATGTTAACGTTTAGTATAAAGTAGCATTCAGTGGTGCTGTGGGGTCATTTCATCCCCATGGAACTTTCAAGTTTCAACAATGGTGTTTGCATATTAAAAGAAAATATTTAATTATGTGAACGAGATGATGCAGGTCTTTTGAATTCATAAACCCTAGCTAGAAATGTCAATGTATGTAGTGTTTAAATGACATACTATAAAGTTCAAGTCTCGGTGGATAAAAATCATTGTTCGGTACAAATTAACATATTCATGATATAAACGCATCAAAATGTTGTGTAATCAAGTGAAGATTTAGTTGAAACTAACTTAATTATTTTGTTGTATTGATTGGATGGTACGGTGTATGTAGTGTGTTGGGAGCAGCTTTGCTGGTGTTAGGGCTTTATGGGTTTTTGTGGGGGAAACAAAAGGAGAACAAGAACATGGAGGTGGTGGTGAATCAAAGCAAAGAGGGGGTCGAATTGGACACGATTTCTCGCACATCGGCCGATATTCAGGTGGTTGTGGTGAACCAAAGTATTGAGGTGGTCGAATTGGACACGATTTCTCGCACATCGGCCGATACCCAGGTTGTGGTGGTGGATGCTCCCAAAACATGATGATGATGATGTTGCATTTTAGTTTTCAAGATTTTGATCCACCGTACCTTTTAAAATCTCCAGTAGTATCATTTTCAATAGGGGATTCAAATAAAAGATCATTATATATATTATCCCTTCTAGGCTTTTTCTATTAAGTTATTATTACTAGTGCTAGTATTCTTATATGTATGTAGACTTGCAGCATTTCTTAATTTGTTGCTAACTTCGCATCTATATATAACTTTTTAATGTTGGGCGCACTTTAAAAAATTCATTTTTATATAAGTTGGTTTAGATCATATGAGTGTATGATGATTAGTTTAGTGATTTATATTTATCTTTGATTTGTTAAGATTAGATGGTAGTTTGTTATGATTCTAGTTATCCACAAAACAAGAATTCAAGCATTATAAATAATTTTTTTTTTATTGAAAACTAACTCAGTTTTCAAGAAAGAGATGAGTTTTACTCTAAGTTGAGTATGCTAAAATCCATGGCTCATTAAGCAAGGTTCAAGTCCAATTACACCAAACCCCAATAAATAACTTTACGACTTCTTTTAATTAGTGGGAAATCTGCATCAATATAGGTTAATAATTTATATTTAATTAATTGACGCATTATATTGATAGGCTTGACCTGTTCCCAATTATTGAATTCATGACTTTCAAATATAAAAATTATAATTCACCCAAGTGGGTGTATTTAATCCTGACTTTCATAAACTTTTAAAGATTTTTATGAACTTTAAAAGTTTGGAATTATTCAATTCAAACTTTGAGGATGCCTTTAAAAGTTAAGAGATATTCAATGAAGATTGTTAATAAATAGTCTTTAAAAGTCGGGTGAAGTTAAATGGCTTCGCCCTCCATCAGGCCGTTTGAAGTTAAATTTCGATGCTTCTTTCTCCACGATTGCAAGTGGAGGTGGGGCAGTGCTTCGGAATTCAGAAGGTGGTTTTGTTGCAGCATTATCTTTTCCTTTTCTAGCTTCCGGCGCTCTAGAAGCAGAAGCTAAAGCTCTTGCTCTTGCCATGAGATGGTGCGACTTGGTAGCCCGGAAACCCTTAAGCATTGAAGTGGACTCTTCGGTTCTTGTCAACCTCATCCTTAACTGCGAAGCTCCAATCCCATGGAAACTATGTTCCTCTATTGTCACCATTCGTCATTTGCTCTCCGATTGGAATGCTACGATCACATTTTCTTACCGGGAGGCTAACACGGTTGCTGATGTTTTAGCTTCTTTAGGTTGCTCTCTCTCTCACTCCTCTATTTATTCTACTTTTAATTCTTTGCCATCAGCTGTTAGAATGGCTCTGCTGTATGACAATAGAGGTTTCTCCTCTCCAAGACTCTCTTCTTCTTTCTAATAAATAATTACCTTCCTTGATTAAAAAAAAAAAAAAAAAAGTCTTTAAAAGTCGGGTGATATTCAATTAACACTTTTGAAGAGTCTTTAAAAGTCATGCGAGATTCAAAAAGTTATGAACTTTTGTACAGTTTTTAATTTTAGAACTTTAGTAGATTTTTCCTTCTCACCCTCAAATATATAAATAATTGAAATCCAATCATAATCCCAAGATTTCAAAATTTTCTTTCTACCAACTGAATGTTTTCTCTCTCTATTTAAACTTTATTTTTTCTTCCTATTTAAACTTTATAGACCTTATACCTAAATTTAATAAATTATTTTTTCTTCATTATCCTATATTTTATTCATATTCTACTCTACCAATTTTTTTCTCTCTTAAACTTTACAATCTTTCTTAAAAAATTCTAAATAATATATATATATATATATATATATATATATATATATATATATATATATAATATTTTTTTTATTTTATGCAACTAGTAATTATATTTAAATATTCTATTTGAACAATTATGTTACTATAAATTTTAGTATTCTGTTATGATTTTTTTATGTTAGTTTTTTTTTATTAATACTATATAAGTAATTAGCATATAATTGTCATCATACCATGGATAAAAATAATAATGTTGAGAATGTTGATATGGGTGAAGAACTATGTAATATGAAAAATTTTATGATATATTATAACATGTTTTGTAAGAAAGTTATAAATGATAAGAACTAAATGAAGTCATTGAAAGTTTGTAAGGAGGGGAAATCATTGGTGCTCATGATTTGGGTGACCTCACGTACCATCATTTAAAAAGAAAATTAATTGTTCAATAATTAGAAAATACCATCTAAGGATCGAAGGGGAAAGATTGGAGATGAAAATTTTAGATGGGTAGATAACATTACTGTTTAAAAAAATTACTAAAATTTGTATCAAATGATAATGAGATGTATTGTCATTAATTAATTTAGGAAAAGCTATGATCTTTTTAGATCACTAATTTTCAATCTGTATTTTTGAGTTTGAAACTTACCAAATTTAGTTGTAATTCAGTGTAATTAAATGAGTAATGGTTAGAGCACTTATCGGAGTGAATGCATGGTGAAGAGAAAAACAAAGAAGAGAGCTTTGCTTTATTCATATATAGAAAACATGGAATCGAATACAGAAGGAGAAGATGGAATGATCAAAACTGCATAGACAATACAGGCAAAATGAAGCAAGCTAAGCTAGCTGTGTAGGTATATATATAAAGTAATCTGATCTGGATGATGATCAGGCGATGGAAAATGGAGGAAGAGGAATGGGGTGGAAAAAGAGTGATTTGATTCGGTCCTTGGTTATACCATCGGGACGCCCATATCCATCCCCGTACTGGTACATGCATTGAGATATACGAGCCAAGTTCATTGCCGTCCTGTTATAATCATTAGTAAAATTGGAATCATCTGCCAATATAAAATGTTTGTTCATCTTCTTCCATGTTGTTTCCACCATCTTATGGATATACTTCCGCGCATCTTCTTCTGAGCAACCCTTTTCTTGCATGTAACATTGGATTGATTTTGGAATGTCACCTCTCTCCAACTCATCCTGCACCATGCATGCATTATATTCAGCATTAGCATTATATGACTCTGTTGCATTGATACTTTCTCAACCTACTACTGAAGCAGGGGCCACTAGGGAGCCAACCTGTGACCTCTCACTTAGGAGAGCCACAGCTATGCTGCTTGACCACAAGGTCTTTGGCTAATTAATATACAATAATTTAATTAACGTAATTATATAGTACCGTAGAGGTTCCCAAGTCATCAGTTAGGCGAGAGATGAGGGAGGGAAAATGGATAGGATGGTCATCTCTGAGCAGTTGGTGGAGATGTTCCTTGTTGATGGGTTTGGTTATGGAAATGTAAGCTTGCACTAATAGCAGTGGACCAGCAACTGACACCACAGCATTTTCCAGGAATTCTTTTAGCCTTGGTTTCACTCCCTCATTGAACCATTTTGCTTCCACCAAATATGTTCTACACAGCTCACTCCACTGATATCATAGATCCATTGCATGAGTTCAAACATTAATTAATTCCCATCCATCAATCAATCAATAATATATATAATAATTAAAATATTGCATTCAATTCAATGGTATATATGGGATAGATGCATGGGAGTTGGGAATATATATATATATATATATATATTACCACTTTTTGTATGTAGGGGAGGATGTTAAAGTCTTGTTGTTGAAGAATGTCATAAACCACCTCGTTAACATAGTTGAACAGAGCAAGAAAGCAAATTTTAATATAGTTTGGCAGCCCCTCAATTGCACTCACATCCCATCTGATATATAGACATCCATAAAACATCATATCAATTCAGTTACTCATCATCGATTGAGATTGATTCATAGTATATAATTAAAACATGCATGCATGCATGCACTAATTAATTACCGGTTGACAGCATCGGTCAAGGTTTCCACTTCATTCAAGGTAGCATATACATCATACACATCATCAATCACAGTAATTATTTCTGCAGATTTTGTTGAGATCTTTCTGCAATATTCAAACTCAGGTTCATATGCCAACCCAACACTCCATAGAAACCCTTCCACCAATCTGCTCCTTGCAAAATTCATCTTTTCTGCTAGATTTATAGTTTCATGCCATCTGCATCAATGTACATTTAATTAAGACGACTAAGTTCGTTCATTACCAAGCAAGCAATTAATCTCTAAAGATCAGATCAATATGGTCGATATAAAAATTAAAGTTACCTTGAAAGTTGTTTGAGTTCATCTAAATGAAGGGCTTGGACCATGTTGAAATCCAGTTTAGCAAGCTGAAGAACGATAGTGTTGTTGTTCTCTGTTTTCTCATATACATCTATGAACCATCTTGTCTCCAGTCTGTGCATCCTCCAGTGAAATGGCATCTCCAGAGCGTGCCTCACCTTCTCACCCACCAGCTTTTCATCTATCTCCGCCTGTTTCAGGTGATGAATGGAAAAGTCTTTGGCCTTTTCCAAAACATCTTCATCTTCCATGCTAAGGTACGAAGCTTCGTACAAACTTAGCAGTCCTTTAATATCCCCACAAAGCTTCACATCAAAACTTCCTTCTTCAGTCATGAAACTGTTGAATATTTCTGCAACCAAACATACAAAATATTCATTTTTTTTTTTAATTATATTAATTAACTCTTGGTACCGTACGTTATTTAATTTGTATTAAATTACCTTGGGCAATTTGGAAGCCTTCTTGTCTCAACAACCGAAACTGTAAAGCTGTTTCGTACAAACTATCATTCATTGGCTGCTGCTTATCATTGCTGGTAATCATAACGTGCATGCCAGCCAGTATGTTGTTTATTTCATGAGTAAAATGACGGGACAGGCCAAGTCTTTGAAGGGCATCAATAAGCTCCAGTTGCTCCAACGCTTTCGTCGCACTAGTTTCCAACATTCCCCTCACATTTTCCTTAAGCTTTGCAGCTTGCTCCAAGTATTTTTGTCCTACATATATAGGCCACCGGATATTTATTAATTTTAATTTCAAATAAGTAACTAATAAATTGAACTAAAATTATATTGTATGTCGATGCTTTACTCACCAGATAAACACTAGTTTGCGATTGAATAAAATCATCGGTCCAAACCTTAGGAACATAGTTCCCAGACCTCCTTTCACTTTCGACTATTTGTGGAGACATGTGGAAGGAAGGGAAAGTTTAATTTGTCAAACACCTGCACCATACCAATAAACAATTTTAATAACTCCATATATTATATTAAATGATAGCTGAACACATATCATACAATTATAAGGGTGGTCTATATGAAAATGTAATACTTATGCTGGAAAATAGGATACTAATCACAAAAAATTATTTATAACCTATAAAGAAAAATGCAATACTTTTGAAAAAAAAATATAATACTTTTAAATCAGATGTAATATTTAGGAGTTAAACAATTACTTATGAGAAATATATATAATTGACTAAGAGAAAATATAATATTTATAAGGTAAAGTATGATATTTTTGATGAAAAATGTAATATTATGCATTTAAATCAAAATGTAATAATACAGATTTAAAAATTAATTATTAGACAAATTTATAATACCTATAAAGAAAATTGTAATATATATATATATAAATTATTTTATTTATGAAAAAATTTGACCTGACTTTCTCACTAATAAAGATCATGAGATAGTCTCATATAATATACCTTTGTGTGAAAAGAAAATGAGGCGTTTCTCTTTATCTTCAACTTGACTTGGTGAGGAATGTTGATGCCGGAGCATGGGTATTTATAGAAAGGAAAATTTCTCCTTGACCCTTGTAGTTTCTCAAAATAACACTTGGATCCATCACTATTTCATAAATTACGCCTAAACCTACTTTGTGGAATTTTAGATATTTTGCAATGCCGTGGCCCGTGGCCCGTGTGTATAAATGCCCAGGGTCATAATTATATTGAAGTGTGTATTATTTCTACCAAATATATTTTGTAAATATACATATTGATCGAGCTCAATTTTTTGAATATATGATATATATCCATTCAAAATTTTATTAGAAATTGCATGCTTTTAAATTTTCCTCCCTCACTCTGACTTCTTAATGTGGTAAGTAATAGTTAGGATAAGTGTTTAATTACCATTACACCAAAAATATATATATGGAAGAGTTCAGGTGCGGATATAGTTTTCCTTGCGATTTTGCGGTTAACTTAAAGATACGCACCTTAAGTACGCAAATCACTCACCTTAAACACACAAACAAAGCACCTTAAGAATACAAACCATGCACCTAAAGTTTTAAAATGGTGTATCTTAAGTATACAAATCACGCAACTTAAGCACACAAATCACGCACCTAAAGGTTTAAAATGACGCACATTAACTACACAAACCACGCACCTTAAACATACAAATCACACACCTTAAGAAAGAAACTCACGTACCTTAAGAAGGAAAACCACACACCTTAAATTTGACATAAATATAAAAAGACCAAATTGACACCGAGTGTTTTTTCAATCACTGTTAATCCTGAACGTTGATTTAGACAAGATCAATGGCTCAAATTTAATCGCACAACCGCACCTGAGACCGTCAACTGCATGGAACCCCCCCCCCCCCCCACACACACACACACACATAGATATATTATAATATCTTAATCATTATTATTATTATTATATATTTTGTATAAGGTTATTTATGTCTTTTAAAAATCTATTTTATTTCTATTACTTTAACCAACCAAACACTGGAATACAATTAAAGTCTATTTTTTCATGAACCAAACAATAGAATACAGTTCATGTTTTATTCCTTATTTATTCCATTCACTATGGAATATCATTCTTATTCTCTCAAAATTCATTCCGTGAATCAAACATGTTAATTTTTTTAAAATAGCTTGAATTAATTAACATAAAAACTCTCTTTCAAATGCAACGAGAACATATCACACGACTCTAATTTATTTATTTTTAAGATTCATTAATTTTGCTTGAATTTTCAAACTCATTGGAATGATGATAAGAGGCGAGAACAATCAAGTCAAGCAGCCCTAAACGACCAGATGCATACTGAGATGTACTATTGGACAACGGATATGTGACAAAAGTCAACATCCAACTTTATGGAGTATTAAATTGAATTTTCTTTTGGATGGTCCCGTTCCCATAATTTCTACGCATCTTCACCAAAGTTAATATCACAGTTCATTCTTCTACGAGACTACGACACAAGACAATTTTGATCCAACCCGAGAGTTTAGTAAGATCAAGATAAATATAATAGATTATAATAGGGTAAAATAATTGTTAATAAAGATAAATATTGTAATCTTTATAACTAAAATTGTGATACTTACAAAGTGTAATTCTAATGTAAATATTGTAATATTTATGCGTGAAATGTTATTTATGAAAAAATTATAATACTTATTTTAGAAAAGTTAATACTAATTTGAATTAAAAAATAAATCGTTACTTATGATTGATATTGTAATGCTTTATATATGAAATTGTGATACTATTTAAGGTAAAATTGATTGTTACTACTTACTATATTATAATACTTATAACTGGAATTATGATACTTACACACTCAATTGTCTACAACATGACCCGTCTCATTGTTGCAGATAGCATGTTTCTCATGGGTCAGTTCCAAAAGTTCGAACTTACACACGTTCTTCGCGAGGGCAATCAGTGTGCAGACCTTCTCGCCAACAGAGGGCAGTCGTCTCCATGGGGCACATCAATTCTTGACACGCCTCCAGAAGAGTTGCGGCACCACCTTGATCGCGATAGGTGGCAAGCTGCGACGAGCAGAGTGCATTAACACTTGGAGCCACTAGGCTCCTCCCTTCCACCCAAAAAAAAAAAAAAAAAAAAAAAAAAAAAAAAACATGACCCGTCTCACGCACGTACAAAGATATGTGATACGACCTCACACAAGTTTTGCCCTTAGATCAATTCAAAATCTCTATTATTTTCATATCTATCTAACTTTCATTATAAAAATATTTATTATATTTTTTTTATTCTACTTAAAATAAGACTTATATCATCTTAATTATAGTAATGTATATAGATTTTAGGATCATATGAGAACACTTTTTTAGGTGAGACCGTGAACAAGCATGAGCGCACACAATTTACTCTCAGGCATACTTGGATGACAGTGAAGACCCTGGAATAAATTGTGTGCGCTCATTCTTGTTTACACGTTCTCACATAAAGAAGTGTTCTTATTTGAACACAAGCCCATTCATATATTCTTTATTTTATATACATATACAATTTGATTATGATGGTCATTATATTTTTATATTATTATAGATTTCGTTTAATTAGTGCCGGATTATTTGGTGCATTAAAACGCATATCTTTGTTAAGTTCATATATTACAAGTGTTATTATTACATTTGTAGTGATGAGTTATTATATTATAGACCATAATTTACATTACAAGGTAAACTAAATTAATGTGTCTCCAACTTACGCAAATTTGAGAAAAGCTCGTACTATATATGGACAAAGTTGGAATTTAACATTAAATTCTCTCCTTTGAAATTTGGAGCTCATTTCACATCATCTTTTTATGTATCCTTCAAGAAATTACTACTCCAAATTTATTTTTTTTTTTTTAAAAAAATCTTTTATATCTCCAACAAAATATATATAATTCCTTTTCTCAACCTTTATCCAATAATTTTTTTTTCTTTGGTGCATGTCTTTGCAGATTTGAACACTTAATTGTAGAATTAAAAACTCTAAACTACAAATTTAACCTCAATTTAACAAAATTGATAGTTTATTGTATTTGGAGTGATCATTGTAGTTGGTTGTCATTATGGGTGTCATTTTAAAAAATCTCATGATATATTTCTTATATATTAATTTTATTTGTACATAAAGCAGAAGAGAGTCAACTACTATGTAGTACGACGACACCTCTATTATCATTCTAAATGATATATTTCTTATATGTTAATTTATTGAATTTTAATTTGTTTTTCATTTGTATCTTTTTTTTAAATACTCATAATTTTTTATAAGGTAGTATCTATTGTATATTTTCTCAAACATTTTTAGCTCAAAGAATTTAATTAAGCTCCCATGCGGGGGTTCGGATCTATAAGTCTATGACCACCCATTTGGAATGATAACCGAGATTCCATCACACTACATGGTAGTTGGCATTCATTTGTATCAAGTATTTCTATTCCATTTATTATGTTATCGATATTAAAATCTAATTATAATATAATAAATTATAAGAAATATTACATTTGTGAAAAAGTTAAATCCAATTAAAAAAAAAAAAAACTCAATACCTACTTTGTTCAATGCATTTAAAAAAATTTATGCTAGATAATTATATTTCTTATCATCAAAAATTAAAATTATATCTTATAATATCAATAAGATTTATGTATTTCTTTATTTATTTCAATCATGTAATTTTACTAACTTTTTGTGGCACATTGAAGATTATTCAATGACACATAATACGTATTTAAAACTCATTGAAAAAAAAAAAAAAAAAAAAAAAAAAAAAAAAGGAGTCAACATCCATCAAGCAGCCTTAAACGACCACATACATACTGACATACTGTACAACACACAACAGTCAACAATCTTACTTCCATTAGAAATGAGTTGGAAAGAGCTGAGAATAGCGGGAAGAAAAAAAAAAAAAAAAAAGCAAAAAAATACAAATTGCTAGGAGTCTTTTCGTGTATGCTAATATAATTGTTATAATAGAAATATTAAAAAAGAATACACATCATCATTGTTATTATTATTATCGCCTACATCAGATTATGATCAAAATACCGAGCAAACATCAATTCAAGCGAGAAATGCAACTCGGCTTTCTTTTTCATTGCCTTTGCATTGAATTGTGATTTCTGAATAATATTTTGAAGATGTTTACATGATTTTTTTAGAATGTTTACATAAAAATGAGAGCTCATATTTATAACGGTGGGATAGAAAAGTTTAAAATTTGGATATGTTCAAACTCCTTTGATATTATCTAATTAAACAATTATCTAAAATATATTTAAATATATTAATATTAAAAAATAATCATATTTATCAAATTTTCTTTGTCAACCCCACCCATGCAACGTAGTTAGGAAATCATGCCAAAATTATTACTGGCATTTTATTATTTAATTTTACGGACAACACCCATGCGGCATACTTAGGAAATCATGCCAAAATTATTGCTGTCATTTTATTATTTAATTTAATTTTACGGACAACATTTTTTTTTTTTTCATTTTCAACACCAAAAGTCATTTTATTGTTTAATTTTGCGGACAAGATTTTTTTCATTTTCAACACAACAAGAAGTCATTTTATTGTTTAATTTTATGGACAACATTTTCAACACCAACTATCAAATCAAATGGCGAAGCAGTAATTCACCAGTAGGCAGTAGCCTTACACAATTTACAATTATACGTTATACGCGGCAATTTGACCGGCATGCCCAAACATTCCTCGTCTCAAATTTTTCATATTTATGCCTAATTAGATCATATATTATTTACTTTCTTTTCAAATTCTACCCATGTGACCAACTAAACTGTACATGCAAGTATATATTATTTACTTTATATTACTGTTGATGAAGTGAGTTAGGTTTACCAAAATTAATTATTCGTTTTATATATTAAATGTTAAGAAAGTGTTTATTTAATTTGAATTTTATGTGATTTGTATTAAATCTACGTACAATCAGCATTCTAAAGTTGAATAGTCTAATGAAAGTGTAATTATGATCATCTCATATCGTCGCTTGTTCAAACTTGCTAGCTAGTCCTAACTCCTAACTGTCCATACAATTAGTAAACTTAAAATTGTGTGCTATGACTTATAACTATGCCGTGAAGATTGGAAATAATAGTTTAAAAGGTCAAATTAATTAATTAGTATTTCATCAATTTGACTATATATCATTTCTAATTTTTTATTTAATTTGTCATGGTTTTACTTCTCAAGTTTTAAAAACGTATTATTTTTATTTGTCTAAAATGTTCAAAATAATCATAAATGTAGTATTGTTAAATTTAATAAAACTCTTACAAAATGATGAAATTTTGGATATTTAAAACCAACAAATTGAAGCATGGATAATAGCGGGTCAATCCATAATGCCTCGGAAGAAACCTTAGTTGGGGATTGCATCATAGACCAAAAAAGAATTAAGGAAAGAGTTGGACTTCACTAATAATATAATGAAGAAGTTTTCATTTTATATACACACGCCGTAGTTTAATAACTTTCATTACAACACAACTAAAGTATCATATTTTGATATAATACAGTTTCATTTGACAATATACACTCAATATGTGAGACATGTTATTCAGTTTCACTTTATATATACTGTAGTTTTATTTCAACATAACTAATTAAATTATCATTTCAATCCAATTACAATTTAATTTGACAATCTACACTAAATATGTGAGACATGCTATTCAGTTTCATTTCAGCATAACTATAGTATCATTTCAATTCAACTACAGTTTCATTTGATAATATATACTCAATATGTGAGACGTATTATCCAGTTTCATTTTAGATACACTGTAATTTCATTTTATTTTGAGCTAGCATCTTTATGGCCGTAGTATCATATCCAACACACGGAAATAATTAAACAAGAAGTTAAGCAATTCATAAGCCACTCTCGTAATCAATTAAACAAAGATTATAACAAGAAATTGCTTCACTTTCTTGATGCATGCATCAACTCCAATTTCTTCAAGCACAAAGCATCTACACCCTCAATGTTTAATTTCCTATTTTCATTTAATTAAAGAAATTGTGTTTATCTAAATAGTGGCTTGAATCCTTGACCCAATTATATATCGTTGTACTCAAGAATTCCCAAAAACATGACAATAAACAATGTACACCAAATATTAACAGTATACAAGCATAAAATCAATAACCATATAGATTACATTTCTACCATTTATGCAATAATCACAAATAGATAATCAGAACCTGTATTGTGGATGATGTTGCCTACTTTCTTCACGGTTGGAGAGAAGCTAATGATTCAAATATGAAAAAGAAACCTCCACAAGAAATGCATGCATGCTATGAGATGGAATAATATAAATCCCTAGAGCTAGGGTAGTGTCAAGTGTACGTGAAGCTAATGTAGATGTACGTAGTTCTTAATTAACATTAACCACATAATGGGTTTTGGATTATTTATCACCAGGAACGCTTAAGGACTTTTCTTCATTTTAAATTTTTTTTGCTAAACAATATGTGAAAAGGGTTGTTTATGCTTTGCACGCAAATTATGTTGTGGACCCGGGTCCACCTTGCAAGGTGGACCTGGGTCCAAAACTACGTCGTTTTTGTCTATATATATATTTTAAAATTAGTAAACATATTGTTGAATATAGAGTTATCCAAAAATGTGTGGATGTAGAGGTTTCAAAGTGTGAATGTAGAGTATAGAAATCGTGAATGTAGATTTATGATTGTGTGAATGTAGAGTTGTCTAGAAATGTGTGAATGTGGAGGTTTCAAATTGTGAATATGGAGTATAGAAATCGTGAATGTAGAGTTATGCATGTGTGAATCTGTAATAGAGTTAAGAAGTTCTAGCAACTTGTGGCCATGTAATGTGTGAATGTGGAGTTCTCAAGTCGTGAATGTGGAGTATAGGACATGTGAATATAGAGTTTTGAATGTGTGAATGCATAATAGTGGTAATATAGTTACTAAACATATAATCCTGTAATGTGTGAATGTAGAGTTTATAAATTGTGAATGTAGAGTATAGTGTATGTGAATGTAGAGTATAATGTATCTGAATGTAGACGGGCATAACAACCCTGCTTTGCATGGGAAGATCATATCAAAAGAGATTGCAATTATCTATACTAGCTTTTTTTCTGAACGGGCTTGAGGCCCACTTTTACAACATAAAACGGACCACCTTCCTAGTCTTAGAGATCAATATTGGCAAAAGAATGGCAGCTTATCATAAGCCTGTATCTTGTACCACTATTGTTTATTGTTTCTATAAAAAGATACAATTACACCATCGCATAAATGAAATTCAAGTATACTTAAGAGCATTCAAGGCTTACGAAATACAGTGGTATTATAATTAAATCTTACAACTCGTTACTAAATTTTATTGAACATTTATTAAATAACACAAAGCATACATTATTGCAACTAATGTATATTACCTCCTTTATATAGGGCGTTTGGTTAATTGGCTGGATTGGAAAATGAGATTTTTCTCTATTTCGTTCATAGAAATTAAACTTTTTTCAAAGGAAAAAATTCTCCAAGGGAAAGGGTTGTATTTAATTTTGTTTTACATGAAAATGAGATTTTTCTTTATTGTTTTACTTTCATTCAGTCAAACGTAACACTCAAATATGAACATATTTTTTTAATAAATCATTTTAAAAAAAAAAAATTCTATGTTTCCAAAGAACCTTAGAATTAATTTTTGAACATTAACTATTGCCATCATAGCGAATTGAATATGTATTCTGTGTTACTCCTTATTTTATGAAGATAGACTAAAATATATTCATTCAAAAAAAGATTAACCTTTCACATGGAATTAAGAAAATGTCGACTCAACATTGATAACATGTTCATCAACGTAATACAAAAGCATGAGTTTTGACTTGGGGCAATGAATTGGGCCTTTGGGATTGTGAAAGGGTTATAATATTGGTGCAAGAGGTAGAGCCAACATTTACACACAAAAAATATAATAAAATAAAATAAAGGCTTATGCATGCCGTCTGCAAGAATGAATTCAACGACTCGATCGAAGAGGCATGGGGCTGCTCATTTTGCATAGTCAACTACTCCCTCCTATCCCTATAATTAAAGATAATATACTCTAATTTATAAAATTGCCTTTAATTAATTAAATTCATTATTATATTTCTTTACTTGTCATCATGAATGTCAATATATTTTTTCAATCATCTTGAGGCAAAATTGATCTGTTGGAGCTATCAAATCCAACAGTAATATGTTGCACATTGTTTATTTATTTATTTATTATTCTATTTTTTTTTTCAATATCTTTGCTCAAACACCGTATACCACTGGATAATAATATATATTTAAAAAGTACAATGTTCAGATATTTGTCACGGACTCTTGGTAGTTCAACTATTGGCTTAGGGTCCAATTGGTTTAACTCTAGAACAATAAGCAAATAAGAAGGAATTGTCGGTCGAGCTGACCAGACTTACCTATCACCTTAAATGGTTGTGATTACAGTTGATAGATTTTGTTTTGATGCAACATAATGGTAGATTGCGGGTATAGATGGCACATGCCATCTTGCTATTTGTAAGTATTTGAAATTCTAAATCTAAAATAGTAGCTATAAATATTGTTTTTGTTAATGTAACTTTGAAGGTCCCGAGCCTCTAAAGTTCATTCTCTTATTACTTACACCGGTATGATCTATTACTTTTACATATAAAAATGTGAAATCGGCCCAAATTCAATATATAATTATATGTAAGGACTGTAGTTCTTGGATTAGCATTACCATACAATGTGATTTTTTAGTATCCTTTAAAATTATAGTATTGCAGGTGATTCATCTTAAAGTATCTTAGTTGTAATATCACAATTATTGACCTAACAAATACCAACCTAGTGGGTGTTTATTTATAAGATTTTCATTTGTATGTTGACCTAATTTTCCTTTTTGCTCCTTAGAATCATAGACCATTCCATATTAGGCTAGTGTTTTTCCTAATCCTTTTTTTCTTTTCTTTTCTTTTTTTTATTATTTTTTTTTTTTGGGTGTCAGTGTGTCACTAAGCATGGGTTGGTGCTTAGAAAGCCCCCATGGAAGGAACCAAATGGCGTTTTCCCAAAGGAGTAGAACTGAAATCTTGGCAACCTTGGGCCCATGGGCCATCAATTAATTAGTATAAATGAGCCCACCACTCAATTTTTACGGTAGAATCCGATATTTATATCGCTATAAGATTATTTAAATAAATTTTTAATATGAGATGTACACATAAAATTTTAACCTTATAATTATATAAGCAATAGATGCTAATGAGTTTCGGGTTTTGACTATGGTAGGCGTTTCGGTACTCGATTTGATTTCGATTTGCTCGGTTCTTGAAAAAATAAAGTCGGTTTAACATTATAATTTATTAAAAAATAAACCTTATTCGACTCGGTTTAAAAATTTCAATTCTCAACATTTCATAGTGTTGTAGTGTAAATATTTAATTATTTATTTATTTTTACTATTAATTTATGATTAAAAATTCATTTTGCCTTCATTGAGTTCAACAAGCTCATCTAATAAGATTATAACATTAAAAAAAAAAAAACATTTTGGAGAACCCAAAGTTAGAGTACTTTTATAATTTATTTTATAATTTATTTAACTTTAGTTAATAGTGTTAGTTCTGTGATCCAGGCATTAAAATTTCATTATATGTTGTATATTGGTGATTGATATAGTAAATTCTTGATGGAAAATCCGAATCGAATTGCCCCTAGAAGGTCCACGCACGTCAAATCGCCGTCGAAGATAACACAGTGAAGGTGGATGCACCACATAATTTCTCTCAACGTCAACGAGGCTTTATCGTACACGGAATATTCTGGACTGCACCGAATGCTAACTAGGTGAGATCGGCACTAAAATGCGCCCGCCGCCAAGGAGTGCGATGAAACCGCGTTCTGTCGTTGGGCGCGGGTCGGTAAACCGTCACTGCGTGTTCGGATGGTTATGCTTCCTAGGTGTCCGAGATTAGGTGAAATTAGTGTTTAATTAATTTTAATTAGGCAATCCAGTTAATCCGTTATGTTGACACTTGTAATTTGCAAGCCGCCATAAAAACTTGTCACATATACTGTTAAAGTTTATAAATTGTGTTAATTTTTTTTTTTTCTAAATTTATACAATACATACTATTTTAGTCTTTTTTTTTTTTTAGAATATTTCCTTTGGTCTTAGTATTATTTTAACATGATATTTTTATTATTCGTCAACAAAATTGTTGAATTGTTGTTAAATAAAATAACATTTTAATTTTGTTTAAATACAAAGTATGTTAGCTTGTTATATTTTTATTTTTATTTTTTAGAAAACAAATCATAGTCGAAGATCAAGATTTTGTTGACGGATGAAAAAAATATTCATGTCACAAAAATACTATAACCAAAGAAAAATGTTCTAAAAAAGACTAAAAATAAATTTTCAAATATAAATCTAAGACAAAAAATTGAATTAACTCTTTATAAATTTATAGTCACAACCAAATTATGTCAAACTCAAATGCTGTAAGTTAAAATTTTAGAATATGAAGGTGTTAATGTCAAATTCAAATTCAAATAATATAAGTTAAGATTATAGAATAAGAAGGTGATACATATGATTTTATACCTTTATTTGCCCCACGAATCAAGAGTTTTGTTGCTTAATTTCTTTATCTTGATACTGGCCAACTAGTTTTCGTGAAACCAGTGGCCGACTGATTGGTTTCGGAAACAAGTCCGACTTTTTCTGCTCGTAAATCGGGAAAAAATTTCAGATCGTTAGATCTGAGAACATTAAGCATAAAAGTTACAACTAAAAAAAGAAAGAAGAAAAGGAAGGAACATACCTTGATGGATTGATGATAGGAAGATGGCAAGAAGAAGAAGCAAAAGCGCAACTCAGAGCCAATGAGGTAGAAGCAAGAGTTATGGTTCCGGAAAATGACTTCCCCTAAAGAAAATGGAAGTCATTTTCTTGAAAAAGTGATTTATTTTTCATTAACTAGTGGCTTAATTTCCATTGACCATATTTTCCTTCTTCTTCCCAAGCACAAAAAATAAATCATTTTTTGGGTTTCCAAACACACCCTAAGTAATGCTATATTTTCTTCTTAGTTTTACTTCTTTATGTGATAATTATTGATTGGTCAATTTTATATTTGATTAATAATTAGATTTATCATTAACATTAAGAATAACAAAAATTATTATCACAAGAGAAATATAGCATTATACTTCGAATCTTCGTCAAGTCAAATTTGAATAACTCTTGTGGTTTGTCATTTATCTATTGCTATTTCCTTTTTGTCGTTTGTGAAACAACATGAAACAAACCTAATTAGTTACGTGGCATTTAAGATTAAAGTAATTAATAAAGGGGGCGTATATTTAATGAATATTACGTCAATCAAAAACAAATATTATATAAAAGTAAAATGGAGGGATAATGACGAGGTAGCTTATTAATATGTGTAGGGATTTAAAAAGTAAAAAGTAAACCCAACCAAAGCCTAGTGGAAATTAATTAAACGGCTACTAACAATATAATTAATTAATTAATTATACGCCAATGAAAAAAAAAATAAAAAATAAAAAGTAAAACCATGCGAGGCTGGTGAAGTGGATTTAATAAGAGTTTGGAGTCCGGGGGGTCGCAGGGACAAACGGAGAGCGTGGACTTCCTTCGGGAGTGCCTAGAGAGAGAAAGCTTCGACTTTAAGAGAGAGAGAGAGAGAGAGAAAGTATAATCATCCTGGGGGAAGACTCTGTGCTGGGGTGAGCTTTAGCCACTCTTTTCTTGATCTTAGTTCCGATTATACTGCCATTTTCTATGCCCGTATGCTAAATGTTTGTTTAAATTTCTTTTGGAGTTATAAATTTGCCGAATTTATGCGTGGGTTTTTCAATATTGTTGTTATTTCTGAATGAAATTTATTTTCCTTCTGTTGTTCTTTAGAAATTTTGATTGAACTACTTAGCTGCCGCTCAGTGTATGAGGGTTTACTTAAAAGGATTAGCCTTTTCTTTGTCTTTGTTCTGTTATAAACTTGGTTAAATTTCGTTGGTTTCTTGCTAAGATTGTTAAATATTTTGGCTGTTGAGATCATTCAGCACTGAAGCTTTTGGCGTAATATGTTTGTAGAAATTTAGGAACTAGGAACAATTTAGATAATGTTCAATCTTGTGAGAGGAATGAAAGAAATGGTAAATTTCCCTTTGTGCTCAAAGTTTGGATGAAAGTTTTGAGAATTGGTGATCCTTTTCTAGTCTAGGGTTTTGCCTTTCGCAGCTAATAGATAATTACTTCGTATATTATTGATTTTGGAATGTGCCATTCTATTTTGGTGTTGGCTTATTTGGTCCCTACATGGGATGGGAACACTAAGTTATGTTTGGAAATTTCATCTCCTTAAGCTAACAATTGTCTCTTGGTGATAACATAAATCTAGAAAACCTGAAAGAAAACCTTCTGATTTCTTATTTTCACCCACCCATTCTGTAAATTTCGGGCAGTATTTGTTGATAACTAGTTGTAATTTGTTGTGACAACTGACTATAAATAATTAGTTTCAAAGAAGCACCATACATGTTTCAAGATAAAGGTTTTAGAAGCGGGAAAGTTGTTTCTTACTAAAGAATGCTTCATAGACTGCTTTAAAGGCTCCATTTGAAGATTTCTTTTTGTTGGGAATCTTCTTTTCTTGCTCTGTGCTTTTCATCACTTTGTTTTCTTTGTTACTAAGGTATGTATAATTGATTTTCCTGAAACCCATATTCTTCTTAGGTATATTTATTGTCCATGGACTAAGCATCTCAAAAGACACGGTTACATAAACCAAGTCCAGGGAGCATCACACATTCAAAGTAAATGTCATTTAGAAGTATAGCTCGTGACATTAAGGATAGTATTGGGAGCTTATCAAGGCGAAGTTTTGAGTTTAGGTTGACTGGCCATCAGAGGGGGAAGTCTCATGGGGCTGTCCATGAGTTGCATGACCAGCCTGTAATCATCCAGAACAGCTGTTGGGCTAGCCTCCCACCTGAGTTACTTCGAGATGTAATTAAAAGGTTGGAGTCTAGTGAGACTGCGTGGCCTGCTCGAAAGCATGTTGTTGCCTGTGCTGGTGTTTGCCGATCATGGAGAGAGATGTGCAAGGAAATTGTTCATAATCCAGAGTTCTCAGGAAAGTTGACTTTCCCAGTCTCTCTGAAGCAGGTAATGTGTTTTCATACAGTTATTTTCAGTTAATTATGTTTATCAAACTAAATCAACTGCACTATTCATTCATTTGGAAAAGAGTGCTAATACTTTCATGTTTGTTTGCCTTTACAGCCAGGGCAACGAGATGGAGCCATTCAATGTTTCATAAAGAGAGACAAATCTAATTTAACTTACCGCCTTTTCCTCTGTCTTAGCCCAGGTAAATTTGCATAATGCAAAGTTCTCTGTTTGCTGTGTTTTGATATATTGATTTCAGTAGCAATTAGGCTTGGTATCATGATATTAGGGTTCACTCTGCATATTGCTGACATCAATTTCTGCATCTTTACTGGTTTTCTTCGATACATCTAAGGGGGTTGGGGATTGAACTTGTAACCTCTTATCTAGAGTCGCTTATGCTACTTGACCATAAGGTCTTTGGCACTGCTTCTTTACTGATAGATGTTAAGGATATACCTATATCATTGATCTTGTTTTCTAGTCGACATTAGAGTCTTTTACACGTTACTTCATGTTTGTGATGGTCTCCTTTTTGCTTTGAATCTGAATTGATTCTTTTCTGAGTTGAGCTTATCTAGGTTTTATAATAACACAGTTATAAAAATATGTGCAGGCAGTAACCAACTATTAAGTTGGTGCATTTTTCTTTAATCCACCTTCTATCTATATCTACCCTCTGCTCATGTACAGTAAATGATTACTATTTCCATGTTCTAAATCATATTTAAGTAGTTTATTTTCTCCAAACTTGAAATAATCTTTCTTATGTAGATGACACCATTCCAACTCTTCAATACTCAGAGATGTTAATTTGTTGCTTCCTCATTGCATTACTGATTTACTGCGAGTTTCCTAGTGACTGATGTTAATTTGTTGCTTCCACAGCCTTGCTGGTAGAAAATGGAAAGTTTCTTCTTTCTGCTAAGCGGAACCGGAGGACTACTCATACAGAATATATTATCTCTATGGATGCAGATAATATATCGCGGTCTAGTAACACTTACATTGGAAAACTGAGGTCAGTTTGCCTTGGAACTTATATCCCATCTCGATATGTACTCTGTAATAAAGCCTGGGTTGTAAAGGGTGGCATCAAGTTGGAACGTTACTGTATGATGAGCATTTGTGACAACAAATATGATGGCATGTTTCTGTGTGATAATTTGTATCATTTATATGCACACCGACTTTTCTTTGTAGGATGCAATATAGATATTTCTCTTCAATAGTTTCTGAACATTATTATTCATTGGGTACTGAACTACTGATATAAGAATCTAGTTGAGTTTATGGAAGGGAGATTTCAAGGTATTCTCTAGAAGGGATAGGGGTGGGGATACCGGATGTCCGATGCTGTATGCAAAAAAATAAATAAAATAATCCTCTAATTATAACATAGGTGGATAGATTTGTCCTTAATTTTGAGACTTTAAAAGATATTTCTGCCCATAAAAAGAATTGTGAAAATGAGGAACATACAATGTTATTGAACCACTGAATTTTAGATATAATGCTCATTGGTATTAGCCTTTCTGCCCTGATTTTAGTGATGAAAGGAGATGTAAATGCCTTTAATACTCGACCCATTCTTTAAATTATGCATGTGAAAAGCTCAGTAATCTTGTGGACATGCTTAGTTTTTGTTTTTGATATTTTATTTTGACATGATAGAAAATTATTTGTTTTGAATTTAAGAGATGTTTTGTTGTGGAGTATCAATTTGCTTGAAGGTATTAATCATAGTTTATTTTCACATAGGACCTTATAACCTTTTTTAATGTGTTTCAGGTCAAATTTTCTTGGAACTAAGTTCATAATTTATGACACTCAGCCACCTTACAACAGCACTCATATATCTGATCCTGGTTGTACAAGCCGCAGATTCTACTCAAAGAAAGTTTCCCCCAAAGTCCCTACTGGAAGCTACAACATTGCACAAGTCACATATGAACTGAATGTTCTTGGCACCAGAGGGCCACGGAAAATGCATTGTGTCATGTATTCAATCCCGACCTCGTCTCTTGAGCCTGGCGGCATTGTCCCTGGCCAGCCTGAGCTGCTTCCTCGCTCACTTGAGGATTCATTCAGGAGCATCTCCTTTTCAAAATCAATTGATAATTCAACCGAGTTCAGTAGTGCAAGGTATTCGGACATAATTGGTCCACGGGATGATGATGATGATGATGATGCTGCAAAGGAAAGACCTTTAGTACTTCGGAATAAACCTCCGAGATGGCACGAGCAGTTGCAGTGTTGGTGTCTTAATTTCAGGGGAAGGGTAACCGTTGCCTCTGTCAAGAATTTCCAGCTGATCGCCGCAACACAGCCGCCTGCTGGTGCCCCAACGCCAGCTCAGCCACCCCAGTCTGATCCCGACAAGATCATCCTGCAGTTTGGGAAAGTTGGCAAAGATATGTTCACCATGGATTACCGATATCCTTTGTCCGCCTTTCAGGCATTCGCCATCTGTTTAAGCAGCTTTGACACAAAGCTCGCATGTGAATAATACTACATAAACCGAAGGTTGTGCATCTATACTGACCGAGATTTTCAACATTTGCAAGCAACGAGTCTGTCGTGTCCAGTCACCTGTGCAACTCCACTGTACTGTCCAAGAAAAGGTGCAAGAATGTTAATTCCTTCCATTGTAATTTTCCTTTTCTCCTTTGTTTCTTGCATTGTATTTATGCGGACATTATAATTTCTTCACATGCACTGTCTTAGGTAAATTTGTTTTGGTAGTTTGCTGTAAACCTTATTGCATGAACCCATAACAGGAATTATCCTCAATTTCACTAATGATTTTCAAAGTATATCCATTACTCATTCTATAAATTCTAGATGTTGAAGAATACACGTGCTTTGAGATTCAAATTCTAGTTGTACCAAATACAATAAATCAACAAGTCATCTTATAGTTCTTTCTTTTGGACAGGGTGGGGGCCCAGTTTCTTCTTGCATAAATGCAATACAAGATTTTGGTGGTGTGGGGAAGGGGGTAGGTTTAATTGATGGGAACTACTGCCGTACTGACACTTCAACAAATACTAGCAACATATATTGAATTTTTCTTTTATTAGCAGATGCAAAACATCTCCAACAAGCTTTATTCAGTGCTTAGAAAATGGGAAAACATAAAAAAAAATGTAGTAGTGGTTCAGAGTTTGATATTTCATTGTCTTACTAAACCAGTAAACTAAGCTTGTGTGGTGTATATTCTGATTTCATTGAAAAGCTAATCAGTGTATAGATTGACTAGTGATGGGTTATCGCGAATACAACTTTGGGCATTGGTCTTTATAGGTTGGATCAACCCTCAAGACCCTAAGACCTCTGTTTTTTTTCCTGATATTATTGGCTCCATTTAACTTAAATTTTATGTTATTTTGTTTCTTTATATTATGTTGTGTGACAAAATATTGGAATTTCTTTTGAGTAAATAAGGAGAAAAAGGGACCCCAAAAAAAACAAAAATAAAAAAGGGGAGTTGGTGGTTAGTAAATATAGCAGTTGGTACTTTTAACCATAATGTACAGAGGGCAGGTTAACCATTATTATCTTGAGTCAGGGTAGATGATTAGTACAGCAGAGCTATTGGACTTGATGGAGTCTAGGAGTTCAGAGTTGAGACTCTATAAACTTGATCCACTTTTGATTTTTACCTCCATCTTAGTTTAGATAGGCTGAATTAGGAGTATTTTGTAAATATATAAATATAATAACATAATTAGAAATACTTGGCATTTAATTCCATTTTCAAATTATCTGAATTAAATATTAAACTACTCTAATTCTACTTGAGTAATTGAGCCGCTCAAGTTTAGGCTTCACTCATTAATTACTGATTGTGATTTGTTTACTTGAAATAATCCGATCACGTGTGTTTAGGCTTTTCTTGTTTCCCGTTAAATACAATCAAACTTAGCTTTCAGTGTTGAGCTGTACTTTGGTTCAAATACATCCTAACTTGACCTGCCCACATATGGAAAGGGTTCAAGTCTCAGCGAAGGCGATATTGACTCGCTTTAGTAGTTATGAACAATACTACTTTGTAATAGAGTCAGTAGTACTAAAAAAAAAAAAAAAAAAGATACTAAAAAATAAATGTATACAAGATATTGCTATGAAGTGAAAACGTAACTGATCGAGTTGTTATGTTGAAGATCAAGATAATTAACACCCTGCAGATCATATCGTTCAAAAAAGAAGAAAAGAAAAGAGAGAGGGCTGATAGATAGATAGAGAGATAGATAACAGTGCAATTCGCACAAGAATCTGCAGTAGAGTTTAGATACAGACACCAAATTAAAATTACATTAGCAGGTAGAGAAACACATACACTTGCCAAAATGGCACTTAGCTAGCTAGCGTACGTCTAAGTATTTTACTGGGAGATCAGAGGGAGGTTAACGGGTATATTTTAACTGGGCCTGACGAAAATCCTATTCTGCATTTTATTATTGTTTACTTATAAAATATTATTATTAGTTATTGTAACTTTTAGATTTCCATTAATTTAAATAATAATAACTTTTTTGTATTTTTTGTTTTTGTTTTTGCCTTTTTAAAGAAGTTTTTTGAAAGACAAGGAAAATATGAGTGTGCACTCATAAACCCTACATTGTGGTCTTAGCCTACAAAGGACCACAAGGTTTTATGACCTTAGCCAGAAGATGACCACAATGAGGTATACCAACATGGTTTACACATAACTAACCGGTTCAAACCAAGAAGATCAATAGATTGCTATAACTGCAAGTCAAATTAAACTTATAAACTTATGGTTACTAAGCCAACAATCCGACCAGCTTAGTTGAGGTTGCCACGATGAATTTTGGTCAACATGATAATGGTAACATGACCTCTAGAAAATACAATGCAACATATATATGAGCAAAATATATATAATACTCCATCTATCTTATTTTACATATCATGTTTCTTATTTATTTATTTATTTATTTTATTTAGTATCTTTTAATTATTTTAAATTTAATTTGTTTTATGTTTAATAATCATTTTAATGTAATTTCAAGATATAAAAATTGTATATATTAATAATAAACTTAATATTATGTTTTCAACAAAAAATAATATTATAAAAAATAAATTAAAAATAACTTCTGTTAACTGAATCACATATATCAAATGTTGTGATAAAGTAATAATTAAGATGGAACTAGTCAAATGCATGTATTTCTCTATTTATGATTATTTGTGAGTTGTTTTTTTTTTTAATGATTATTTGTGTATGGTATTAGGGTCCCATGCATAGCACATAGGCTTTTGGACAATTGGACATACCCCAAATTTGTTTTTAGTAAATCAGAGCGGATAGATGGGACTTGGGAGAGGGCCTAATCTCCAGTAGGCCATATGTATTTTTATTTTAAGGACCACAACTTTAATTTAAGAAACTATATATATATATATATATATATGTATGTATGTGTATGTATGTATGTTATAAATTTGAACCATTTATCTGTCCATATCAATGGCTCTAAAAGAAGGACAATTTTTTTCATGCATAATATATCCTTGTGCTGTTGTGCACTTGTAATGTGAAATTTATGCATATGCAAGAAAGAACTTGTACATTTTTAGTGTAAAAATTGTGCACTTCAAAGTTAAAAAAGTTTATCAAAATGGCACTGCATTTTTTTTATTACTTATATTACTCTTTGTACTTGTATAAAAATCATGTGCATGTATATAATAAAACTTAGTGCACCTGTGTATATGATCATGGAAGCCATATAACAAGTTTTTTTATAAGTGCTCCGTAATGAATGTAATATCAAATATCTTCACACTAAATGCCAACTTGCTAGTTGGCACATCTCTCCCCCGGCCCCCATCTCAATGTCTATATAATTAAACATATTATATGATACGGATGTGGGTACACATTTATTTATTTAATAATTTAAAAAAATTTAGGGGGACAATTCAATTCGGTTCGAAAATATACCGAACAACTGAAGGTTAATGGACTCTTGTATATCGAACGGTTCGGTAAAAAAGCGAACCTGAATCGAATACCGTTTGATTTTTTTTTTCCTATTTTTTAAAAATAATAATAATAATAATAATAATAATAATAATAATAATAATAATAATAATAATAATAATAATAATAATAATAATAATAATAATAATAAGTAAATCTAAATTATATTCCTAACCGCAGACGAACATTGCTCGAAGTCAATCTGTAGGACCATTTTATGACATTGAAGTGAAAATATTACATATGACAGTGGAACACTGTTGTTCATTGTTATGGTCATGCGCTATTCATTTGGTTGATTTCCTTTACCTTTTTATTTAAGTTATTTTTGATTGTGCTGGTTGATTTGGATTTGAACTATAAAGTTTGCTAGACTATGTATATAAATATAAATAAATTATAAAAGTACTCTATTTTGGTCCACATGGGTTCTCATTTATTTTAAAGATGTTATAATCTAAATGAGCTTGATTGAACTCAGTGAGTGCAGAATAAATTTTTAATCATAAATTATTAGTATAATTAATTAAATAATTATTTGCGCTAAAACACTAGGAAATGCTGGGAATTGAGGTTCCTAAACCGAACAGACCATTTTCAAATAGAACTAAAATGTTAAATCGAACGATTTCTTTTTCTTCTTCTTTTTTTTTTTTT
>CP025644.1:28625474-28646993 GCA_003576665.1 Ipomoea trifida
TCTTGAGAGTTTCTATCACTACTGTGGCTCCTTCCCCAGTCCCCACTGGCCACTACTTGTGTTGCTGAAGGTGCACTTTATGTCAATGCATTTACACTTTTATGTTGTAAAATGTGCACTTTTAGGTGTGAAAATTACAAAATTGCTGTAAAAATCTGGACCATTTAACCATATGATCTGGTTGGTCCATGTTATATCTCATTAATTACGCAAGCAATGATTCTCACATGATCCATTCTCTTTTCCTAAATGGAATAATGGAATATGATTGATAATTGAAACTGTTTGGATGTCAATCAGCCTGACTAACTGATCGTTGGGTCTGTAGGTCCAATTTCAAACCACCCATGGGAAAAGGTAATAGACGAGACAACCGGAAGCGTACATACTCTGAGGATGATGAGCTGGATCCCATGGATCCAAGTGCTTATTCAGATGCACCTAGGGGTGGTTGGTATGTGTCCATTTTGCCCTCAAGTGATATTTTGTACAATTCCCAAACCCCCACCCCCTCTCTCCCTTCCCCGTCTTTTCTCCTCTGTGTGATGTAAATTTTAAACTATGTTTCTGTCATGTCTATATTCAGGGTTGTGGGACTCAAAGGAGTGCAACCACGTGCAGCAGACACAACTGCCACGGTACAATTTTTTATTTGAAGAATTGGATCTCGTTGAACTGAATTTCTCATTTCATATGTGCAAGAGATAGTAGCTGAAATAATACTAAGCCATCACCGCTCTTCATGCATATAGTGTGTAGGAATATTTAGAACATTTAACTTGCTAGGGAAGAAAGGCATTGATAATCATTACTCTCTAAAAGCAAGTATCATGGACAATACTAATTGGCTAGCTAAAAAAGGCGTGAAGTCAGATTTTACAGTATGCTGTCATTGTTTAAGTTTTAGAGATCTTCAATTGATATATTATGCATATGATCTTGTTGAAACAAGAAATTTGGCCTTAGGTTTTTTTATTATTTGCACTCATATCTTCCAGATTCTCCTCTCAATACTCCATCGCTCTCTTTATGAGAGCACCCTAATGTTAATGTTTTATAGAATTGTAGTAGTATATGTATTATACTCAACATATAGTTCCATGCGGGAATAGATTATATGCAAGTTTTGTGTTTGTTGACATGCAATGTATATTAACATTGGAGTGGTGTTTGTTATGAATTTCAGGGTCCTCTGTTTCAACAGCGTCCATATCCATCACCCGGAGCAGTCTTGCGAAAAAATGCTGAAATTGCTTCACAAAAGAAAAAACCTAAAACCCATCTAATGGCTATATCCAAGAGAGGTGATGGCAGTGATGGTCTAGGAGAGGCGGATTGAGCCTCTTAGATATTCACACGCATATTTCTTTCTAATGTAAAAATGAAGTGACAATTATCTGAAGTATTAGTACAAGTTATAACATAGACTCTTTTTTTAAAAGTAACATGAGATTTAGAAAATTCTAAATAATCATTAGTTAGTGAATGAAAAATGAACTGGCTAAATAAAAATTCAAATGTCAACCAAGTTATAACATTAGTTTGTCAAAACTCAAGTATTGGGTACTTGCGGGCAATATGGACATTAGTTATAACTTTCAAATCTTACTTTTTAAATTTTACTTTTTGAAGTTCATGTGGGTCCTTCCTTAAATTTTACTTTCTGAAGTTCACGTGGGTCTCAACACAAATGTTTACATCAAGATTTTGTGTGCGTGAGTAAAATTTGAAAGTAGAAAAATAGGAGTGCACAATATTTTTTTTCGTTTGTAAATGGCTTCAACACAGCAATTGCCACATGGATGTGATCTAATAGCATGGTTCTTCCTGTCAGTGATTGGTTTTTGAGGAGGGAAGGAAAAAGAAAAAAAATAAAATAAAATCTGAAATCTAAATGAAAAAAAAAAACAAAAAATAAAAAAGAAACAGCAATGACTTACGCGCTCGGGCCCGTTGGGCGCACATTTTGCGTGCAATGGGCCACGCACGCACATTTTGCGTGCAACGCGCAAACCTTTGCGCCAAAATTCATACATTTGCAGGGAACAAAAACTTAAACACCACATTTGTTAAAAACTTGTTCTTTGTGTTTTACTGTTCCAAAACCATCCCCAATATCTCTATTGGGAAAGGCCTAACATATATTTACACTCTTTGACCTTGAAAGTACACTTCTATAAACACATTTGATACTGAATTCGTTGTAATATATGACTTATGATTTTGACTATATTTATTTTGATTAAGGAAAAGTGTTGTTCTAATAATTTTTACTCCTTGGTTTTGGTCGGATATATATATATATATATATATATATGATAAATATGATCATTTATTGATTATGAATGTAGAGTGCACGCATGACGCACGCAAAGTGCACGCACGATGCACAGTTTAACGACAATTCATTTTTCTTCATTTATCTTGAAGATGAAATCTCTTAACTTTATAATTTCTGCATTGGAGTTAATACTTAATAATTTCTTTTTCATTTTCTTTTGCAGGTTTGAACAGTTTCCCTTTGGCAAACACCCATTTTTCTTCAACCTTTAGTGATTTTGAGGACAACATTTTGAGATTTAGGCATACACAGAATACCATTTTAAGCTTATGGATCATCATTCAGATCAACCGCTTCCTCCTGGAGTCCAGCCTGTTTCAATTTCTTCTGAACTCCTTCCTGCAACTAAACCTTCTACTCCAAATTTTCAGAATTCCAATAATTTTGAATACCCTGCTCAGTCTTCTGAGGGCAGTCTCTTTCCTGTCCTCCCTTCTAATGGAATTAGGTTTACTCCCACAGAAAGCTTCCAACCACATTCCACAAGTTCATCTCAAATTCATTGTACAAATACTCAGCATGTGGTAGATCAAATGCCAAATAGCTTTCAATCTGTTCAGATGCTTAAAGAAGATACTTCTGGAGTGTCTACTGAGGTCACATGTCATATAATGCCTTCTGGCTTGGAATCTAGTGGTTCTACCCCGCAACCAGAAATCACCAATGACATTGAGAATGCTGCTCGGAGTGCTGTTCTGCACGAACAGGCATGATATTCCCCAACCTTTGTTAGTACTTAGTAGTTTACTACTTTACTCGTAGCTTTTTGTTCACCTCTAATTTTATCTTGTCAAACATCTATTCAGGAAATTGCCACCCAGAAAGTTATACAAAATCAGAGGTTGGTGTTGGTTGGAATTTATTTGCCTTTTGTAAATAGCTCACATAATTGATCTTTACATAAATTTACATCTCAACCAGAGAAGCAAGATCAGCATGTGAGCCTCATGAGGATAGTAAAGACCTTTTTTCTGGCCATCATGACCCAAATACTTTAAGATATCTGTGTATTTTATGGGTCATTTCTTATTACACGTAAGAAAAGTAATCTAAAAATTTCCTCTAAGTTTGGGCATTATGAAGAATGAGAGGTCTGTGCATGTTCTTCAAAATAATGTGCGTCTGAATCCATATCTCAAACCTGGCATTCTGGAAATTATATTAAACTGGATTAAGCAGTTTTAAAGTCTAGGATTCTGTCATATTTTATTATAAATAAAATGTTATTGCTTCTTACCAGGTAATATAGAAATTGGAAATGGGTATGGTGTTCCTGGTGGCAGTGCTTATTATGGTGCTCTGAAGCCAAGTGCCACTACCGCCAGTAAGACTTCTTTCCTGGTTTTTAGTTGATGTGTACTGTCAAGTTTGATCTAATTGGACAAGATTTTCAAGGAGATGCTGTCCCTGGCCATGCAACAAATGAATCCAATGCAGAGCTTAGTGGGGATTCTGGACACAAGTCTACAGCTAAGGACCTTAGGGCTCAGCTCCTTCAATAATATTGAAGATAGGACCTCTACACTTATGGTCAGGATTCCCGGGCTCAAAACATTTAAAGCACTTATTCCAGGGCACAATGCACGTATGACGCACGCAAAATGCACGCAGAATACATACTCGATGCACACCAGTTGGTTACTTTATATTTTGCTTCTTATCTATTGCTACTGGCCTACTGTACGTGCGTCGTTCGTGCACCATATTTTAAATTTGCATGTACTCATTTGCTCTAAGAGTAAGCACAACATGCAAGGTATTCACACCATACATAGTGTATGGATAGAAAACTTAAGCAACCTTTACTCTTATTTCAAAAAGGTTGGAAATAACTTCTGAGAAAATAGAGATAAAGTTACTTCCCCAAATTTCAGTATACCGAAACTAATGGCCTGTTTGGTTGGATGTAGTTTGGGGGAATTGCAATTCATTGATATCAAATCATATGAATATAATTAATGCATAAGAAGATCACATAATAAAGTCAAAAGAATCATGAGCAACAGAATATACATTCTGCAACAAACTTCTCCAAGTCTCTGATGGCCTTCTCAGGCATTGTAATTTTTGATCTAACACTAGATCCATCCCTTCTCTGCACAAAAAGGGCATTCTTCACTTATACAAAAGACAAAATTGGCATTGTTCATGCAATCTCTGATGATAATCATTAGAAACATAAACAATAAATTGTGAAGAACATTCATCATAACTGATCCAACCACTTAAATCACATAAAATATTCATACCAAGTTAAATGGATCATAAGTATCTATAGGAATCCTAAAGTTTGCAGTATATATACACATTTTGGATATGTGTGTGCATGCATATGTATATATGTATTGACTGCAAAGAAGATATAAAGCAATTATTTACCACAGTTTGTGTGGATCTCTTGCCCTCAGGAGCACTTGGGTCAAGCCTTTGATCATAAATTCCACTTTTTTCTCCTTGCTGAAAAGACTGATCTAGCCCATTTATTGATTATGAATGTTGAGTGCACGCACGCATGACGCACGCAAAGTGCACGCACGATGCACGCAAAGTGCACGCACGATGCACGCTATGTAGTCGCTATTACATAGCGACGGATACTCAAATCTGTCACTATGATTATGACGCGAGTTTATTTTAACTTCTTTATACAGAACACGGAACTTATAGACTTAAAAAGATAAAAATGCAAGTATACAATAACGAAATTTCTTATCCGTAGCCAAAAACCTTGTGGTTAAGCGGCATAGTGGAGGCGATATTGACTTGTAGAATGGTGAATAGTGTTAGAAAAAAAAACTATTGTACGTAGCTAAAAGCGAAAATAAAAAATTAAAACTAGCCTAGCCTGATAAAAAATTAATGTCCCAATTGTACACAACCATTAAGATAACAAATTAAATGCCTAGTAATAGCAGCTAGCTAGACTAGTAGTGTTGCAAACAATAAAAAATTAAAACTAGCCTAGCCTGATAAAAAATTAATGTCCCAATTGTACACAACCATTAAGATAACAAATTAAATGCCTAGTAATAGCAGCTAGCTAGACTAGTAGTGTTGCAAACTTTTCATAAAAGGGAAATATTTATGTCCCAATTTCACATCATGTTTACTTATAGATGATAATGTTGTGCAGGCTAGTTTGAGGGGAATTGTACAATTAATTAATGTTGGGTTGCGGTGCTGTGATTAATGTTAATTAGTTAGTTTTACTTCAGTATATTTGAAACCAAAGTTGAAAAGAAACACAATTTTGAAAAGGAAAAAGAACTAAATAAGAAATTTCAAATTCTGATGATTTGAATCAGAAGTGTAAGTGTGCAACAAAACTATACCAGTTCTGTCGGTGGGTGCAATTCAAAGTGAAATAACTAAAGAAGGTTATCATTTTTTTCATGTGTTAAAATTATTTCGAGCCATTGAATTTTGGTTTGTAAAGAAAAGAAGCTGCACATTCACAGTAAGGGATGCAGAGACATTCTACACTAGTTACTTCACATGGAAGAACCACCCCAAACAACCTCTAAAAACTAAGTCACCAAAAAATTTCTCCCAATAAAAGAGCCTTTTCTGATGGATTAAGCAGGGAGAAAAAAAATTTATAACCAAACAATCATGAACAGAATTTCAAACAATGACAACAAAGTTGAAAAGAAAGAATTATACTTCTGCCAGAACATGAGATAGACATGCCTGTAATCAATTAACAAATTGAAGTCCACACATACTATAAAACATGAGTATTAACATTCAATTTGGCATGGTTTGTAGAAACTAGGTTTGATAGTAAGATATATATTTTATTTTATCAAGTGTTAACGTGTTGTAACGTTGACTACTAGGTATTGCGAGCTGACAAATTTGAACTTACAAGAATCTTCAAGTTCTTCTTCGGTTGATAAGGTTTGAACAATTACACATTTTTCATTTGTTGTCTATTTGCCGGCTAAACCGCCTGTGGGTACCGGAGGCTTATGAGAATATGCATTATTGTTAATTTGAATCTCTATTTGAATGTCTATAAGTATTTGTTAGAATGGATTCCCTGTACCTGTAGCACTGCTAATGTGGATTATTTACATAATCTGTTAATCAGTTAATGATTGCTAATTCATTACTTACTGAATGTTGATTCACATTAACAGATTACTGATTAATGTTAATTCATTGATTAGTTGATGTAATGATAATTCATTGATTATGCTTTAATGGGTTACCGATGCTCACCAGTCACCCCTACCCTGTTAGGTGCTCCATGAGGTCCATCACCCACCGCCGGTCTAGAGCCCAGCCTAGCCAGTCAGCCACAGCCCGTCCGTCGGCCTCTGACGCAAGCAAAGTGCACGCAGAACACATACTCGATGCACGCCAGTTGGTTACTTTGCACGCAGAACACATACTCGATGCACGCTTGTTGGTTACTTTATATTTTGCTTGTTTGAAATTTTGTTTCTTGTCTGTTGCTATTGTACGTGCGTCGTGCGTGCACGATACATGCATGATCAACATTTATCAATATTATTGCATTAAAACGACAAATTATACAAATATAATCGATCGAAATCGAAGGAGGTCTGTGGAGAACTTATCGGTCCGCAAAAAATAATCAGAACATTATTTTTTTAATCAAAATAAATATTAGTTAAAATCATAAGTCATATTATGTCTACCCGTTGAAGTACAAAGAGTCGATATCGCCTCACTGAGGCTCGATCTCATGACTTCCCATTTGAGAAAGTCACTACATGCCACTTGAATACAAGGTAATTGGCAAATTCAGTCTATTTAGTTCTAAGTGATAATCCCTTTTCTTTGTCATAGATTTATGTGTCATTTCACTGACGCAAAGGCTCAGGTTAGTATACAAGTCAACCCACTTTGTATGAAAAAAAAAAAAAAATCGAAATGCCCTTGTATCATTTAAACAAGTTTATTGATGGATGACCAAAAATACTCATGCCATAATAATACTAGATGCACGTGAACATGTTAACATGTTACTTACTTCGACAATGTGATGCACGGTATATCACTTACGGAGTATTATTGTACAAGGGTTCCCGAATCAAAATATACAGATGGTTTAATGCTTGTATGCAACAACATATAAGCATTATCAAAGAATGTAAATATTTTACAGAAAGCGTACGTCTAAATCAGAAAACTGAAAGGAAGAACCATGCTGTTAGATCACATCCATGTAGGGGTGGAAATAGGCTAGGCCGAGCCGAGCTTTAGAAAATTAGGCCTGGGCCTGCGATGGAAATCTAAAGCCTGAGCCTGGGCCTGGGCCTGTATGTAGGCTTTTTTTTAGGCTCAAGCCTGAGCCTACAGTTGGCCTGGCCTGGCCTGAAGCCTTTTTAAAAGCCTATTTAACATATAGGCCTTTAAAAAGACTTCAAATATAGATCCTAAATAGGCTTTGAACCTATTTAAGACCTACATTTTAAAGCCCTTTTAAAGTATACATGTAAAAAATTTACAAAAAATACCTAAGTTCATATTTCATAATGAATGACAAAACTATAAGTTCATATTTCATAATACAATATCCAACACCACAAGTTTAATAAGTGAAAGTTCGTGATACAAAATTCAACAATACATTGTTTACTAATTACTAGTATTAGTACAAATCTATAAATCTTGCAATCAATTACTAGTACGCTCATATTACATTAGTATTACTACTTTACTAATTGCTAGTAAACTATAAACACTAAACAACTAGCAGAATTATTACTAGTCATTAATAACACTAATTATTAGCAATTCAACATAATAGCAATAGTAACTAGTAATATCTAACACTGTATACTAATTAGCAAGTCGTATTTGGGATTTGGGTATTAGGAATTAGGGTTGTAGTTATGTATACAATATATATATATATTGGGGTTAAATCATAAATATAAAAATAGATTAGATATAAAATGTAATATATAATAATTAAATATTATAATATATATAAATAGGCTAGGCCTGCGGGCTTGTAGGCCGGACTTTTAAATATAGGCCTAGGCCTTTTTAACTAAATAGGCTTTTAATTAGGCCTAAGCCTGACCTTTTTACTAAATAGGCTAGACCATACTAGGCCCTAAGTAGGCTAGGCTGTAGGCCCCTATGAAGGGGCCTGACCTATTCCCACCCCTACATCCATGTGGCAATTGCTGCGTTGAAGCCATTTCCAAACACACTGCATTGTCCATATTGCCCGCAAGTACCCAATACTTGAGTTTTGGCAAACTAATGTGATGAAAAAAAAATGATTTATAGTAGAAATGTACTCTGTTACAACTACTCCGTAATAATTACAGATCTAAAAGTAGCCGCAAGGGAAGCTGGCCAAGGGCAAAAAAAATCAGACTAAATATATGTGATATTTGATAATTTATGTTAGTTCTTCAAAGCTTGGAGGCTCATTTAACTGAATACTGGGTTTTCGAACAGGAGCAGCTACCGGCTCCTGAGGTTTGTACTCTGCTTGTTTGGAAGACAACTTCTCTGGAAGATATTGACCTTCACCCAACTCGCGTTCTGATTCTGGTTCTGGTTTCCTCTTCATTTTCTTTTTTGTTAAGGCATCTGTTGCAATATGTCTATCAGTAGAATTACCAGTTCCCTTAACTTTCTCGGTTTTTGGTCGATCCAAACTAGTGCCACCCAGGGAGGGAACAGGTATGCGCCCAACCACATTTATTGCTGCAGTACTGGAGATTGGCTTATTAGTTGCTGTTGAACCATGATCTCTGGCATCAACTCCTGACTTCTCTTGGATCTGCACTGGTTGATCATGAGTAGTAGTTTCCACTCTGTAAGCATCTTCTTCCTTTTGAGCCAAAATCTTGTTCCTTCTCATTTTCTCTTGATTCTAAATATAAAATAAACACATCAGATGCTATGCAAAATGAGACAAAAAGGAATACACCAAAGAATAAATAAATAAATAAACCTATACAAATTACGAGTATGTACTCATCATGATTTATATATTTCTAGGAACACATTTACTTATTATAGTTGCAAAATAAGAATAAAAAAGGAGACAGAACTAGACAAATAAAAATTTTAAGCACATATGCTGGTTTAGGCAATTAATGGCAAAGAACAGCAGGCTTGTCTTGACATTGTGTATCCTGTGCACAGGCTTAGAAGAATAAAACTGTCAAAAGATCACACCTGTTCGCTGACAGCCAAATCTAATGTGCACATACAACAAGAATGCACCAGAGTATATCACAAGAGGGCAAGAAAAGGGTGGTAAGTTTAGCAAATATAGATGACTCAGTGTCTCTCTTATCCTTTTTGCCCCTATTCTTTTTTCCAGTAATATGGAACAGTAACATATTCGTACTAGATGGAACAGTATTTGTTTTCCAAATGGCAGCTCCTCAATTTTATTGGTTGTGAGTAATTTCTAAAACATAAACAACACTTCTAATTTCAGTTGTGAATGAATTTCCTAAATTCTCATTATTTTTTTGTTGGTGGACCTCAAAACCAAAGCATACAAAAACATGGTTGATCAAAAGACAAGCATGGGAATAGAGTTATAAAGTTTATAAAGTATGTGTGAACAAGATTAAGGCATTCATACCTTTTGCCGGTTGTATAATGTCTTCCTTCTGTCTTTGGCTCTACAGATAGCACGTTTAATTCCATGGTTATCCATGAATCCATTAGGCCAATATGCAGCAAGCTAGATCAAGAACAACATCAGTATGTCAGGGAGAGACTTTGGACTGCTAAACATGGCTGAAAAAATCGCTAGGCGGCGATTAATCGGCACCCGTGCATTTTTTTAAATGTTTGTGCCTTAACAATGGGGGGGGGGAGAAGAAAAAAAGGTATAGTTTTCACCCGAAACAAAGGGAAAAATCATCATTTACTACCGGCCAACAGATTTTTTTAGATAAAGTCAAAATTAGAGTTTCTACCTCTGCATACAGCTTTCTGACTTGTGGACCAGCATCTTCTTCCAGTCCCTAAAAATGAACACCATTAAGCCTCCACGAGTACATTATCAACAGATAATTTAGAAAATGCATCAACATTTATTGGAAACTAAAAGTTACAACCTCAACATAGAAATCATATAAATCACATATTCTGTCTTCTAGAGCATTATCCATGCAATATTTTCTTTTAAAAGCTTCTTTTTCTTCAGTTGCAACTGATTGGAAATCATCGGAAGTTCCAGGCTGTTGTTCGATTGCCTGCACATATACATTAAGCAATCACTAAAAAATTAAAATTCTTAATAACTGTGGGCTGTGGCACCATTATTTATCAACATAATTCAAAAAAGCAACAAAATATCAAATGTGAGATGCTACACACTTCTTTGATCAGAGCTTTCCAATTATCTGAATAACTAGAACATTGAAGGATGTTTTGGTAATGCACAACAATCAGAATACCACTTAACGGTTGAACTCTCACCAAATAGTAGTAGTAGTAGTAGTAGTATGTAGTATGTAGTATGTAGTATGTAGTACTAGTAGAGTGGTAACAAGAAAAGCAACAATAATAAAAATATAAAATAATAATAATAATAACAAAAATAAAGGAAATACCCCAGAGACATTACATTATGGACAGAAATGAGGAAATCCATAGGAAAAAGAAAAACACACCTTTGATTTCATAAGTGGAACTCGGTCTTTTATCATCTCCGCAACTTCCCTTTTTATTTGCTGCACCCTGTTATCCTTCTCCTGCTTTGCAGACAACCCCATATTAATCATGATCTTCAAATTTCTCTGCAGCCAAAAATAAGACCAATCAAGCAATGGCTTCATATCCAGACATCAGAACAGATGACAAGACAAACTAATAGTCCCCTCCTTCCAATCATCTTAATTCATCATCATACATTCTGGAATTATTATTATCAACAAATAAGCTAGGGATTATTGATGGCATTACTTGAGTTCCTAGTTCAGATCCAAATTTCTCTATCTATAGTTCATGTCAGTTCTTACTTGTGTCTCTGAGAGTACAGTTGAAATCTAAGAACAGAACTTGCATCAAGGGAAGAAAAAACAAAGATCTAGATTGCGGTTGTTTCAGTCCTTCATTACACTGATCCTTGGTTAGGAGAGGAAAATACCTTTAATGTCCGGAGCTGTACCAAGTGGCCAACAATACTCATTAAACGATTTATTAACTCTTTTGATAATTTTCCATGGCTTGCCTGCTGTAACCACCCAAACACACAAAAACATGAGAAGTCAACATGGAAATCCAAAAGATCTAGGCTGAAGTAACAAATGTGGCAATACAAATATAAATATATTAAAAACATATTTATGGACTTAGAGTAGCTTGTCCAGTACTGCGTATCTAGCAACTTTCGCCAGTTTTTGCTTTATTTCAGGTGGCAATCTCCTTTTGATAGCCTGAGATGAATTATCACCATCTTGAACCTCAGCGTTAGGTGGCCTTGCTGTGATATCAAATCATATGAATATAATTAATGCATAAGAAGATCAAATAATAAAGTCAAAAGAATCATGAGCAACAGAATATACATTCTGCAACAAACTTCTCCAAGTCTCTGATGGCCTTCTCAAGCATTGTAATTTTTGATCTAACACTAGATCCATCCCTTCTCTGCACAAAAAGGGCATTCTTCACTTATACAAAAGACAAAATTGGCATTGTTCATGCAATCTTTGATGATAATCATTAGAAACATAAACAATTAAATTGTGAAGAATATTCATGATAACTGATCCAACCACTTAAATCACATACAATATTCATACCAACTATTACCAAGTTAAATGGATCATAAGTATCTATAGGAACCGTAAAGTATCTATAGGAACCGTAAAGTTTGCAGTATTACAAACACATATCTATGCACATGTATAGATGTATATATACACATTTTCGATATGTGTGTGCATGCATATGTATATATGTATTGACTGCAAAGAAGATATAAAGCAATTACTTACCACAGTTTGTGTGGATCTCTTGCCCTCAGGAGCACTTGGATCAAGCCTTTGATCATAAATTCCACTTTTTTCTCCTTGCTGAAAGGACTGATCTAGCCCATTGGGAATATTTGCAGATCTTCCAGAAGATTTTTCTTGAGGAACAGAAATTCTTTCATTCGACCTTTGGTTGGAAGTCTCAGAACTTTCTTTTAATTTATCAACAACATTCTTGGAATGGAGAACTTCAGTCTTCTGCATGTCAAAATTCACCTCCTGCAAGAAGGTTTCATCATTTAGGACTCCTGAAGGAAGTGCATTCCATGTATTCTTGGTATTAGCATACATGCACTTACCTGATTCTGAACATTAGCATTTTCACGATATAAAGTTGGCATGACAACACTATAAGAGGGACTAGATGTTCCGGCAGCATGCGGTACTGATTTCCCAGCCTTCTTTCCTACTTTAGCAGGCTTATTTGGATTACATCCATCATCACTGCCAGACTGACCTTTGGTCTGATCTTTCTTTCTTCGCTTATTTGGCAGCTGATTTTGTTGAGAAGTAGGTTCACTAAGAGAAAACAGAAGCAAATGCATATCAGGAAGACCAAAAATAACTTGGATAATGAAAGAAACATTCAGCTCTAAAGCATAGCAACAAGATGCAATGAAATCATAGGCAAATATGTTCTTGGAAAGGATTTCTTATTTTCCTGAGATTACAACTGGTAAATCCTAAGGAATCAATAATTGAACTAAGTTATTGGGAATATGCATTCAAAAACAAAGAAATTAATATGTTATACCTCAATGAATCTGCCTATTAACAGATTTATTTCCTCAAGTGAAGAGAACATGAGTATAAAATATAACTGAATTTTCCCAACTGAGGAAATGAAAGCATAGAAAACCATACAAGAAAATATTTCTGCTGGACAGATATAATTTTGTAAAGTTAAATTCACTATTGCAATAGATCTGTGCTACAAATTATATTAAATAAAATGATAATAATAACAATATACACGCACATTCGCTCTAATTTCCCACGGTTGACAAAGAACCCATCATGTTTTATAGCTGAGTTATCAACCTGAAAATAATCATCCTGCATATAAAAAATGAAAAAAAAAATATCATCACTGGAGAAAAACCCATTCAGAAAATGAGCACATATAACCAAAACTTCTCAATTACTAAAGAATTGTTAAATGATATATTAAGAATGAACAAATAAAATAATTGGGAATGTGGCAGACCAGCTCAGTATCGTCTATGAAAGAATCGTCTGTGTCATACTCATCCTCATCAGGAACATCATCAAGATCTTCATCATCATCACTTTGCTTTCCCTTAAAAATATGATATGTCCATTTAGCATATTAGCTTCATAGCAAAATGCTCAAAATGCTTTTAAAACATGGCTTACAGATTAGATAAAGAAACCTTACATTAACTAGGAACAGCATTTAAATACGTAATGCTCATGGCTCACACCTCTCTACCTAGATAATCTGTAAATGAAAAAAATAAAATAAAATAAAAAGCATACCACATATAGGCGTTCTATCTTCTCTATTACAGCATTTAAACGGTTTCCAGGGGGAGCATCCTTAGCTTCCTTTTCAACAGGTTGTTCCTACATAGGCCACCAAAAAAGTAACACGCAATTAAATTAATTAACCGATATAAAGAGGCATTACTACAGATAAAGAGGTCGGCAAGCTGATATCACGGAAAAAACAGTTCAAGCACAATGAATTTCTTACTATTGAGGAAGTATGCACCGTGCAAAATAAACCAAATAACTTACTGGAGAGAAGCCAGGGTCTGGGGAGTCATTATGTAGCGGAAGATTAAGTGGTTGAAGCTCAGCTGCAGCTGATGAGGCTGTTGGGGCAGGGCCGGGAGCCCCATTACCATTGGACTGAAGACCAGTTGCCTCCTTTAGAAGCTTCTTCCACGATACGATTGTTGTCTCCCCCGGTCTTAACTCAACCGTGAACCTCTGCCGACCTCCCGCCGCCTCGTACGACGTCGACACCCTCCCGACACCCGGTTCACCGCCGCTGCTGCCTTCATCTATCGGAGGCTTCATTGATGCTGTGATTGTTGAATCTGAATCCAATTAGGGTTCAATAACAAAGGGAGCGTAAAAAGAGGGAAACAGAAATTCGAAAGTCGAAACCCTAGATTGGGATTCTATAAATTGGTAAGAGTTGAAAATTCGAAACTATGCAGTGGACACAGGACAAAAATGTTCATTGAAGTTTATACATCATATATATCACTCCAATTGAGTTATTTCAATTTTTAGTCATTCTAAATTAAATATTGTGATTTTATTATTTAGAGTAATATTTTAGTTCTTTATATTTATAATAATACTTTATAGTTATTCATCTATATTTAACCAGTAAATTTGTTATAATATATGATTTTGGAGTCTGCATAGACTTTGATTATTGAAAAAATTTAAAATATATATATATATATATATATATATATATATATATATATATATATATATATAGTTAATTTCATTTCTTGTTATAGATTTGTAGGTGTCAATTTCCTTTTAGTTATTTTTTTTCATCTCAGTCTTCGGCACCGGTAAGACAACATTGCAATGATGGTTAAGTAGTAAAATCAATTTTTAAAAATTACTTGTGTGACATGATATATATTAGAATGGAACAACAAAAGAAAATGGAATGAAGTAACTCGAGCATATCTCTTGCTAAACATGTTCAATTCTATGCGAAAAACGAAAATGTATGGTTTAACAGGTTGAATTAATGAATTAATGTGAAGTAAAAACTTTAACTCAACTGTTTTTTTTTTTTTTAACGTGGTCCTATTGACCAGTAAGGCAAGTTGAGAGACACAAACAGCTCGGTACACGATAACAGAGATTACAAATACATGTATCATGTTTTTGTTTTAACTATGGAAGTCCAGGGAGAGGTCAGAATTAATAAACATGGTTGGTGTGGTGGTTTAGCACTTTGTCTTTTAAGCATGAGGTTGGGGGTTCAATCATTACCCAAGTACCCCTTACATAGACAATGAGTATAAATGAGTAATTAAAGAAAGCTTGTTCTTATTAAAAATGTTTTCCAATAAAAAAACAAGTTTTCCTCAAATTCAAGAAAAACATTTTTTTTTTGAGAAATATTTTTCATCCAACCAAATAACTCATAAATGTGAAATTGTCACAAAACAGTTCTTATATCGTGGACCGCGGTCCACAATGCATTGTGGACCGCGATCCCCAAAACGACGTCGTTTTGATTAATGAAACAGACGGATGAATTCGCGCCACTCACTTTCTTTTCATATATACTGCACTTTCTTTTCAACATAACTGCAGTTTCCTTTCAACACAACTGCAGTTACTTTTGGATATAACTATAGTTTCATTCGATAATATGCAACTGTAGTTATATCAAAAAGTAACTGCAGTTGTGTTGAAAGGAAACTGCAGTTGTGTTGAAAAGAAAGTGCAGTATATATGAAAAGAAAGTGAGTGGCGCGAATTCATCCGTCTATTTCATTAATCAAAACGACGTCGTTTTGGGACAGCGGTCCACATTGCACTGTGGACCACGGTCCACGATATAATTTGCGGTCACAAAATACGAGCAACGTCTAGTAGAATTATCTCTAGTCTTACCAGTTTACATGGATACACTTTCTTTTTTCAAATCAAATGCATTTTATTGAATATAAAACAAGGCAACTGCCTTACAGACCCTTAGGCCCAAAAATGACATATGACTCACTATATTTTAAATAGGCCAAAAGGCCTACAAAACACAAGGGGCCAAAGCCCTAAACATATAAAAGGCCTACAAAATACAAGGGGACAAAGCCCTAAACATAAAAAAGGCCTACAAAACACAAGGGGACAAAGCCCTAACCAATACAAGAGGCCTAACGCCTTATCACAATGGACTGAGGCTCAATTAATTAAATCAAGCCCTGTAGATCAATTGGCCATTCAGTCATCTCTACCGCACGGCCCAATTGGCCTTTATACCACCCATCATCTCAAGGCCATTCGGATGAGAAAAAACAAAAGAAATTTCAAAGGTGGCACGGTAATGTTTGGTGTTGAACACACCTTTTGACCGGCACTACAAAAGTATATAATTTTTATTTTTTATTTTTGGATTGATTTATGTATGCATGCACCCTATCACGATAAAGAGGTTTTTTTTAGCGATAGGAAAAACACACATTTATTATTTAATGGTGCATATTAATTAAATTTTATATTGTGATCTAGTTAAAAAAAATATTATAAAGAAGTAAACAAGCTTATATTACTCATAACTAACCAGTTGAAATCAATATATAATTACCAAAGGCCTTGTAGTCAAGCGGTATAATTGTGACTCTTATGTAAGTGGTCACAAATTCGATTGTGACATTGTAACAGAGTAGATAATATTTAAAAAATAATAATCAATTCTTGGCAAATTTGTTTTCTTTTTTATATATATATTAAAACATTCATCGTCCTATATATCCTGTCACCCACACGATCCATCTTGATTTGATGGTTGAGATCTTAGTAATACCCTATCTTCTTTCGTGTTATAACGCAAACCTTACCTACTCTTTCATTATCCAAATCCTTAATTAATTACTGTAAAAATTATTGATATTCTTATTCTCTCATTTTAGCTATCATCTTTCTTTTTTAAAAATATTTTGTAAATAAATTTTATAGTATTTTTAATATTTAAATATATTTGTACCAAAGTGCATGTTTTTTGTAAAATTTATTTCATAATGTTCACTATTGATGCGATAATAATTTTTCTATATTCTCATTATTTTTGTAAGAGTATTTATGGAGTGTTTGGTTTATGGATTTAGTTATCAGGAATGAGAATCAAAGTTATTGTTATTGTGTGGTTGACATATTTCTAGAGTTACTATGAGATTTGATTACTACTCCCTTAATTAGAAAATTCATTCCCTAATAAAAAAAAGCATTTCATTCCATCATTTCTTTTCCTAATTCGTACTTTTAATTTGACGTAGTTTGATTTTTAAGTTTAGATTAGTGCTTTTAATTTTTTCTTTTTATTTTTTGTTCATATTGGTGCTTTGGATGTCTTTACATGGGAATAAATTGTCTTGATTTCTTGTTTTCATCGTATTTTAAAACCTTTATTCGCATTATAGTATCATACATAACCAAACAACAATATTAGTACTCATTCTAATTTCATCCTACTACGTATCAAACATGCAAAATACTTTCACCAAAACCCTATTACCAAATATTTGATTCCCATTTCGATTTCAATTCCCATGTGCAAACCAAATACACCCTTATTTTTATGAGCAATTTAAAGAAAAAATGATGAATATTTTTTGGGTGTATTCAAGATTTATACTGTCGGACACAGTGATTTTTCACAAAGCGAAGGATTGAACCGTTGAACTTTGGAATATGATGAATATTATGATGGAATATATTGCGATAATTGGTACATACTAACCGTACTAATTTCCTTACAACAAATTTCTTTGGAAATGGATAGAAAAGATAATGGATATGACATTCAATTCTTTATTATGAGCTTTAACGTACTAAAGAAAACGAATACCGCTGGTGACAGCCCGGCCAGGGAATATATTTTTTGATTCGCTTATTCCAAACGCATATATAAAGTGATCTTTAGCTACAAAATATGAATACCGAACATATATAATATATAAACATAAATGTGTAATCCAACTATCAATTTATACTTTTAATTGAGATGAATCACATGTTTTAATTTGGTATCAGAACCAATCTCATGTAAAATGTCATGGTTTGAATTTCAACATGACCCGATATAAAAAGGGACTATGGTCCACATGTTCAATTCCTTGGAGTCTATTCCAAAAAAATAATCTACCCGCATACGTGAGAGGCCTATCAAGCATATATAATATATAAACATAAATATATATGCAATTCGATTATCAATTTAGACTTTTAGTTTAGATGAAACAAATGTTTCAATTATGGATGCAAGTGTGTATATATCAATAAAATATCAATTCAGTACTTTGTTCGATATTCACAAGATTTTAAATTTAAAGACTAATATCTTCCTCATGCAGGGACACCACTATAGTCATCCACCAACTTGTACGTTATTATTACATAGTACGGATTATATTGTAATGATAATTGAAATAGCATTAATTGTATTTGATGGATATTTATTGACTGTATTTAATTATACGGAGTAATTATTTTGAACATAACAGAAAAAGTATATATTTGCCTAGAGTATATAAATTTCCAGATACAACTTTATTATATTTGGATTGAGGATATGTATTTTAAATTTTACTTACCATAATCACACTCATTCATCTCTAGTGTTACAGCTTATTATAAGTAATTTTAAGAACAATATAATCATCCTTACGAGAAAGCATAGATACCAAAGGATAAAAAAGTGCAAGAACAAACTAAAGGGCAGGTTTGAAAGGTGAGGCATTGACTGTCTAATCAAGCCACTAAGGAAAAGGGAGAAACAAATGAATTTTTTTAGCTAGGTGACGAAGAAACACACAGTCATTATATAAATGTGTGTACTTGGGTAATTTCGTTACTGTATAATAACTCTAAAATCACATATGAAAATTAAAGTAAATGGCCAAAATTTTAATTCTAATTAATTTTGTGAATTTAATATATATATATATATATATTGAAAATAATATAATTGAAGTTAAAGAATTTTAATTTACAGTTGGGTTTCTTACACAAAACCCTTCTTTACTGTGAACTTCAAAAGTCGATTGTCCATCAAACTCATAATAGAAACTCACCATTATTACTTCCTTCATCTTCTTACTGCCTCTTTATTCCATTCATCTTTTATTTATATATTGTAGGATCGGAAGAACAGAACAGAACACAAACTACATATTTCAAATCAATTAAGCTAAGGTAACTACTAAACATATATAGAATGGGGAGGGGTAAAATAGAGATAAAGAGAATAGAGAACTCAAGTAATAGGCAGGTTACATACTCCAAGAGAAGAAATGGCATCATCAAGAAAGCAAAGGAAATCACTGTTCTTTGTGACGCCAAGGTTTCACTCATCGTCTATGGAAGCTCTGGGAAGATGCATGACTATTGTAGCCCTTCCACCTCGTACGTTCTTCTGATCTCATCATCTTTTTCCTTTTTTTTATTTTATTGTTGGATTTATCTATATATATGTGTGTATAGTATTTCTCTTGGTCAGTTAGTTTCTGCAGTACATGAAGAACAATACTAAATAAAAATATATATATTTATGTTGATAGGTTAGTTGAGATGCTGGATGGTTACCAGAAGGCATCTGGAAAGAAGCTCTGGGATGCTAAGCATGAGGTTTAATTCTCTTCTTGTGTTTAATTGTACTGTTGGTTTGAAAATGTGAAACACCCTTGTGTTCGGCTATTCCCAAACACCCTTTTCTGGCTTTTCCATGGGGAAGAAGACATGGTTTTTACCAAAAACATGTTTGCTGACCTGAAACATGACATCTAGGATTAGATCTACAAATAGGATATATATATGTCTCTCTCTCTCTAGATGTCTCATCTTAATTTTTTGTCTCAATCGTCATCAGTAATATATTATTAATTACTCTTTTTTTTTTTTTTTTTTTTTCAAATACTCCGTAACAAATTAAAATTTCCAAAATCCCACACGAGATATGAGATGGTATGCCTTTCAGCAGATCTGGGCATGCACTAAAATCCTAAGTTTTAATATAGACAGATCAGATCTGCATATATATATTGTTTAACTTGAAAGTGAAATGGGAAATTCTACAGGACTTGAACAATGAAATTGATAGGATGAAGAAAGAAAATGATGGCATGCAGATTGAGCTCAGGTAAATATATTTGTTTGTATAGTTCACTATATTATATTGAATTGTAAGCTCTAAATTGGCTTCTCTTCATTCTTCCATCTCTGATCTGCCTCTCTTATACATACATACGTTATTGAAGTGTAAGTTATGTGTGTGTGTCCAGACACCTTAAAGGAGAAGATATAAATTCTTTGAACTACAAGGAGCTCATGGGTTTAGAAGATGCCCTAGAAAATGGTCTCACCTCTATCCGTAACAAACAGGCATGTTATGTACATAACATATATATAATTACCATTCCTCGAAAAAAAAAACATATATATAATTACCTCTGTAAATTTTATTACAAACTTATGTATTTTATCATTATTTTTCACGATTTTAACAGTTTGAAATAGTCAAGATGATGAGAAAACAGGTATGCAACATAACTCTAAAAAAAAAAGTTATTGATATCACATATGCTACTTGCATATGACTAAGCAGTCCGTTTTATCAATTTCACTTAGTTACAACTTTAAACTTTAAATAGAGGGAAACAAATAACTTGATTTGGTTATATATTAGTGTATATGTGTATATATTTATTCCCTCTTTGTATGTGTGGGTAGTCAAATGTATATTGATATATATCTAATAAACTGTTGGTTGTGTATTATTATGATGAATATTGATCAGGACGAAAATGTGGTGGAGGAACTTAAACAACTTCAATTTGGTTGGGTAAGTATGTACATACATACCCTTCTTTTCTTTTTCATTTGAATGCAAGGTTAGAAACCATTTAGTATATATGTAGGAGCTATAGATGAGAATAGAAGCGTTGAAACAATTTAGAAACTAGTACCTAAGCTAGATGGATGGGTTTTCACAAAAAAGAAAGAAAGAAAAAAAGCTAGATGTATGGGTAAAGTAACTATGTCCGTTGGACAAAGAAGTGATTGAGGGGCTAAGGATATTTGCAAGTGCTCAACTGCAATTCTGATTTGCAAACCAACTAGCTAGGCTGGCTATCCTATTACCTGAAATTATCAATCGAAAATTATTACACAATGTTCGATTCACGAAATAAATTTTGAGAAAATAAGGATCGGATCCTATTCAATCAAAAGAATGAAATATGCAAGGAATATAGTATGTTCCATTTTTTTGTTTCATAAAATTAATAGATTCAATAATTGTATTATAGTGTTTCATTGGATTAAGGAATAAAAATGCAATAAACATTCAAATAACAAAATTACCATTAACTGTATTATTAGTATTACTACGCACATTACAGTACATAACAAAAATAAACTAATAATTAAAAGAAAATTAGGCATTAGCGCAGCAAA
>CP025644.1:28647371-28666366 GCA_003576665.1 Ipomoea trifida
AAAAAAAAAAAAAAAAAAAACAAGGATATGTTGATTATATACATCAGCCGTTGAAAAGAGAAGAAAAACATCTTTCAAAATTTCTTTGTAGATAGGACGAAATTAATAAATACATTTTCATATAAATATTTTAGAATTTGAATATGATCATAGTCCATAGACAAGATGTGGGCACATATATGTATATGTATGGTGCCTCATTACTTAAAAGGGAAATCAATTAATTAATAAACTTATAGTGATTTATATATTATATATTTTCTACAAATGAATTGATTGACGAGGGAGTACTTATCTCATTAATTGATAATTAATAATATAATAAAAATGTTGTTAATTTTGTATTGCTAACGCACGTACAGCTACAGAAAGAGATGGGTGCAGAAATGGTGGTTAGGGAATACCAATCCGCAGAGATGCCTTTGACATTCCGTGTGCACCCGATCCAGCCTAATCTGCACCAAACAATGTAGCAAATTATATTATATTGCTGTTTCCTAGCCATATACATCGTCTATTGCCTGTTCCATGCATGCAACCTTAATTTGTCTCTAATTAATTACCTACCTAGCTTAGCTAACTAGGGTTTGTCTGAGATGCATAATTTCATAAGTTGCTATGTACTCCTTAACTATAATTTGCCTACTCATCTCCCTACATATGTACGTACTTTAATTTATCAATGTAAGCCCGCTAATGTTGTTTTGAACTGATCACTATGCATGTCTTATCAACGTAACCATGGAGTAGCTAGCTAAGCTAGGTAGAGTGCATATATAGTAGACCCATTATATTGCTTGCCACGGGTCCAATGGAACCCGTTGCAAGACAATTTAAGGACGTTTTTATTTATTTATTTTTTTCATAAATACTACCCAAAGTAATGTTTCAGATTTTTGCAGGGTTTTAGAGCAAAATATGCATTACTCCAAAACACTATTTAACCAAACACATTTTTTTGGATGGTTGGACTTGTCAAAAGGCCAAAATGGCTTATCAACCAAAAATACCAAACATCGCAACTATATATAAACATGAGAAAATTGCACTCTTCGTCCCTAAGTACAAACAGATAAGGTATTTTATAATTTGAACTATTGCAGGATACGATATCGATAAACGACATTCATAAGAAAAAAATATTTGAGATGCATCTCATAGAAACATGTGCAGCTAGCGTATGATATATAAATCAGCTAAGATCAACCAAGTTTCAACAATTATTATGGATGGCAGTAAATGAGAAATGGTGTGAGTGAGTTAAAAGCTTAACCCAAAGTATCCATTCACAATGTTTGAAAATTCCCTTTTTTAAGTAAAATTATGGATTTGTAATCTGAAGCATGAAAACTATGAATAATAATTGCTAGCAACCTTTTAAAAGAAAAAATAAATATTCAATATAGTTATGTGCTATATTTGTTTGTTTGCAAATTTTATGTGTCTTCATGTAGGAAATTTATTGCATATATATGCTACAAATCAAAGAACACAGCAACATCAGACATTATATCATTATATCTTACAATAGATCAATTACAGTTTTGCCTCACTTGGACAACCATAAAAATAGAAACTAAAATCTTACATTATATTCTTACTATATGCAGAATTTATCAACACATTAGGAAAGACCTACTACATACATACTTATATAGTGTCTCACTGTACTTAAAGTATCAAACATAATTATGCATCAAAGGAAAGGAATGTTCTCACAATTCAGTCATGCATCAAACCCGCATTTTGCTCCCTGCCACTGCTGCAACTTCCCAAGCTTCAAACTGACATATATAGTTCTTGTTTGCAGGCGCTAATGATATGATGTTGAAGACCACGTTGTCTTTTGCCAGAGCTGAGATCAACTAAAAATATAATTCATACTATTTTTTTTTTTTTTTGGTGGGGATAATTCATACTATAAAGTCAATTAAAGGTGACTACTCTTTTTTCTATTTTCCTTAGTAATTAGAAATATATAAAATTTATTTAATTACTTATTTGTCATCTATTTCCACCGAATTGAAAACCTACTCAAAAAATACAAAATAAGTATGTCACAATAGGGATGACAACGGGGCGGACCCCGACCATGTTCCCGTTCCCATCACAGCGAGGAATTGGAAATAGTCCACATTCCCATCCCCGATTAACTTTTAGTTAAAATCTTAAATTAGTATAATTTTTAATTAATTTTTTTTAAACTTAAGTCCCAATAAATAAATAAATAAATAAATAAATATATATATATATAAATTATTATTTGGGGACGGAGCAGGACGGGGAGGAGTATCCTCATCTCCGTCCACGTCAGGACGAGGATCGAGGATCCCGTCAGAGATGGTGCAAATTGCCACCCCTACTCACATATTATCTCATACATATTAGTGAATAAAAAATTTAATATGAATAATTATTTCATTTAATATTTTACTCCAATTTTGTAAATTAAATTAATTTTTTTTTTTGGTTGAGGAATACTAGTAAAAAGTTACAAATTGGCAAATTTATAATTTGTACATTATGAAGTGTTAACATATATGTAATGATTACCTTGTTTTGTAACTACAAGTTCCTTTCAAATATTGCGGTAACACAATATTAATAAATTATGATTTAATGACCATGTATTTATTCACAAATTCCCTTATACATCCGTTATGTGTTTTGACTTAGAAACACAATTTATATTATAGCCTAAAAGTTCACAATTATAATATATATTTTTTGAATACAAGTGACCATATTACTTTATAGTATTTGTTCAAATATATAATTTTTCAACATATTGAAGCACAAAGAGTTAATTCGTCTAATAGTTCACAATTATAATATTAAAAATACATAATTTAAAACAATGATCTGATTTATAAAGTGAACCCTTGTCCATAGTATAGCAACTCTTATAATTTCCGGTCGAGCCCTCTTTGTTTCTTTCTCTTTGGCCCCTCTCTAAAAACCGTTCGTTGACACCGCCAAGCGATTCCCTCTCCCTCTCCCTCCATAGTCTAATAGTCCATTCATACATCTCCATATCCCCACCAAATTTCGAAAATTCCCCTTTTCCAAATTCATGAAAATTAAGATAATTCCCCGTTGATGCTTTCGTCGCGTTCTCTCACTTTCACCCCGTATGATCTCTGCCTCTCAATATTTTCATTCTGTCTTATCCCTGTGATTGCGCGCTTGTATGTATTTCTGTAATCTCAATTTCCGTGTCTGTGTATGCATCGGCATTGGTTTTCGAGCAGTGAGTTTAGGGTTTTTATGGTGCGTAGAATTAGCAAATGGAGTTTACTTGGACTTTTACCTTCTCTGACTGGGTTTTTGGATTTTTCTGAATTTCAATAAAAATAAAAATAAAAATTTAGCCTTTGGATTTGGACTCTTTCTTCTTCACTTAGTTGCATGCGTAGCTGCTATGTATGTTTCAATGTTGTTTTTCTAGCCTTCTAGGGCAGCATGTTAATTCTCTGGTTCTCATTACGTTGAAGGTTTCTATTTTCTAAATACTTCCTGCAATTTACAGATAGCTGCTAGGAAATTTGAAGGGAACATTTGTTGATGACTTTTATGCTGCTGGGGATACAGAGTTGGACCATTAGCAAGTCTCTATTTGCTTTGAACAATACTTTATAGTTGTAGGGATACAGAACTGCTGATAGTAGATATCATAATCAGATACCTATATTGTGGTTTCAAAGAAAGTTCTGCCATGAATCCCAATAGTGTTGGTGGTGTAAAATTATCACTCTCTCCAAAATCAACTAATGAACCGTTTAGTGAAAGAGATGAACGTTTGTCTAAATGCAATGCATCTGTTGGTTCACAAAATGATATTCTTGTTTCTGCTTTAGACTCTGCCATCATAGTTAAGGTGCATGAACAAAGACATGAAGAAGGAATAGACACCATTAATATTGATGATGCATATGAGAGAAAATGTTCTGACACTGTATGCATGTCTCCAAATAAAAGCAATGGGCCCAATGTTTCAAAATCACTGAATCAAGCCAAAATATCAGGGAGAGGTGTCACGGTTGCAGCAGTTAAGAAAACGCCAGGTCATCTTAAGAGTTTGAATATTACACGCCGGAGAAGAAACATTTGTAGCAAACCAGCTCAACCATCAGTTTGGAGATTGCTGGGGAATTCTTTAAATGGTTCTGAACAGAGTGATAGGGTTGAGATAATTCAACAGGAGCCCAGACAAGCAAGAAGAGCCATTCGGGGTCAAAAAAGTGAAAAGCAGGAAAGTAATCAGACAGGTCAACATTCACAGAAGCCAATGGGAAAGAATCACATTTCCTTGAAAGTTAAATTTGGTAATCGTTGCCTGATGGATGTTCTTCCTCTTATTGAAAATGGCAATGAAATATATTCTTCAACTGAGAAAGAATCATCCAAATCTGCTGATGACATCAGTGAAGAGTTTACTAGAACTATGGGGCTTGATGGGCTCAATGGAAGGTTGGGCAATTCTCTGATGCTTTCCGATGGTTCTGCTTCAAACACATGCCTAGCTGGAAGCTCTCTTGTTGAAAACCTGGCTAAAGAATTTTTGGAGTGCCATCCTGAGTTACCTACGCAAATGGATCTTGAGAAATTGGGAACACCGGTTGATAGCAGGTGCTTAGATCCTGGAACTTCACCTGACTCAGAAGTGATCAACATCACTTCTGATGCTTCAATTAGTCTAAAAGATATAGAATACTTGCCAGATATAATTGCCAACCAAGATTGTTTTTCTTCTAGAGATGTTTCGAGTTTGGATGCACAAGAAAAGGGCCTCAAAAAAGGAAAGAAAAAAGATCGGCCAAAGAAGAAAGATAGGCTAGACAAGATGTCAGATATCAGTGTAAAGGGTATGTTTCCTGGACTAAAAATTATGAATACTGAATTCGGTCCTAATAGCTCTGATTTTGGCGATTCTTCTGCTTTAACCACTATTGGAAATACACATAGTAATGTGTTTAGTACTGAGTTGGATTCTGAGGGACTGTTACCTTCATCAGGATTGGATGACTTTGAAATCTCCAATGCAATTTCAGAATTTGAACTTGGAGAGAAGGTTGATGTTTGTTGTCACCATTATACTGAGTCACCGGAGTCAAAAATGACAGAGAAACCACTTTCTTCTCCTGACAAGCTCAAACTTCCAAAAAGTAGAAGATATCAGGGAGTTGGAAAGAGCCAGCCTGGAATCTGCAATTCATCAACAAGGAGAGAACGTGCTTCTAAACGGAAGGGAAACAAAGAAATGATAGTTGGGAAGCATGAAGAGAAAGAGAAGACTCTGGCTTCAGGTCTAAGTGAAGTAAAAAACGATCAAAATACAGGTATAACAAGTTTTAGATCAATTCATTCACTCCTGTGAACCACTTGCCCAACTTGCCTTCCCATTATATAACTTAATGTTATGCATTTTATTTATGATGTTTTATAAATATGTAATTTTCTGTGAATTGATGTTGTAGAAAACCAAACACCACCTCACCTTGAAGAAAATGGCTCTAGAAATGGAAACATGGGTGTATGTGTTTCAAACCAAAGAGACACAGGGACAAATTATGTGCTGCCAAGGAATGCTTGGGTTCAATGTGATGATTGTCACAAGTGGAGACGTATATCAGTTTCCCTTGCTGATAAAATTGAAGAAACAAACTGCAGATGGTATGTGATGAGGCTCATGCCATCTCTATATTATAACTTTGTACTCAGCATGGTTGTATTATTTATCATGACCGTTACTGCCATTTTTTCTGTGAATTTCATTGAACTAATAGTCTAGCAAGGCTCCAGTTTTCCCCTTCATCAAATATATTTTTCGATGCATAAACAAATAAACTCACATATGTTTACAATGCTTATTCACTCTGCAGCCAGAAATATGATTGTAAATTTAAGGAAAATGTGTCTATTTATCTTATAATATAATTTTTCAGATTGGTTAAAAATGCTAATTATATTAATGTGGCACCTGCTATGGACCTATAGTCAGCTAATGTTTATGAGGCTGTGTGCAGTCTCAGGCCTATGGTTGTCATTGGGCTATTGGTTTGTATATATATATGTATATATATATATATATATATATATATATATATATATATATATATATATATATATATATATATCTTATGTTTTGTGTAGTCTTTGTGGTGTGAGGCAATTTACTAAAATTTTTTTGTTTCTGGTTATTGACTAAGATACTTTAGAGGATATTTAAAGTATAGAGGAAATATTGTAGTTTCCATTTTCCTATGCCTGTAGCCATGTTGATACAGATGAAATATTGAAAACCCCCTTTAGAGCAATAATTTTTCAAGCTCGAATGCTTGAGTGCTGTTTTGGAGAAAAATGAATTGGTTCAGTGGTGAAATTTAAAACTACAGCACATTTGGGGGCAAGTTAGTCCTTTTTCTTTTTTCTTTTCCCTAAGGGGGAGGACCGAAGGAGGGTTGGGGAGTGTGGAGGGGATCAATCATTTTGAATTAAGTGATTGATATTACAGGTCACCTTGACTTTGTGCCAATTGTGGGTATGTGAGGTCTGTTTTTTGGTTCTGCTGATATAAATATGTACATACTGCATGAGGTCTACATGCAATTCACTTATTTTTTGTTTCTATCTTATCAATGTTAAAGGAGTTGCAAGGATAACATGGATAAAGACTTTGCTGATTGCTCGATTCCTCAAGAGAAATCAAATGCAGAGATTAATGTAGAGCTTGAAATATCTGATGTGTCTGAGGAGGAAGATGCTTTTGATGCACGTCACAATTGTGACAACTCAGGAAAGAAGTCTGCAGGTATTTGATTATTACAGTATTGAATGGAAAACATAGCTTATTGGGGAACTTAACAACTTTCTTACGTGTATTATATGGGTTACAGTTGCTCAGAGCTCAACTTGGACACTGATCAAGTCAAACTTGCTTCTGCATCGCAGCCGCAAGTCTCAGACTATTGATGAGGTTAATTGTTAATCAGGTGTACATTGTTATGTACTGCTTTTGGTGTTAGCTTCTTTGCAACTCTATGTTAATTCCTTGTTTGGATTAGAGTTACTATGTCCTTTTTGTTTTCATTATTGCTCTACTGCAATTTTCTGAGGCATAGCCCCAGATCTGTGGCTTCTTGTTTTAAACTCAGCCATTAAAAAGTTCATCTGAACACTGAAAAGAAATGTCTCATACCTCACTCGTTAATTACCCTATTCTGGCCATGTGGAAAAAATGATTTTTGCATGGAGGAGCAAGTATGAACAGATGAGGCACACTTCAATTGGTAAAATGCAAATATAGGTGTGTTTTATTAGGATAAAATAGTTCAGAGGATCCAGATGAAACATCATTTTAATTGCATTTGAGTAGATTGTTTGACTAAAGTTCTTAAGTTAGGGGTCTTCATTTCTATGTATTTATTGAAAAGCTATTTCTATGACAAACGTGACCACTAGTGAGATTAAAAAATGACTTGAAAGATTTAAAACAATGCTGTTTTAGCCATAATAAGAATTTTGACTGAGATCAGGGTCTGGTTAATATTATTTATACAAGAAATCAAAATCATAAAGTGTGCTTCAAGTTTGCCTCAAAGTAGTTATCAGATGAATGATGGAGGTGCTCATAGCCTTCTCAAAAGGTTATTGTCAATTATCTTGATTATGAGTAACACAGCCATAACAATTGGAAGAACAGTGAATGTAACAGTTCTTATAGTTCACAGACCAAAAAAATATCAATTTATTTCAGTCTACTTTTTCCATTTCTCTCTGGTGTTCTAGTAATGCGTTTGTCAAAAGTAGCAATCCAAATCTGAAAAGCAAATATCATGGTATTCTGATCATTGAGATTTACATTTGTAATGTAAAATTACTAGCGATCCCCATAACATGGAATTTATGTTCTTTAAATTTGGCCTGACATTTAAATTCCAGTTTTTGGCATTGTTATTTTTCTCTTTTCCTGACAAAAATACCGAAGCTAATTGAAGGACTTTTGCTTTAAGTAGCAGTACATGTTTGTCTGCTTATTCTCCAATGATCTTGACTTCATGCCTTTCTTTCTTCCTAGATCATGATTTGCCATTGCAAACCTTCAGATGGTAGAATAGGTTGTGGAAATGAATGCTTGAACCGGATGCTTAACATTGAATGTGTTCAGGGCACATGCCCATGTGGCGAGCAATGTTCAAATCAACAGGTTCATGAAATTTCAAAGAAAACGAGTTGAGTACTATCTTAGGTGATTCTATCACTTTTCCGGTAGTGATAATATCTTTGTCTCTTCCGCTTGCAGTTTCAGAGGCGGAATTATGCTAAACTGAAGTGTTTTAAATGTGGTAAGAAGGGGTATGGCCTGCAATTGCTTGAAGATGTGTCAAAAGGGTGCTTTATCATTGAATATGTTGGAGAGGTGACTCTACTTTCCTTAAAATTCTGGATAATGTTTTGGTAGAACTAAACAGCTACTATTGAACTTCATTGGGTATTTTATATGAACTTTTTAAAACAAAATGTTTCTTAAAAAAACAATTAAATAAATAAAAGGAAACCGAAGTGAAAAAAAAAACTCTCAAATATTCTGCATATGTTGCGTTGTATTGTTAATTTGGTCTGAATTTTCTGTCCAATAAAAAGTTGAGTCCAAATCTGGCCTACATTGAAGCTATAAAAAATTTGTCTACTCCAGGAAATTTCTTTCATATCATAATTCATATGGAAGGAGAACAGTTGAACTACTTGGAAGATTTTGCAAATCAATGTGGATTGTTGGCTTTTAATCAGATATTTTCATAAGCCTCTTTAAGTGTTTGTTATTATGCTTTGAATTGATCTCACTGATGTGCTATACTTTATGGCTTTATAGGTGCTTGATATGCGTGTTTATGAGGCACGGCAAAAAGAGTATGCTTTGAAGGGCCATAAACATTTCTACTTTATGACACTTAATGGTAGTGAGGTATTGTGTTTTAAATTTTCTTCTTCAGTTACCAAATTCAATTATATAACCTGTAAGTGATTTGCTAACTTTAGATAAATAGTATTGACTTAGTTGAATGGTACTTATGTAGAGAGCCAGGTGCACATAGAATAGCAAGTCTCCAGATTCTATTGTTTTTCTACTTGTATTTTGAAATTTTGCCTAACATTTTTGGTGCCTCATATTTCAGGTAATTGATGCTTGTGCTAAGGGGAATCTGGGACGCTTTATAAACCACAGCTGCGATCCTAATTGCCGTACAGAAAAGGTGAATGCTCTAGTTGCACAATATACATTGTTTAAACTTTCTCAACCTCATCAACTAGTTCTATTATTTTTGTGTTAAATCTATTGTTCTGATATAGGACAAAAGTTATTCTTTCTGCTTATTGTTGTGCAAAGAAGAGGAGTTTCGTTAATGAGACATGAAGAGAGAGGCAAGATATCCTGTAATGGGTAGGAATAGAAAGCATTAGTTAATCATTTGTCTAAAACCTGCATTTACCTCCACATTTTGTATAAAGAATATCCCATAAGGTTGATCATAACATGCTGCATGTCTGTAGTTAATGTTATATTAAGCTCTCTATCAAGGGATTTACATGCAGCACGCCTTTTAGAGGAATGTTCTTAGACACCAGAACCCAAATATGTGGAACTCTAGAAAATTTTCAGATGGTTATGTTGGTTGAGCAGTTCACTAATAATGAACAGTTCTCAGAACAACATTATGCTTCTTTTTGTTTGGAATGTGTCGCATAAAACCCCTACTTCAGCCAAAAGAGGAGGAGGGGGGTGGGGGAAGAAAGTGAAAAACTAAAAGAAAAATCAATGGGGGAGGAAAATGTTTCTGTTGTCCAGAAAATTTGTCTGCTGCTTTCTGCAGTTAGCTAGTTGCTTACATGTATCAATTAATCTTTATATGGGTGGTACATAAAAATCATAAATTTTATTCACCTATATATTTGCTTGCAATGATAGTGTGGCTATTGTCACTCAGCTTTTTTTCATGTGCTGAAACAGTGGATGGCGAATGGAGAAGTGTGCATTGGGCTTTTTGCAATAAGAGACATCAAGAAGGTGCACTCTCTGGACCCTCGTTATTAAATTTGTGTAATAAAGTCCTATTCCCTTCGTTTTATGGCTGATTAATTTTCAATTTTATATGTAAGTGAAGCAGAGCCATATGTTTTTCAGTGCCAACCTTCCTAGATTTTTTAATTCCATTTATTTATTTATTTTTAGTTTACAAATAGAAGTGCTTATGTTTTGGGGATTTTGTTATCAGGGTGAAGAGTTGACATTTGATTATAATTATGTACGCGTTTTTGGTGCTGCTGCAAAAAAATGTGTGTGTGGTTCACCCCAGTGTCGGGGTTATATAGGTGGTGATCCTCAGAATGCTGAGGTAATTGTTCAGGATGATTCAGATGATGAATATCCAGAGCCTGTTGTTACATGTGAAGAGGATGACATGTGTGATGAGTTAAACAACATTAAATCCGCAGCAAGTCCATTTAGAGGTTCAGAAATGAGAAGTGCTAAGGAGCCTGCAGAAAACAGAGAAGTTTGTTCTGCTGAGTGCTTGAAGTCTACTGAAGCCAGTGGAGACTTACTAAATATGTCTGCATTGAGAGTAGATGGGGCTGAAAAAGATCTAGAGCGTTCCTTGTGCTCTCCAGGGGAGCTGGAGGTGACTTCTCCTACTGGAACCCTTAGCAAGCCATTGAGGAAGTCAAAATCTGGAAGAGTGGGCTGCAAGGTTCCTCTTGTAAAAACTCCCCGTTCTTTGCAGAAGAAACCTACCAGCGGTGTTGTGAACATCAAAGCTCCGGCAGAGATGGACAAGTCAAACATGCTCCAAGATAAATCCAAGAAGCTTGCAGAGGGCTCCTTAAATGATCGATTTGAAGCAGGTAGATATTTGTCTTTTTTTTCTTTGTTGTTGTATATTTCATTGTTGAGGTAAGCTTGGATGCTCATAGGTGCATTGATACTTTGTATCTTGGTTTGCAGTGGAAGAAAAACTCAATGAGTTGCTAGACCAGAATGGTGGCATAAGCAAAAGCAAAGTAAGTAGTTTCGTATACTGTCAGAGCAGAATTGCAACTTTTCTTTGCACTCTGAAGAATATCGATTTTTGCTTTCCATTCTGAGCCTTCTGAGGGTCACCATCTTGTTTGAAACAGGATGCATCAAGGTCTTACTTAAAGCTCCTACTTTTGACTGCTGCATCAGGGGATAGTGGCAATAGTGAAGCAATTCAGAGGTAAGAAAAGAGGTTAATTTGTTCTTTGGGTAAAATAATCATGCTTGAGTCTGTAGGTCACTTTCTTACATGAATGGATAATGTCATTGTCATTTGATTATGTATCTTTTGCAGCAACCGAGAGCTCTCTATGATCCTTGGTGCACTCTTGAAGACAAAATCAAGGACAGTTTTGGTTGATATTATCAATAAGAATGGTAGGAAGTGATGGGTTGTATTGCATCATTCTACCCTTATTTTTGCAGTCAAATAACGTTTATGGTGTTTGATAAGTGCAACATTGTTTTTGCTGGGTGCTTGCTAGGTTTGCAGATGTTGCACAACATAATGAAGCGATATAGAAGGGAATTCAATAAAACACCAATTCTTCGAAAGCTGCTTAAGGTAATATAGCCGGAAGGCATTAGGTTTCCGTATGGTGCACTCTAAGCAGTTCTCTAGTTCAATTAATGGATTAAAATTTGTCATCACTAGATGTTAGGTGATAAAATCTAGGTTTAGACTCAGATATCCTCACTTCATTGTTATTTACTAAAACTCCAACAGGGCATCTGTGGTTGGCAGACTAATACATGTATGCATAAATTTCAATGCCCCTTCCATTTGTTTTCAATTTCTATCATGGCAAGGTAATAAAATGCTGATGTTTGATCTTATAATAGATGAAAACATTATCCTTCTTTTCAGGGTAATTCTCTGATATATTTTTCTTGATATATCCTGGCTTCTCTTTGATCCAAATGCAGGGTCCAATTTCATAGTAAAGTTGATCTGATAAAACTCATTTAGGGTTGAAAATTTTACATTAGTTGCCGCATAACTATTTCAACGATCATCTTCAAGTCCTTGATAAACTTTTAAAGCTACAATACCAAAGATATATAGAAAGCAGGTTGCTTGTGTCCATCAATAGACCAAACTTAAGCAACATAACTTTGGTTGTTCTGATGTTCAGGTACTGGAATATCTGGCATTGAGAGAGATCCTTACAATTGACCACATTAATGGGGTTCCTTCTCGACCTGGAGTGGAGAGGTTGGTTCGAACAATTCCATTTTCCAGTTTTTAATTGTCTTCACATTTCTATTCTAATGCTTGTATTCCTAATCTTCATTAATTGGTTATTTTACGGTCACTTAAAACTTTTGATGGTGAATACTTTGAGTCAAATATTACGACATATACTTGTATGGAATCCTCTTTTATCTGTTGCCTATATCTCCTCTCCTTTTTATTCTCTGTTAACTTCTGCATGTTCTTCCTCTCTTTTTCTTCCATTCCTACTAACACTACCCATCCTTTCAAATTCTCCAAGAAAACAGAGTATACTACTATACTGTTAACTCTCTTTATTTGTTCATAGTATTAATTTCAGATGCTAACTAACTACAATACCACAACTGTGCTTTTTATATTCTGCAGCTTTAGAGACTCGATTTTGGCATTGACAGAGCACATAGACAAACAGGTATGCATCTTGGGGAAACGGTGGCATGTTGGCAGCACTATTTCGTTTCCTTAATAGACTGCAAAATACTTTCCCAATTTACCCTTGTTTTGAGGAAAAGATTTATAATTGTTAAAAATTAGTGCTTGATGATTCTTTTTGTTTTTCTATGTGTGGTTTACCCAGGTTCATCAAATTGCAAGAAACTTTAGAGATAGGTGGGTACCTAAGCCACCCAGAAAAAATAGCTGCATGGAGAGGGATGATGAAAGGGTGGAGTTTCACACAGGTTCACGCTGTAATAGGTCTTTGAGTTTACAGAATCATTCGGTTGATTGCTCTAAAAGGCCTTCAGAAACAGGTTGCATTACTCAAGATGGTAGAATGTCTGATGGATCTTCTGGTCTTGGCATAACTAATGGGACGAAGAAGACCCGTAAGCGTAAAAGTCGTTGGGATCAAGTGCCAGAAATAAATGGCAATGGTCTGCAGGACATAGATGATGGTGCCCCTCCAGGGTATGAAGTTCCTCCTGGGTTTTCACCCCTCATTAATAATACCCAAGAACATTGTACTGGAAACCAACCAGTTATTGGACAACGCCAGCAGAGATTCATCTCACAGTTGCCAGTCTCATATGGAATTCCATTCAACATAGTGCAGCAGTTTGGGGTACCTCTAAATGGAAGCTCAGAGAGCTGGGCTATTGCTCCAGGCATACCCTTCCATCCTTTTCCCCCATTGCCTACTAATTCCCGTGACAGGAGAGGCGATACTCAAACTCCATTGCCTTCGTATCCCTGTGATAAGATTAATCCTACTGCTGCTAACACTGAGGCATTGGCCCAACCTACAAAAACCAGTATACAGAACTCTCATTCTTCCATTCCTTGTCACTCGGCTCAAAACCACCCTCCAAGCACATCTGGAGCCAACCTGAACCAAGATGGTGAAAATGCAGAACTTGATCATCAACAGTCTGGGGACCCCTATGGCCTAGGAAGGAAATACTTCAGGGAGCAAAAGTGGAATGGTCAAAAACTAGGGCCTCCTTGGCTTCGGATGAGAAATGGTAGGCCACCTACTGGGATATGCAACATAGCTGAACAAGGTGCAACAATGGTTAATGAATTTAAAAGTTGGTGTAATTCAGAGGAAGCCAGCATTGGAAGGGAAAGATTGGGGCACCCTTCACATCAAAGTTAGCTTCATTTTCCTACTGGAGTTCTGAGGAGCCTCTGAATTTTAATCTAGTGCTCCTTTTGTACTCTGGTAATTTTTTGTCACAAGAGAACTGCTTATATATGTAATATACACTCAATTCAATTTGAAGATACAGGTCCAACAGGGTACAATATTCTTCACATAGATGGTTATCTTCGTAGATACCTCGAAGATGTAAACATTCCTCATTCTTACAGTTATTGAGATTCAAATACAAAGGTTTCAAAATTAACTCAAGTGTTTTTTGGTGCATTTTTACTTTGGCTTGTTCAAATCATCTTTATCATGACAATTACCTAGAATATCATACATATAAACAATTATACAAAATACCACAACACCAAAACCTTACCACCTATTTATCCATCTTTAAAAAAAAAAAAAATTATCTGTGTTCTGATTTCTGAAGACAATTGACTTTTTGAGCAGTGACCAGAATGACCTTATAGTTGTACCTGGTAGTTGTTTGCTCTCATCCTTAGTGCAGCAGCTTTTCCTCAGTATCTTCGCATCATGCTTCTGACTTGGACAAAGCACCATGTCTTCAGTAGTGTTTTCTGCCTTTTCCACCCATCAAAGTATCTTCCAATTACCTTCTTATAACTAGGCCTGTGTTTCACCACAGCCCAGTAATCAGAAAGATTAGGTCTTGTATTGATGAACTCGAGCTCCAAGTTTAACACTTCTAACCGAGCTAGAATAGGAATGAGCATCACATCCGCCAAACTGAACTCCTCTCCGGTTAGATAAGATGCTTCACTTAGTTTACCTTCTACCTCGTCCAGAAGCTTTACAAGATGTTCTTCACTCCGTCTCACAACTTCTGCATTCCCCAATTTTTCTTCTGTTTCATATGCCTCTCTTAGCTTACGGTGATAAGAACTAGCCAGGTCAGGACACTCAGCCATCCGAGCAATTATTACACGCCTTAAGAATTTAGAAACATAGAGACGATACTTCACAGGCACATGGTAGAGGGTAAAATACTTGGGGTCCCACTCTTGAATCTTATGCATCCATTCCACAACTTCTTGGTTGCTAACATTTAAGTCAATGCCACCAGAAGACACTTTCTCCGCAATCCTTTCTATATATCTGTGAATGTATAAATACATTACAAGTTCATTAAAACCAATTCACTCATGTCACTTGTACCTATCAGCAGCCTAGAAACTTGTGTGTAAGTGCATAAATAAACCAATTCAAGGGACAGTCCAATGTATTGTTTTAGAAACTTCTATTTATTTAGACAAGCAAGAGAAGAAGGGAAGGGAAGACGTACTGAATGATCTCGATAGTATCGTATATGATGTGAGCACCATTCTGGAAAACAGGTAGTTTAGCAGTTGGATTCATGCGGAAGAAAAAGGTGTCCAAGTTCTTCCCAGTGATGGGATTGACATGATGTGATGTGTAGTCAATCCCTTTCTCTTCCAATGCAAGTCTAACCTTCAGGCTGTCCAACGAATACGGATGATGATAGAGCTGCATGATGTCATTAGCATGGACCACCAACGCTTGCTGATATCAGCCACAAACCACAATGCAATGCAGTAAATATACTCTCAGAATTAGTATTTCTTTATGGAACACCCACCTGATAGTGAACAACCAAAAATCTAGACTTCATTAGACAAACAGGTCTCACATACATAACTGCTAATGTGTATGCATTTTATACACATGAGCGGTAAAGGGAAAGAGGCTTTGAGCACAAAACAACAGTTACTCTATAACACCAAAGAATTTATAATTGAGACAGACCACATGTCATCAGCTCAGCTGTTATTGAAAATCTATTCAGAGGGAAATAAGCTTTTCCAAGAATCACTTGATAAATCTCTTATAAAAGTTGGAATGCAAGCATAATTTCTCTCAGTATCAAACACACATATATATATCAGGGTTCAGCATTCATAAATCATAATGCCTCAGTCATTTTACCAATAAAAAGAAAAGCAAGGCCTGTCCAAATCTCTTCAATAAAAGATTATCCCATTAACTTAAGATAGACAATTCTACTATCCTGAAAATGCAAGATGCTTTATTACATGTATGGCTATAATTATGCTATATCAGTGGTGTATAAGAGACAATAGGGACTAATTTAAATTTTAAAATGCAATTAACCCCACATATTTGGGTCCAGATATCCATAACCATCATGTTACATGAATTTCAATAATTCATGGATAAACCATCCTGGACTTGAAGTTGGGAATTCAGGATATTATAATTAAAAATGTGTGAATAAACAAAGGTTATAAGTTCAAGAGGATTTTGAATATATAAGTGAAGAAAAGTAAGCAAAAAGGTTGCAATTTTGAAGAATTACACCCAAAACCAGCTCCCTCCCACCCACCATTCAAGTCAATTTCCATAAACCAAAAAGACAACTTTTAAGAGAATTCGATCACGCAAATGCAAACATTATAAAACTTCCAGACCGCAATTTCCAAGAATTACACCCAAAACCAAACTCCACCTTAAACTAAATTTCCAAAGCAAATTAGGCAATTGAACCATATTTCTTATACCCACATATTAAAACAAAATGCTATCAACAATAAAACTTTAAAACCAATTGAACTTGTATTTAAGAAAAGAAAGGGAAACAAGTAAAGTTAATGGCAAGCAGAAGAAGACTTACTCACTTACCAGAGAAATCTATAACACAACACTACAACACGGAGTTCGGAGCTGAGGAGCAAGGGTAAAAACCGGTTAAACAAAGACCATTTGCAAGGTGGATGCTGATGGGAAGAAGCACAATGATGGAAAGGGAAAGGGTTTATGGAAAGGGAGAAATAGAGAAAGGGGAATTTGACAGCCGAGAAAAGCAGTTTCCAAATAGAAAGTGAAGGAGAATCTTGATTCTTGAAATCGTCGGAAAGGGGACCCGACTTTCTTTGTAATTACCCACACACCTGGACCAATAAATTAAATTAGGTATTTGCAATAAAAAAAAAAAAAAAAAAGGTATTTGCTATATCAATACTATTATCTTATCAATTTCAATTGCCCATAATACGTGTGTGTGTGTGTGTGTGTTTGCTGTATCAACACCGACCAAATTGGAGACGGTGCCACATCATGTGAGTATTTGACCAACATGGTGAGTCTCCTTTAATAAGACCGTGAGTTAGAGCCGGTCAAGATAATATGAAAAAAATTACTTCGTAATACTTTGAAAAATATAATATTAATTATGTATAAATTAGTAGTCTAGTAGTACCAAGTTGCACTCTTATATAAAAGGTTGTGGTTTCGAGTCTCAATGGAGATAATATTGACTCTTTATGATATCTATATTTTAGTAGGTTGAGAAAGCACTTAGGGGATATTGACTCTTTGTGTTTCGGTGCATTGTAGTACTCAAAAAAATTATGAATAAATTATTTATTACTTAATAAATGAAAATGCAATATTTTTAAATTAAAATGTAATATTAAAGAGTTGAGTTATTTATGAGGAAAAACGTAATACTAATCAGCGATAAATTGATTGATTGTTACTCGTGTGATGCTTATAAGAAAAAAGTGATGCTTTTGACGATAAATGTAATATTAGATTTTAAATCACAACGTAATATTAGGGGTTTAAAAGTTATTTATAAAAAAAATTATAATATTTATCAAAGAAAGTGTGTAAAAACTCCACTTGTCATGAATAAGGATCCTTGAGAGGATTTTATATGAGATTTTGTCCGTCTAAGATTTGTTTTCCCACTTGTGAGTGCATGCATGATGATCAATTGGACTTGTATTTATAATCTGGTTTTGTAAAATGTCTTGAAAATAATTGGCTTAAAATTCACATATTATTTTGGAAATGAATTTCAAATTGTTTTCTGAATTGATGTGTTTGGGTCATTTGATTGGATACGGTCTACAAATTAAATAAGTGAATTAAATATGAACTAATTGATTAAATATATACTTTTGTGTATTTTCAGTGAGATGCTAATATATTTTTAACGACTATTCAACTTATTTAGCATTTTATTATGACGATTTGTTTTTAAAATATAAACTTATGAAGCTCAACAATAGAGTTTGGTTATCCAAAATTGAGGGGCTAAGCTTTGGATTCTAGTTGAATGTTCACCGACATGCCTTGCAACTTCAAAATTGAGGATATTAGAGTAATATGGATGGAAGGTTTTCATGAGTCCATTTAGTATCCGCCGCAATCAAAATTTTGGTTGTGTGATGTCAACTCAATATAAGCTCACTTAGGTGAACATGAATATATAATTCAGAAGTCATTTCCTTACTTTTCAAACACACCCTAAATACTCTCTCAATTTTCCTTGGGGAGCATTTCTCAGGCCAAAAAGAGAGTTTTGGAAGCTTTGAAATCTTCACAAGGTACCAGCCCAATTCCAACTTATTTTATTTTCCCCTTTAGATGGGCTGTTCAAATTAGCCCAAACTAGCCCATCTAATTAAAAATTTCTCATATGCAGCCCAAGTTAAGATGGTCGGAAAATTATGCTGTTGACCCAGGTCCACCTTGCAAGGTGGACCTGGGTCCAAAACTACATCGCTTTTGTTTTTGTTTTTTTTTGTTTTTTTTTTTTAATTAGTAAACATATTGTTGAATATAGAGTTGTCCAAAAATGTGTGAATGTAGATGTTTCAAAGTGTGAATGTAGAGTATAAAAATCGTGAATGTAGATTTATGATTGTGCGAATGTAGAGTTGCCCAGAAATGTGTGAATGTGGAGGTTTCAATGTGATAGTTTTAACAATATTTTTTAACATTCATTTTATTTATACAAAAATAAAAAAATGTTTGTAATTAACTTATTAATGTCATTTTAATTAATCTACGATATTAATATAATGAATATGTACTCATAAGGGATACACCTAAATTTTTAACAACCCTACAATATTGTAATAATAAATTATAGTGCATAGTCCATTACTCCATTATATAATTTGGGCAATTTATGCCGTGGACCCGGGTGCACCTTGCAAGGTGCACCCGGGTGGGTGTAACGGTGCTGTTAGTGGATTCACACTTATACAACTATAGATTCACAGTTACATAGTGATAGATTC
>CP025644.1:28666697-28695751 GCA_003576665.1 Ipomoea trifida
ATTTTTGATTGGCTGGGTGTAACGGTGCCACTAACAGCACCGTTACACCCAGCGTCTAAACGACGCCGTTTAAGGACCCGGGTGCACCTTGCAAGGTGCACCCGGGTCCACGGCATAACAATTGTCTCCGTCCAATTCACTTCTTTGCAGCAAATCACAATGGCCCATAATGTGTTCCCAGATACTCTGGGAGTTTTTGTCTATGTTCCCATCTGGGCCATCTGGCTTTTGATTTTCGATTTTCAATAAAAGTGCATCTTTTCCTTTTAAAAAAAATAAAAATTACATTATAATTCGACACATATATTCAATATTACATTTTACATTACATACTTAGAATACAAATAAATGGACATTATATATTAAGAATAGATATCATGATTTATATTTTGCACATTAGTACTTGTAGCATATTATAAAACTGTCAATTAACCAACTCATGCCAAAACATTCAAAATAAAACTAAATTTTAAGAACTTTTTTCTTTTTGCAAAAGAAAAAAAAAAGCCAATAAATAAGTGGATTTTAGAATAAAAATTGATTTAAAATATGTAACTTTTTCACGTGCATTGAGGAATAAGAAATGCACCTACCTCCATAACCATAAGGCAATATTGGTCACCCTGTCCAATATTAAATGAGGTTGTGTTTCATACCATTAGATTTCTATCCTATATGTTTGATAAGGAAAAGTCATTATTATTATTATTATTATTATTATTATTATTATTATTATTAACTTCAAAATTAACTAAAGTTGACGCAAAATTTTTAAAAACTTAGTATTTCGATGACTGAATTTAGTATTAGAAGTAGTACTATATATGACTAATTTATCCTTGTTGATATTGTCAGTATGACTTTATCTATATTCATATAATTTCTTTTACTATTCTCTTCCGTTGTATCTTTCTTTAAAAAAAAAAAAAAAAAGAAGTAACCAAACTTAATGAATTTTGAAGTTGAGAACTAAAATTGAAATAAAATAAAATAATTAAAGTGTCTTAGTTCATTCCAAAGTTACCATTTATCACAAAATTTAAGGTTGGATGTTTAACTCTTGTAAGTGATATTTCATTTTAAGAGTTTTTTGGATCAAATTTTACCCCGAGCGAGAGACACAATATTTGAGCATGATTCGAATTGACTTTTAATTAGTCTCACAATAGTAATGATATACCTCATACCGTACTTAAAAATATGTTCATTATTGCTTATTCTTCTTTATTATTTTTTGAATGTTGTTCAACCCTCCATTTCTACTCAGCAACCACCATAATTCACAAATATACCACTAAAAATAACGGTCATACTACACCTTTGCGACCTTGCCAGTGTCATAGTTCAACTTCGTTACAATTTTCAGATATTTAGGGTGAACTAGGTTATTAATTATATAAAACTTATATTTTAATAACTAATTAACAAATAAAAGTTGTAAGTTTACTTTAATATTTTATTTTCAACTATTACGTTAATCAATTATATCGTGGATTTTTTTATTAATTTTTTGTTTGAATAACGTTTTGTGGTAATATAATAATAGTGACGCGGAATTTTTTAGTTACGGATGCGATTGTTTTCATTCATAAAGAAAACGATACAATTAAGATTGTAATTTTTGTACCATCAAGTATGATTTACATGAGTATATATAGTGGTACTGGGTGGTACTAAAAACCATTATCAATAATATTTTTTTAGTGATGATAACATGTAATTATTGTCTAACGGTGTGCACTTGATAAAATTAATAGGTAACTCATGTTAAAAGTCAAAATTGATTAAGTCAATAAACTGATCAACTTGATTGTGGTTGTCCCTATTATCAATAATATTCGATATACTCGTGTGTGTGTGTTGGCAGAATCAAGTGTGAGAATTGAAATAGCGTTTTGATGTGAACTCTAAATTACACCACGTAATATTATAAAGTGCACTTTATGATATGTAAATATATATACAATTAACAATAAAGTTAAAATTATAAAAATGAACAACACAAATAATAAATGTGTACTCAATGATAATTAACATTGCAACTCAAAAATAAACATAAAAAACTATAAATGTGTAGAATAAAAAATTTAAATGTGTACAATATAATAAGTAATCAAAGTGTTACATACAAATCTTAAAAATGTACTTAAGAATTGTTATAAATGCAAAAATTTATACGTTTACATTGAACACAAATTTTTTGTACACTCATAATTTTCTATAAAGTCTGTTATAATTTTTGTACACGGATTTTTATAACTATAGAAATTGGCTGTGGATTAAAGAATTTTAAGTGGGATATTTATGTACCACCTCGCACGTGAAATGTCGACCGACAAAATATGAAGGCAGCATAGGTAGGTAGGTTTCAAGAGCTAAAGGATATTAATTAAAAGTTATGGTAAGAAAGATACAGAAGGGGAAGGTGCATCCACATGCTGTCCATACCAACCCTTAAATGTGTCCCAACTTTTTTTTTTTCCTCCCATAATTTGATGCCATTTGTCTTCTTGCTTTTGGATTCTTTACGATCTTTACAATATAATATCCTATCTCTCGAAAAGAAAAAGTATATGCAGCATATCTTAGGGTGTATTCCATCAAAATTTTATATATTTAAAGGCACTTTTAAAGTGATAGATTTTAAATAATTTTTACATAATCTTTCTAAATTTTACTAAAATGTTTTAATTAAATTCTCATAAACTTTGTATAAATTTTACAGATGATGAATATGAAGTCCAAATGAGCACATCATTTAGTCTCAGATACCCATCCTACACAAACTTCTGAAGCAAAATCACTTAGCTCACAGACAGTTTTAGATAAGATGTAAGATGAACTGACCATCACCCTTTCATTATATTTTTTTGAATACTACTAACTCTACTACAATGCAGTATCTATTCATAACTACTTTCTCAGCACAAGAGTCAGTATTGCCTCTACTGAGGATCACCCTTTCATTATATTGTTTGTCTAATGCGGTACAAAATTCAAATTAGTTATAATGCAACAATATCAAGCCCAAGAAACCATGCATGCACATAAGTAGCAACATTCTGTAAATTATGTGATTTGCAAAATGTACCCATTCATTGATCAATAATAATTAACCATTATGCAACATATCAAAAAAACCTAAACTATAATAGGTCCAATGAACATTATAATTTTAATTTAAATCTAGTCTTTCTGAAAATGTTTAACATGTCATTTTGAGCCCATCAATTATAAAGGTTAATAAACTGTAAATGAGAAATTAGTATCCTGACTATTACTTGCATTAATTATTTGCATTAATACTGTCCAGGTTTTTAATCATTTTGTTTATGTGGCTTGTGTAGTTGCGTATGTATTAAACTAACCTATAATTTGTTCAAATAAAATTTACATAAAAAGAGCTCTCGAAAAGCATAGTGGTTTGTTAACTGATTTGACGTCACAATTAAAGGTGACAGTATAAAAAATCTAATTAAATAACTCACGATTTACATCTGCAGTAACTTCAAAAGCAAATCATATATATTTAGGATTAGCCTACAAAACTAAGATTATTTGTATATTTATAAATAAATAAATAAAACTGCACGAAGGCCGTATGGATTTGACGTGTAAAAGAAAGAAACGTGGCATGTAAGTAGTGCCTGCTTCACGTGGAAATGGTGCAACGAGGTGACGGAGCGGGGATGGCGTGGCGGGCTGTGAGACTCACACGCTTACCGCTTACGTGTCTCAGAGGTTGCTTCCACCGTCCATCTTCCCATATTATTCAATGAAAAATGGCGCCCTATTAATATGGGACTATACGATACGCCCTATTAATCTCTTGGCTCTACTTGAATTTGGACCTTTGTCTCCATAAATAATACTCTGTAAACTTTTAAAATCAAAATTTCTGAATATATAATAATAATATATAATATATATAATACTCTTCAAATGTATATAAGATAGCAGTATATCTAATAATAAATAATCATAATAATTTATTGAAAAAAACATATACCTCATACAATGTATTTGAAGTTGAGGATGACTTGAACAGTTGAACCTATATATAACCTCAATCTCATGATATATTTTATTTGTTAATTAATTAATAAGTAATGATTTTGTTGCACAGTACACAAATTCTTGCCGACAAATTTCCGTACGACAACCCAAAGTCCCTAACTCCCAGTCAGAGGATCGCGAACCCACTTAATAGCAAACTATATATAAACGTACAGAAATGGCAGTTAAGTTAAAAGGATAATCTTGCATGTATTAAAAAATGGAACAATTTTATTTAATTAACTAATAATTGCAGGGTTCAAATCTTATTATTGGCAAAAAGAAAAGTATACAATTCTTATTAGTATAGATACAAATGTAGAAGCATTTGGAGACTTGTAGATCATTAGTTGAGATAATTCTATAATTTACTTCTTCGGTTAGTTTTCATATATTGTCAGAGAGGTGAGGGCATGAGTTTTAACTCAAACTTATAATATGTTGTATTTTTACCTTCCAATTCAATTAGGTAACTCTTTGAGCTATAAAAGGCTAATTCTATTACACTGAGTCAACATTATATAATATTGTCCGTAAGGATAACCCAAGTGGTAAGAGTGCTTTACCTACAATTGAGAGGTTGGAGGTTCAATCCTCAGAGCCTCCTATGAGTAACCTAAGTTGGTTTACCTCCTTGTGGTTCTTTGCCGGCTAGTATATTGAATTTAGTCAAATTAAATTACATGTTTTTGTTTATATATATATATGCATCGACTTATTATTCACTACAGCCAACAATTAGTATATAATTACTAGGCATTTACTACTCCATACTGAATGTTTTTATCAAAGAAAAATCTAGCAACAAGGCAACCACTAGGACATCCTGAATGAGAATCTATGTACAATGAAATATGTAGTAATGTCTAATGAGTGGGGAGAGAATGATTTCTGGACATACAATAATAATAATAATAGCAGGCTGCTTCATTTCAATATCTTGTGGGGTTACATAAATCTCAGCAATCCCGTATTAAGCCCTTTTGATACCGTGGGGCGAGGTTTCATTTATTAAGGTCGTCAAATCAAATTGGGCACCGGAAAAACTACATCAATTTTAAAAATCATTTTCTGATAATTACATGACGTGTTATTAGGCATGATCATGGATCATTGAATCAATTGAAGTAGCGTACAGGATGAAATTCTCTCAACCTAGAGTATCTCTTTCAAGACCTATTGAAGCACAAGAGTCAGTAGGACTCTACTGAGACTCGAACCCACCACCTCCCATATAAAGGGAAGAATTTGATGCCACTGGACCACAAGGTCCTTGGCATAAAGTCTATTACATTGTGTGTAACTTTCACACTACGATTGCTAGTGCTTAGCTTGACTACGTGTCTTTGTCATAATCTATCATTTATGAACAAATTGAGTTGCCTGTGTGTACATATTCTTGATTTCTTTTAATGCTTAATCATGATATTTTCAAGAAAAAAAATCCATAATGTGTTACTCCGTATTATTATATTGGTATTTTTGTATTATTTAATTTGACATATATATAGGGTTCTAAAGTCACATTAGGTATGCAATTTTGTGAACAAAAATTGTGTTCATGTGGACTTATTTACACCTCAAATAATTTGTTTTTGGGTTATTAAGGAAACTCGCACCATTATCCGGTGTAGATTAGGTAAATAAATTAGTTTGGTGCCTCGCAACCCTAGTTCACAATTTTATTTTTTTTTTTGTGTTTTGTGATTCTAGTTGACAAATTACCACAATAAGGTAAACGTAATTAGCTTAGGTGGTTTATAGCTGACCGACTCAAACCAAGAATTAATATGTCTCTCATACTGAGAGTCAAACTTTGAATTTATAATTACTAAACCAACAATTTGACCAACTTAGCTGGAATTATTTCCTATATACCTCAAATTATTGTTACGAAATCGTAGAATTAGTTTTTTAAAAAAGTATAGTCAAAAGTTCTTATTAAATTAAAACAGTTGGAGTATTGTATGGAAATGTGTCAAAATCACATCCCTAAGCATCATTTGGTTAACTTTGCTTTTCAGCACTTGGTTAATGGTTGTAGTCTAGTCTCTTTTGCAGTTGGGCACAATGATTTTCTTGAGAACCATTAGATTCAAGAAAAGGACACAGAACCATACTCCAAGAGAGTAAATTATTATATCCCCAATAATCAGATCACATATCATTTAATTAATTGATTAAAACCAACCTAAAAGAGTTTTATAAACAATTATTAATGCATTTGAGCACGCAGTACGTTGCACATGGAAGGAATCATAGATCTGCTAAGTGCAAAAGGTATCCTTTTTCGATCAACTCATAGGATTTTTTAGTGTAGAAATAGAATAATCAAACACTTTTAAATACAATTTTGTTAGTAATTACCTTAAAAAGTAGGTATAACTTTAAGGTGGGAATCCAAAGGGTGAACCAGTGCAGCAATGATTGCTGCTTGCTTAAATTCAGCCAAGCTTTTGCTCTTATTTGTTTGCAAACTAAATTTTGCTCTCTTTGGACCCTCACCTTACCAATTTTGATGCTTCATTTCATCCTCAATTTAATATTTTCCCTCTTATTAGTTGACAAACATACAACTACCTGAAATGTATATTAAATGTTAGGATAAAGTTACCGTGACCAAAATTCTTATTTTTTTTACAACAATAAAACTTTTTTTTTATTCATTGGTTACCGGTCATGAATTGGTCAATCATACATTGAGTTAAAAAATGATCGAATATACTAATATTGCCACGAGGTGAAAGATTTTGGTTAAAAAAAATTTGTCTCTGTAACATGCCTAATTTATACAACTAAATGAGTATTTGGTTGAAGTATTAGAATCAGAATCAGAATCAAATACTCAATAATTATTATCAATTAAATGAATAGAAAGGACATAACCACATTTTTTGAGGGGTTATGAGTTATGACTTTGAAGAGATTTAATTTTAGCATTTAATATTTTATCTCCACTTTAGCAAAATAAAGGTATTATTCTTTAAATCAATAAATAAATCAAGATTGTTGTTATGTTTTACCGGCAATCAATAAATCAATTAGAATGTGTAATTTAATCTATAAATTATTTCAAGTGGCATTTAAAAAAAAAGTGATGTTATCCAAGCGAAGACTAGAGAGAATTTCATACATCATTATTAATAAAGTATGCTATTATATAACTCAATTAGGCATGAGTGAGATCAGAGACGATGACTCTTTTTATTGCATGCATGATGCGTGTGATTATTTGGAACCACATATTCTTTATGCGTAATATAATTCTACTTTTAATACTAATAATGGTGGCAACATTTCTTCATATCTCACTCAATAGTAAAATAAACCAAGTTTTTTTTTTTTTTTTTTTTTTTTTAACATGAACTAACACACAAATATATATTGTTCAAATTCATTAACAGAAAAAATAAGATAATATATCCAAATTTTACAACATATTTCGTTCACGAAATAATTAAATATTACATAAATACTAATATTATTAAGTAAAGATTTTTCTTAGATGTCACATTTGTGTAAGTCCATCTCACGGATTCTTATTCATGATGCGAGTTGAGTCGGGTCGATTCGAGTCAGCATGCAAGTGTAATACTTATACTAAGCAAATGTAATAATACTAAATCAAGAATACAATGTTTGTTACTTATCAGAGAACATATAATACTTTTAATTTATATTTGATGTAAAAGTATTATTTTCTTCATCTAACACATTATATTTTCCCTTATAAGTAAAATTATTACATTTTTTATATAAGTAATAAACGTTTATTTCTTGACTTTTTACATTTGTTAGTATAAGTATTATATGTCATCTTAACCTAAATCGCCTTACAAATAAGAATTCGTGAGAGGTTTCACACAAATTTTTGCCAAGAAAAAAGGAAGAGGCTAGCAAAGAATGTCGCATTTCTTGGTCAAATGTGACTTAGGGTCCAGACAAATTAGAATGCTACTAATATGTATAAAATCATGAGAAATGCGAAAATATGTTGAGTTAGCTTTGGGAATATTTGACTTCAATTAAACAAAAAAAAAAAAAAAAAAATTGGTTTGATGTAGATACGCCTTATAATCAAGCCAATAGATTTGGACTTGGACTAATATTATGCTAATTAACAACATGAATCATTCCTTCCTTCTCACAACCGCCCAACCGCTTTAAATATAAGCAAAAACACATCCTTGTTCCTATCAACAAATTGACCCAATATAATATATAATATATACATGTTTGCTCTTGGGGTAAAATAAGGTTGGCGTAGTAATTTCCCAAAAGAGTATATATTGATATAGAATTTTTTTTAAAACCCCCCAATGTTGACAAGATTATGGGGAAATAAAATCGAAGGACTAAAAAATATAGAAATTTTAATAATTTTATCAAATGTTAATGGGCGTAAGTTAATTAGTCCATTCAAGACGGTATTTTATTAGTGGATATCATTTATTTCGTATATACCATTAAATAGAAATCATAAATTTATTCATAAAAAAAGTCTTTTATTGAGTAAATTAATAATAACATGTCACTTTTCTATTTAAAAATTCAATAGTTTAAAATAGTTTGTAAATGCACCACTAATGTAATATAAGATTGGAGACGAAAAAGGCATTATGTTTTTAAAAAAAATTACACAAAATTTAGGATAAATTCATTTTATGTATAACATTATAAAAACTCTTTTATAATTGAAATAGAAACATCTTCCAAATAGGTCATGCATTCATTATGGGATCTAAATGAACATGATATGTAATTGTCGTATCATTCTTAAAATCAATTAATAATGAAATAAACTATTTAACTATAAATTTCCGTGTCAACATGTCCCGAATTGAATAGGGTCAAGTGCATTGCTCGAGGATTTCCGGTTTTGCTTTGGCAACTAGCACGGTTAATTATGCCAAAAAAAAAAAAAAAAGTAATAATCCATTTGCACGTGAATTAAGAAGAAAGAAAATGGTAGAAAAGAAATATGAATGGCTGCTGGCTGCTGGTTGATACCAAGCAACCCCATTCCAAGGTGGGGCAATACAAATTACAAAGAGAGAGCCATCATTATGACTTAAGCTTAGAAGAACAACAACAGTGCAGTGCACACTTTGTTGTTCTCTTCTCTTCTTCATCCCTCTCACCTGAATTCTGGTATGTGATCTTGAAAACCAAACTACTCTCCTTCTAACACTCAGCCGCTTAACCAATACCCTTCTAATTTCAATGCAATGCTCCCTCCTCCTTATATTGCCCTGTCTTCCACATGAAATTCGGTGGAGGTAGAGTCGTCGGAAATTCAATTGTGAAATAATGACCCAGTTTCAATCTATCCTCGCCGCCGGAGAAGGAGGTCGCACCGTGGTGGTGGGCGTTAAGCTGGATGCTCAGAGCAGGGAGCTCCTCACTTGGGCACTCGTCAAAGTTGCGCAAACTGGTGACCGCGTCGTTGCTCTTCACGTTCTCAACAACAACGGTACAATTCCGGAACCTCATATGCATTTATTTATTTCAATTCAATTCAATTCAATCCACGAATTGGAGGATCAACAATTTTTTTTGTTCTTAATGGAAGTGTTTGTAAAATGGGTGTTATTTGCACAGAAATTGTGGACCGGGAGGGCAAATCATCTCTGTTGTCGTTGGTGAAAGCATTTGACTCTATTCTTGCTGTTTATGAAGGCTTTTGTAACCTCAAACAGGTGAATTGCTTTATTTCTTTAAATTTCTCAAAGTGTTAATGTTGTTGAATAATTGTCGGTGGATCTGATTAACCCGGTAGCTAATCCACGCCCCACCTCTCCATCTATTCCGTATTTTATTAGATTATATCTTTCTATTTGGATGCTGACAAATATGGAAATTATCTAGCCTTAGTGGCATTTACTTTGCTTTCCAAGAATTAGAAACAAAACTTACCTTATTCACACTTATTGTTCTTCATTTACGTACATTCTTTGATGGTAAATGAGGCAAGGAATTGAAAATTTTCTGCTAATTTATGTGAAAACAGGTGGATCTCAAGCTTAAGATATGCAGAGGTTCATCAATCCGGAAAATTCTTGTGCGTGAAGCAAATGCTTACCTAGCAAACGACCTTATTGTTGGGACAGCACGGAATCATCATACAATCCGATCATCAGCTTCTGTTGCAAAGTACTGTGCTAAGAAATTGCCAACTGATTGCTCAGTCTTGGCTGTTAATAATGGCAAAGTGGTTTTCCATCGAGAGGCATCAAGACCATCTCTGGTCACTACAAAAGGTCTGCCCTTTTAGATGTTAATTTTTGTTTGAGATTATGCTTGAATTCTTTCTGGAAGGAATCTTAATCCTTTTCACCTATGAATGTATGTATGCATGTAGAAATTGAACTTCAGCAAAGGAATGGTTTACTTAGTGCAATCCAGAGGACATTAAGCAAGAACTCAAAGGTATTAAATGGCAGCAATGGTACTAATGATCAAAGTGCTCATGAGACCTTGGGGGAGGCATTATTGAAATCTGGTAATGTTTGTGCTGAGAATGCTGCACTCAAACAGAATTGTTCAATTTGTTCACCGGATTATTTGCATGATAGTTCTTGTACCCAATCATCAACTGATGAACCTTCAAGAGATAGCAATGATGAAAGCTCTATGGCTTTAGTACCAGTGGAGGAGCTAGAGGTTGCTTCTACTTCAATCTCACAGTTGATAAAAGAACTGCCTGAAGTTCGACCGGGTTGGCCACTGCTTCGCGGTGCTGTTTTCTCAAACAGACAAGTTACAGATGGCTCCTCTGTGCAGCAGATCTCTGTTGTCCAGTGGGCACTGCGTTTGCCAAGTAGACATCCTTTGTCTGTTGAAGACCTGGACAAGAAAGGAGTATCCAGTGATGACAAAAATAACGCTTTCAAACTAGATGGAGAAAGCGGTGCCATTGTCCCTTTTAGCAATGAGAACATTTCTAATCCATACTCTCCAGAGAAGTCAGGCTCAGTACCTGAAGAGTTAGCGTGTCTTCATGAGAAATATGCAGCAACTTGTAGATTGTTCAAGTACCAGGAACTTGTGTCAGCAACTCTGGATTTCTCTTCAGGTTTAGTATTATTTTACAGTTTTAGACTTAATGCACGGTGGTTTGGTTTTATTTAAGTGTATATACGTACTTGTTGTTGATGCACGCATACTGTTGTTGGAATTTCAGAGAATGTCATAGGTAAAGGAGGGAGCAGTAAGGTTTATAAAGGTTGCCTTCCTGATGGCAAAGAGCTTGCTGTAAAGATTTTAAAACCATCTGAAGATGCACTGAGAGAGTTTGTTTTAGAAATTGAGATCATTACTGCTTTACATCACAAAAACATCATCTCACTCTTCGGCTTCTGTTTTGAGGGCAACCATCTCCTCCTGGTTTATGATTTCCTATCAAGAGGAAGCCTTGAAGAGAACCTTCATGGTAAGTTAAAATAATTGTTAATTGGAAAAGATGCTTTCTCCTGGAGTGGTCTGCTTGATTATTAATTTGATCCTTCTTTACTTTACTTATCATTCGCAAATTAGCTGAAGAACGAACCAGAATTATCATTTTCTAATTTTAACATGAAAATTCACAACTCAGGTACTAGGAAGGATCCACAAGAATTTGGCTGGAGTGAGAGATACAAGGTAGCTGTTGGTGTTGCTGAAGCACTGGACTATCTTCACTGCCGAGATGATCAACCTGTGATTCACCGTGATGTGAAATCATCAAATATACTGCTATCTGATGATTTTGAGCCACAGGTGAGAAACTTGTGTTGGGCTTGGCTTTTCTTGTTACTCTCCTCTTTCTCCTGTCTCCCCTCTGTTTTCTTTCCCCAGTTGTGATATATATGTAATTTTTTTTTCAGCTTTCTGACTTTGGACTTGCTAAATGGGCATCAACGACCTCCTCTCACATTACATGCACTGATGTTGCTGGGACTTTTGGGTATATATCTTCAAATATCCTCTTCAAGCTTTCAGCAAAGCAAAGACTAAAAGTTTTCAAAAATTAAATGTTTAATGTAAGAAACATATACGTCAAAAATGGAAAATATGTTCTGCCTATATGACCTGATTGCTAATATAAAAGAACCCTCTTCTACACTTTTTGCCCTAAGTGAAAAAAAAAAAGAAGAAGAAGAAGGATCGGAATTCATTACCCCACATATTCTTGCTCCTAATTATTGTTACTTTGTTTAATGTTGGTGTAGTTACTTGGCTCCAGAGTATTTCATGTATGGAAAAGTGAATGACAAGATTGATGTGTATGCATTTGGAGTAGTACTTCTTGAACTTCTTTCCGGAAGAAAACCTATAAACAGTAACTACCCAAAAGGTCAGGAGAGCGTGGTTATGTGGGTATGTTCACTACTGTCTCTTGCTCCGTTCACTTTAAAGTTTCAACTTCATTCTTTAGTCCTACTTGTTAAACTGGAACATTCACTTTAATTTCATAATTTACAGGCAAAACCAATTCTGAACAGCGGGAAGTATGGGCAGTTGCTAGACCCAAGCTTGGGCAGTAATTATGATCGTGAACAGGTAGAGAGGATGGTTCTTGCTGCTTCTCTGTGTGTTAGACGTGCTCCCCGAGCTCGGCCTCAAATGAGTGTTGTAAGTTATATTTCCTAGCTACTTTGTTTATATTGTTGATTAGATTGAGAGATGAATTCACAGCATTTATTTTCTGGTAGTGTACATAGTGAGTTTATTATTAAATGCTAGTAAGGTGACATTATCTTTTCTAGGCTTACAAGTTACAAAGCAACTACCTTCTGAACCATCTGCTGCATGCAAGTTCAATTTTTTTCATATATGCTTATTTACTCTTTCAACATGTTATTAATCACTTGCTTCCTTTTTGAAAGAAATATAATGAAAAACTAAGAGATAAGTTTTATATAAATCCACTGCACAAGCTAAAGCCTAAGTATATAAGTATTATATTCAATTCCCTCATCCATACTTCATTTGGTGGTGATAGTAAGTTAGTACTTTGGGTTGCAGATTGTGAAGCTGCTCCAAGGCGATGTTGAAACAACAAAATGGGCGAGGTTGCAGGTGAATGGCTCAGAGGTCGGTTCCAATGCAAAGCTACTAGCGAATAGTATGGAAGGTGCCGACACATTGGATGATGACACATTTTCGCAGAATCCTAATATACAATCCCACCTCAACCTTGCATTGCTAGGGGTGGAAGAGGATTCTGTGTCGGTCAGCAGCATCGAGCAACATATCTCACTGGAGGACTATTTGCGAGGCAGGTGGAGCCGGTCTTCAAGCCTCGACTGACTGACTGAATGCATGGAAAAATAATCTCAAGTTTTAGATCGATAGCCTGTGATTTTTGTGTACATTTCATTTGTTGTTTCCTTTTACCTATAGCTAATTTCCAGCTTCATTTTGGTTAATGCTGAGTGTTGGATGAGAGGTTGTTACTTGTTAGTGGTGTGCCCTCCTCCTTCCCTTTCATGTGTAGTATGATTATTGTGAAATATATGTTCAGTTCAGTTGTCATCATAATTGAATTGAAACCAAGAACTGAACACCACTTTGAAGTGTATTATACAAATTTTATATAATAGAATAACAATCTTGATATGTTCTGTTCATAGTAGTACTACTAGTCTCTTCCATAAATCCAAACCATTCTCATACATACTAATGCAATAAAACTAAAAAATACAAATGCCCATTCATTAAAAACACAAGTTAAATTAGAAACTAAGACCATCAAACACGCAACAAAAAACTGACTAGCAATAAACTCAATAGCACGCCCTACTCTTGCCAACTCCAAGGGATATGTGCTTGAAGTCCATCCATAAGGACCGACAACTATGGCCTTTGAGGAAAAACCGAAAGCTAGAAGAACAAACACAATGCGGTTGAATGGATACCTCAAGATGCCGTTCCTAGCATTACCAGCATGTCGCAAAACAGGTCCCAAACTAACCTGCAATGCAAGAAATATATATATTAATTATAGTTTATACATTCTGAAATTAAAAGTAATAGAATAATAATTAAAATAGTGGAATACCTGGGAAAGTGCGAAAGCCAATAAAGATAGGAAGATCGTACCCCTCCTTCCAAAACGAGGTATGACGTAAACCGAAGAAATAGTGGTAATAACAAATGCAAGTGCACCCCATACTACTAAAGCAGTAAATGGTAGGTCATTTGCCCCAAAATTAATAGACTCAAAGGCAAAAGGGACCAAGACTAGTGACCCTAGCCCTAAAAGTTGGGGAAGTATACCCAAACCTACCCTAAATATCACAAGAGGCCGATGCTCACGCATCAACACACGGATAGGTCTATAAGGCTCAGTAGTATCTCTTGCATTAATTCTACCAACCAAAATTAATGCCAAAAGAAATACGAGAACAATAACTCCTAAAACAATAAAGACTGAAACCCAATGAAGCTTAAAAAACTTATAGACTAAATAATTTGTAAGGTAACAAACAAATCCCCCTAATGAAAAAGAAAGATCAAATGTACGGTCTAAACTATCCCTGGCATGGTCGGGAGATATCCGCAGTAGTAATACAGGAATACCCTGCAAATGTTTAGTATAATTAGTTTAAATACAACTAACATAAAAAGTGTAAGGTTATACATGTATGAAAGCAGAAAAAGTCTTACCACCCTAGTCATGCCAATGCCCGTCCCTATGAGGAGAAACAAAAGTGTGCTGGTGATGGGGAATGGATCCACCCGGGCAGCAGATGTGACAGCACCGCCTAATACCAATACAGCTCCAAGGAAAGAAGTGAACCTGGGCCACCTTCTTGAATGCATCACCAAGCCAAGAAAGCCACCAACACAAGTCCCAAATGTAAATAGTGTTGAGAAATAAATCATTCCTACACTTTGGGCATCGCAGAAGTTGGTGGAGTCTGACATTTCTTGTCTAAGATACCATGCCCTTGAAAGCTTATTAAGGAAAATGGGCATGCTTAAGAGACCACCTACACATAATCACAATACAAGCATGCTTTTATCAAAGTGAGCAACTACTGTAGTCTGCAAGATGGTCGAGCCAATAAGAAGGAAAAGTGACTGCTTTTATAGAGGAGGCATGCACCAATTTTTATAGATAAACCTAGGAGAAACATTTTGAAAATCTGTCGTTGTGGCACATGTGTAGATCCGCTATGGGCTCTTATCATCCCACAAGACTAGTGTTCAAGTGTCAATTAATAAAATTAAACAACTAATGGATGTGGATGAAAAAAATTGGAGTACAAAGACACTGATGATGGTGATAGAGTTATAAGATATGAAGATTTTTTAGAAGACTTTTAAGTCATGATGAATTGAAAGATAACTTATAAGTCATATTCTATCTATAAGATTCCTAGTTATTGTAATGTTTTGAGACATATATTGTTGTTTGTTTGTTTGAACTTTAATCTTGAATTGTGATGTTCAATTGCTTGTTTATGTGTTTGAACTTTAATCTTAAAGTACATGTGCTCGAGACTTTTAGCCCTGAAATGTTTAGTATTTTATGACTTTTAATTATGCTTATTAGTTGGTAGTTCAACTTTTAAAAAACTTTATTAATATTTTTTTTATTACACATTGAGGCTTATGACTGGTCTCTTTAGTATTACAAAACACCCATTTAGAATTTGGGGGGTTTTGAGCATAAAATTTTGGTTTTGGTTTTGGTTTTCTTGCTGATGTCAAGAGGAGGAAATTATTCAGAATTTCGATTCTGATGGATTAATGTGTTGTTGATTAAATGAATGGATGGTGAGCAGGAGTTGACAAATTATTGCATGGACCATGGTCCACACAGCTGTGTGGACCATGGTCTATGCAATAATGATTGGCAGGAGTTGGTAATGGACTGAGTTCTGGTAATTTGGGCTATAGATGGTTGGTTAGTTTTGGGCTACAGGGCTAGTAAATGGGCAGTTTTGGTCTGAGAAGTCTTAAATGGGTTTGGGCTGTGAAGTCTTATTTGTTTACTAATTGATTTTCAAAGTATGAGGGATGGTAAAAAGTAAAAATCATGACCAATACAAAATTATATTTAAAACAACATACCTAAAATCTGTTGAGAATAACCGCACATCATTCCTCCACTTGCAGCAGCTATCCATCTAAATTTTGGAAACATAAAGAGAGAAGATAATAATTAAATTAGTCAACAACAAAAACATAACATACTTCCCACTGCTAAAATCCCCAAACTTGCAGGAGACTAAAAAATCCACCCCTTACCTTTGTTAAAAACCCATCCCTCACATTTTACTATTTAAAAAACTCAACAAAAATGACTAATGTAGAACTCAGTTGGTCGGAAAACGAGCCCGTCTCGGGTTGGTCGGAAAACGGGCCGGGCCGGCCCGTTTTCCCACGGGTTGGGATTTGGCCAACCCAACCCGTGTATGACGGGCTGACGGGCTAAACCGGCCAGCCCGTTAATTAATTTTTTTTTTCTTTTTTTTTTAATGAATATTATTAAAATTGTTTTATTTGTATAAGTTAGGAATTGAACCCCTAACCCTCTTACTTAAGAACTAAGACCATTTCCAACCAAGCAAATCAAACCATTTGAACAAACACCATGTATGTTTATATATATACAGATTATACACACACTACACACATATATATAATTACATTTTAATTTTATAAATAAAATTTATATTAATATTTATATAAAGATACAATTAATTGTATTAATTAATAGTAGTAATAAATTTAATATTAATATTTATATAAAGATACCATTAATTGCATTCATTAATACTAATTATAAATTTAATATAAATAAATTGATAAATTATATATTAATATTAATATTAATATAAAGATACAATTAAATGTATTAATTAATACTTGTAATAAATTTAATATAAATAAATTATATATAATGCTTGAATGATCTAAATAAATATATCCGTATATAAAAATGTTTAACGAAGGTCCTTTGCATAGTTGGTTTCAATAGTGATAAGTTATGTGAAAGGTCAAGAGTTCAAATCTTGTTAGCAATAATATTTTAAAATATTAATACAAGACCACATTTACACAATATATTTGAGGGTGGGGGAGTGTTGGGGTGCGGGTGGGGGGTGGGAACACGGGCTATACGGGTTGGCCCGCCCGTATAACCCACGGGCCCCTTATAGCCCGTGTTCCCACCCGGGTTATACGGGCCGGGCCGAATGCGGGTGGGGGGGGGGAACACGGGCTATACGGGTTGGCCCGTATAACCCACGGGCCCCTTATAGCCCGTGTTCCCACCCGGGTTATACGGGCCGGGCCGAATACGGGATGGGTTGGGATTTCTTCAACCCAACCCGTCCAAAAGCACGGGTAAACGGGCCCAACCCGTCGGGTTGGGCCCGTTTTGACAGCTCTATGTAGAAGGCCTTAGGGGTAATGGAAGGGTTCCATTTCATTTCATGATTGTGAACAGTTATTGGGAACTATATGCAAGAGATGAATATTAAATTAAAACACTTTATATTATTACCTCAATATCGCGGGAATCCGAGCCCTAAATTCAGCGCCGTCGAAGGGAAGGCTAATGCCACCGTTGAAGAAGAATGCCATGAGTGAAGGTTTTGAATAGCTAGAAAAATTTGAAGAGAGAAAGATCTAAGTTCAGAAATAGTGTGGCAAAATAATGTAATATTGGATTGATTTACAGATTCAAGTAGCTAGCTAGCATTGCAGTATAAACAATCTACTCCCAAAGTAGGGAGAAGTAGCAAAACACCCTTCATTTGTCAAAGCCCCAAAGAGAACAATGCAACTAAGCCAAAATGACATTTCTTTTACCAACATAATACTTTAAATGAGATAATGGCTGAAAACATCACTTGAATCAACACCTTAATGCACATGAATTTGGCAAACCAGAATGTTTAATCTCAAGTAATAATCATGAATTACAAATAAAAATTGATCTAGCTATTCAACCCTAGAATTTATAATGCAAAATCAACCATAGCTATTGGATAACTTAGAATTTATGTGCAAAAAACTTCCATGGCTTTGTCCTAACGTCTAACTAAACATTTTTGTGTTACTACTAAAAATAATTATTATTTTAAAATATTAGAAAAGTTTATCGATGGCCGGCAGACTGCAGTGGCGGCGGACGGGGTGAAAACCGTGAAATTTGGAGACTGAAATCTAAATGTGAAAATTGTGAAATACTTATGTAATCATTTGGTTGTATAACAAAAGACTGCACAAACATTCACACCACACAATGATTAATTATTAGAAAGGAAACATATTTCATGAAACCCTCTAAATTAAAATGCAAACTCCATCTATATACTGTCATGAAGTTTATACATTGGAAACAGTAGGAATATAATTAACAAACATAGATTGACAGTTTGACACCACGGAGAGGTAGAGAGCAGTGATTACTAATATAATTAACAAACAGAGATTGACAGTTTGACACCAGCACAAACTCTAGGAATATAATCTACCAAGATTGATTAATGCAAAGAAAAGTTGAGCTCAGATCAAACCCAGAATTAATAATAAGCTAATTAACAAACTCATAAACTCATAAAGCTAATTAAATGCATTGTATAAATTAAAATTAAAAGTGCTTCTAAAAGTGGAATAGGATTATAAATAGTGAAAGTGTAAATAGCTTCCAGTAAATTAAAAGTGTAAATAGCAAAGGGGAAATACACATACCAGTGTAAATCACAAACCAGCGTGCAGGGGAGTTTCCGGCGGTCGCTTCCGATCGTTTCCGGCGGTCGCTTCCAGCGGTTGTAGACGAGGGCAGTGTAAATCACAAACCAGCGTTGTAGCTTCCAGCGGCGGTTTCCAGTAAATCACAAACCAGCAGAGTGTGCGACGGAGCGGACAGGGGAAATTTTGCTAGAGGGGCGGCGGCAGAGCGACGGAGCGGTGGGCGTTTGCGACGCTGTGGAGGTTTGAGAACAAGATTTTAGGACCAAAAACTTAAACATCATTTTTTCAACAGATGGGGGTGTTGGGTTTTGCCGTTTTGGAGAATTCTTTCTCCTGCAACACCCCATATTGTCAGAATTTTAAGCTTTGTTTATTGGTTCTTTTCTTCGTGTTGTCAGGTGGCATTTGTTGATTGTTTTATTTTTCTTTTTGACCGTTGCATTGCAACGACACAATTCCTTTGTTTTTTTTGTTTTTTTTTTTTTAAATAAATTTCTTTTGTTAATTTTGGCAGTACAATTATTTTGTTTTTTCTTTTTTTTTTTAATTGTTGAAACATTGTTAAATTGTAACAATTTTATAATTATAAATTCATTTCAATTTTGATATATTAAATTTAAATATAATAAAAATAATAATTGTAATTATAATTTTTATAATGATAATAAATAAAGAAATAATTAAAATATAGTGGAGTAAAATGGTGGGACCACAAAAAATTGATAAAAAACTTAAAACTAATGGGAAGATGAGCTTTTGAGATTGAGTGAGATAGTGGATGATGAGGTGGATGTTTGGGCCCACAAAAATCTTGATAAAAATCTCAAACTATTGAGGAAGGCCTTAAGGCGTTTTGAGAAGTTTAGCTACGGACGACAACATATAATAATTATAAGTTTAAAATACATTTCATCAATGCATCATAACGGTCGCGACGGATTCCGTCGCAATATTCTCTAAAAAAAATTTCAGCAGCATTAATCTAGTGACGAATCATATTCCCCTCCCTATATTCTATGGAAAAAAAAATTAACAGCATTAAGGTATAATGACTGATTTACCCTTTTATAATCATTTATTATTGGGATAATGGTCAAATAGACCTTCAAATTATAGGGCATTGTGCAATTAGGTCCTCCAACTTCAAAAAGTTCTGATTAGGCTCTCAATCTTGTTATTTTAAAGCAAACTAATATAGTACCCGTGCGATGCCCGAGATAAATATTGTTAAATTTGTTGTACAATTGTGTGAAATAATTAAGATAGTATTTAATATGTTCATAGCATTTGAAAAAAAAAAACAAACAAACAAACATACTGAAATACAACTTATATTATGAATGAAATTAAAAAACAAAATTATAAATTATTATAATAAAAGAAAGAAAATAATGTAATAATATGTTATCTCTTTTTATAAAGAAATGTAAGAATGTTCTTGATATGGTAAAATACGAGTATGCGGGACAAATAGATTGTATTTATACTGAAATCGGGTATAAGTAGGAATACCCTATACGAAACCGGTCTACGTGACAGTGGGTCAGAGGTTCCCGGTCTCTTCACCAAATCAAATTTAGACGCATCGGACTCAACCCATCCAGATGGCTGTAGTTTTGATTTGGTGATCGGAATTTTATCGGAGGTTCGCCATAATTTTGTTTGACCTGCAATCACAGGTCATAAAATGAGGTAAAAGGATTTATTTGCTCCAAAATAACAAGTTTGAGAGCTTAATTGGAGCTTTTGGAAGCTGGAGGGCCTAATTGCACAATGCCCTATAGTTTAAAAGTCTATTTGACCATTATTCCTTTATTATTAGGTAAAAACACAAAAACTCAAAATTTTATCAAATATGTACTCTCAAAATATCTTTGTAACAATAACAACACTTCAATAAAAAATTGTTATAATCCATATTAATTACTGGGTATATGTTTAGTGTTTACCCCAACTAAATAATAAATTTTAAATTCCTCTCCCCTCATCATTCTTTACCCAAAGGACTCGATTAGGCAATGCTCTGCTTAAACTATCGGTAATCGGTCTCAGTCTCTGCGCAGCCATCCACAGAAACCATTGCCCGCCCTATCTTCTCCGCGGCTCTGATTTTCCGGCGATTCTCAGGTGACACTTATGGCTGAGTTAACCTATCTTCCGGCTCTGTATTTATACATGGAGTACACAAACTGCGAATATTGCTTTTGTTTTTTAAAGTTAAAATGCATATTTACGCTGGCATTTGTTTTCCTGCGTTTAACATTTACACTTCTTTTTCTTTCACCCTCCAATTCTTACCTTGGTCTTCAGGAAGCTGAGAATTTTATTTATTTATTTTTTCGTTGTAGTTTGCGTGATTATTTTTCTAAATTGGTTTTAGGCACAGTGAAGCCTTTGAAAGAGTAATTGATTGTAGGAAACAAAAGGGGAAAAGACAGTAATAATAATAATGGCGAAACGGGGGAAGAAGAGGCATGGTATGTCTGGTGCAGGACGCAGGAATGTGAAGTGTGATACGAAGTATTCCAAGTTTGAGAAAATCTCAACACAGGTGGATGATGATTATATGTTGTATTTAGAAACCCTGGACAGTAGCCAAGAAAGTGGCTTTGAGAGGGAAGATAGTATGGATCATAATGATGTCAATGATAATGATGTTGACCCTCAGTATAGGATCTTTTTGGATAATACTGTACAAAAAGGGACAGCGTATGTGACTACACTTGAGGAGAATGGATTGCCCTTAATTCTGCACTATGAAAAAGAAGAAGTCATATCTAGTGATGAGCGGAATGATGTTCATAGGATAAAAGTGAAGAAGACTAGGAAAGGAGGTGATGGAAAAGATTTAGAGGATCTTAAGGTAAAGAGCAATGTGGAAAGACCAAGAATTTTAAGGAGTCATGTGAGGAATTGTGAAAAATCAGTGCTTGAACCATTGAATCCTGTTTCTATGGGGAGAAGGCAGCCTATGTCTGGGAAACAACACAAGTATAATATGAAGAATAACTCAGATAAAGAGCAGAGATCTTCAAGTGCAGGCGCTGAGGAAAAATATCTAGACAAAGATTATCTTCTTTTCCTGCAATGCTTGCAATGTGAAGGATACACCTTGAAGGCTTTATTTCCAGATAACCAGCATGTGGAATATGATCGTGATGATTCTGGAGATGTTGAAGTCCTTGATATTGATTCCTTTACATTTTGCAATGGGGGAAGCTTCAATCCATGTGTCCCTTCAACAGATTATTGCGAGGTTGTTTCCCCCTGCCTCATGTCCCTCCTATTCATCTACTTATGACTTTCTATTTTTAATTTGAGTTACCCTTGAATTATTTAGGTGGGCAACACACTGTATGAAGACTCTCAATTTAGACAGGAGATAACCAGTATTCTTAGGAGGCCCTATGACCAAGCAGAGTTTGAAAAGCTTTTGCAAGATGTCAAAGTTCAAAAGCCAATGGATAGAAATTTGGAGTTACGCCATGGGAGAGAGAGACGCTGCCCATCAAATAGAATTGGAAAATCTTATCTTGATCACTTTGATGGTAAAAATTTATGTTTTGCAAGTTACTTGTCCAGATCTGAGCAATTCTCTTTTTGTTTTAAAGTTATGTGAACTACCATACCATATTACCATATGATGATTTTATTGTACATGCGGATGTAGTGTCTGAGTTCATGCAACAAGAAGCTTCAAATGATATCCCTCTTCATAGTTGACAATATAGTTTTTTGACATATGCTAATTGACATAGCTATAGCCTATATGCATTCGAGTGACATTGATCCCACTGAAATTAAAATATTGGGGTCAATATATAAATAACAAAAGTCTAATTGTCTAAATAGGGAAGAAATTTTAAATCTCAACTCTTAAGGTAAAATGAACACCTTCGTCAATGAATTTTCTTAAAAATCATGTTGATTGTTGAGATAATTTATATTTCAATGCCTTACAAAATAATATTCCGTATTAAGTTAAGCTGTTGATCCCACTGAATTTCATTCCTAGCTCTGCCACCACAAATTTGGAACGATATGCACTTAAAAATCTTTGTTTGTAATTTAATGTTACCTTGGTGTAGTTTGATTAAAGTCGGCTTTTAAATTAATTCCAGAACTTATTCTGTCATATCTAGGGCACTTAGTTGCTACTACAAATTTTGCTTGAGGAAGATATGAGATTCCACAAATGTGCTCTCTTCTATATTCCCTCTATAGTAGCTTAAAGTTCTAGTTTAGGTAGAGCACATAGTTTTTCATGCCTTTACATGCATATAATATGGAGAAAGGGAAAGAAGCCACTTTTTTGCCCTGTTGCATTCTCTGTCGTTCTCACTGAAGCACTCGGTGTGAAGCTTGCACATTTTTACAGGACTCCTTTAAGTTGTTTAGTTTGGTCTATGTTTCTTACAGGGTGAAATATGCTTGATTTGAGTTTTATAGTTGAAGTGTGATTTTGTTTCTTGTAGTTTCTCTAGTATTTTTTTTATGGAAAATCAATTTCCATCTCTTCAATTGGTGTCCTTTGTCAAGGTGTTTTTTGTTATCCTTGTTATGCACTTTTTACTTTTATGCCTTCTAATACTTCTGTATATCCACTCTATATTCATGCAATACTTGAGCATTTATATTATCTTTATCTATCATATCTTGAGAAAATTAAAAATGTGTTCTTTAAAAGATCCAAGAATGCCTGCCAGCCTGCCTTGATGTGAAAATTTAAAAACTTCTTGAATGCCTGCATTGATGTATACCTTTTCACACAAACATGCAGATTTTAACATCAAACTTGAAGAAGTGAGCCCTGACAAACATAAAATGTTGAACATCTTGCGTGGATTTTTCTTTTGGCTACAGGTGAGTGGCATATTTTCTGCACTTTGTTAATATACAATAGTGATTAAGAATTTTTTACTGATAATCTCCTTCTTTATGTTATTTTATTTTGGTTGAGCTTATAGTTGTAATCATTGCTACAACAAATTTGCCTTTAATGATCTATAAGGAAAGAGGAGATAGTTTCTGGATTAAATATTATTTGAATATTGGGCCAGAGTTAAAAGGAAACCAAACCAAAGATTAGTTCCTAGATTAAATGATTGTGGGGCATAGTTAAAAATAAGTTGGGTATTCGGAGCTAGCTAAAATATGAGACAATATTATTATATTAATGGTGGAAGGAGAGGAGTGGGTTTGAACTTTTCAAGGTGCATGAGAAGTGAAACAATGTCATTTCAAAGGAAGGGCAGAAAATAGAATGAAAACATTCTAGTATTCTACTTTGAAATGGGAGGGAGGAATACTGTACTTGAGATTCTTTCACCCTGAAAAAGAAAAGCTGAAATTGGGAGTGCTTGCTACTGCTGCTGCCTCTGCCTCCATTCCATCTGGAATCAATTTGTTATTTTGTGAATAAGTTTTGTCATCTTTTCTTTATCCATTTTTCTTTCTTTCAAAGAGATTTATTTACTCAGTGTTTTCAATGTGTATTTTCATTTTCATTTTAAACAAAATTGATAAAAGCCATGTATGTAGTTCACTCTTTGAGAAAAAGGAAAAGGGTATCCTTTCTTCCTGATGGTATGGTCGTTGTCATACAATTTTATTTTAGTATAAATCTGACATACATCTATAGTTTTTGGTTGTGAAGCTCTGCTGCTGGGGATGGAATTCCTTAGATGACTGATTAAGAATAACACTAACAGGGCGTTTGGTTTGGAGGAGAGAATTAGGAGGGAAAAGAATAAAGTGAAAATAAAGTATGAATTTGAATTACATTGTTTGGTAGTGAGGAATTGAATTATTGAGAATGGGAAGGGAAGAAATGATATAAAGACTAAAATGTCATTGTGTAATAATAATAATAATTGAGGACAAATATGTCATTTTCCTATTTTTCCTTTTCCTTCTTCCATTGAATTAGAATTCATGGGGTAGGAGGTATGAATTCCAATTCAATGGGTGGAGGGAATTGCAGATCCCTCCAACCAAACAATGTAGTTTCCTTGGCTATTGAATTACATTGGAAAAGAATTCCAATTATATCCAACCAAACACCTTGTTTGGTTTATGTGAGAATGAATAAACAGACTTGAGCCTTACTTGACTTTTTAGTTTGGAGTTTTGTTCCCATTATCTCTTTTGTTGTCCCAATGGATTCACGTTTTAGTTTGGAGTTTTGTTCCCATTATCTCTGTTGTTGTCCCAATGGATTCACGTTTTAGTTTGGAGTTTTGTTCCCATTATCTCTTTTGTTGTCCCAATGGATGGGTTCAACTGTTGCAGAATATGACTAAGGAACGAGCGTTCAAGCCTTGGGAGGACACAAAATGCCTTGCTGTTATGCCTGGATCTTGCTAGGAGTTGGAAATACACAAAAGGTTGAACAAATTCCTTTTTGCAGCAGCCAGCAGGAATGTAGTAGTGTTTTTGAGACTTCAGATGTTAAATGCTGCCTGCTTGTTTGCTTCCTACTTTCTCTTTAAATGCCTGTTTTGTATCCAGAACCAGAAGAGATAGCAATGAAAGTAATTTGCCATGTTCTTTTGGTTTTCATTTTATGGCGACTCTCCAAAATCCAGCACAAAGAGATAAATAGATATCACTACAAATATTGACCTTCCAAACCCAAGATTCAAAGAAACACAAGCTGGAAGATAGATAAGCAAGCAGAAATACTACAAATTTGTATTGCTTTCTACAATTCAATTCAAATGACAATGTAAACTAAAACTTTGCCTGCCTAATCCTCCTCCTACAACCTAACCCCAACTAAAGTATAATGAGCTAAGCCTACTACCTATTATTACCTACTACCTACAAAAATTGTTTTGTTCTGCCACTACTTAACTACAACGACTCATTCTTACAACAATGGGAATGGGATTCTTCTGAAACATCATAACTTGTGCTCATCTCACTAGGGCTGTCAGTGCCCATGGATGAAGAATCTACAGTTCTGTTCCGGTTTATTAGCCGAATGGGTTTGATCAGTTCATCAAAATCAGCAGCAGCAGCAGCAATTTGCAAATGCAAAGGGCCACCCTCCTCACATCTTTCCACACTACTCTGATCAATTATCTGCTGCTCTTCAACATTGGCATCTAAGCTAATAAAGTCAACAAACCTGCCTTCTTTAAAGAAAAAGTCCTCGTCGGAGGACTTATCCTCTGATACAGCGCGTATGCACTCACTGATATCAATATGCGGAGAACCAAAATAACGACCTCGATCATTCTTCTTTTCATTACAAGCTAATGCTCCCTCCCGTCTTATTCCCTTCCTTTTGTTTTTTGGATGGTGAAGCTTGCACTTTGAACCTTGAGGGCAATTCCCAGTTGCTTCAAAATCAGGGCAGACATATGTGTGTTTCTTCCGGCACTGCAAGTTTAGACACACAATCCATTTCACGAGTTATAATATTAGTGAGTTTGTGTGTTTCTGTATATGGATACATCATACACACACACACACACATGCACAATGTATAGTACTAGTACAACAAACATGTATACACAAAAAAAGTGATCCAGATGGAGGGAGAGGGGAGAGAGAAGAACATATGGAGCCTGGCAGAAGAGGAAGAGGGAGACCCAGATGAAGTGTCCTAGAAATTGAAATGAATTATTTGAACAAACAAAATATACAAGGAAGAAAGACTAAAAAACCAACATATCTAAGTAAAACTGAATATTACTAATGTAACTCGTTGTTCTTATATCCAACTCAAAATGTATACTGTTGTAACAAGAACATATTAATATAATACATATTCGCACGCAGTCACACATGCAGGCATATATATAGTGCACACCACTTGTATAAGAATATAATATATTCACATGCAGGTATAAACACATATATAGGGGATGGAAAACCAATAACAAAGGACTATAAATATGCTTTATTAGGCCACAACAAGATGGTAGCACATGCTAAAACTATTTTACTTGTTAATTCTAGTATTTCAATAGTAATGTCTTTTTAGTTTCCTTTGGCCTATTTCTATGAGCATGTTTGGAAGAGGTTGGGGCTAACTGTTAGCTCTTAACTAATTGTATTAGTTGATAGCGTAATTAGCTCCTTCCTAGAAAGATATTTGGTAAAATTAATGGTTAGTATTAGCTATTAATTGCTTGAATTTATAAAATCACACAGAAGTATATGAATAATTTTTATTGCTTTTAAGTACTTTTTTCCAAGAACAGTTTTAGATCTTTCGATGCTTATTTTATACAAATACATTTAAATACAGGGGTGTGTATTTATTTATATATAGCTTATATTTAAAATATATATGAAGCGGTAGTGTTGTCCTATTATTTTGCTCTCCAAAAACTCAATTAAACAAGCTTCTCTAGTTAGTTAGTTAGTTTTCTTTCTTCTTCTTCTTTTTTCTTTTTAAAAAAAAATAAAAATTAGTCCCTTCACCAAACATAGAATTTCACTTTAAGACCTAGTTAAACAGTTAAAAGTCCTTCAAAAAGCTAAAGGTGTTTCCCAAACAGGTGCCCTTCATGTAATGGGGCAACTTGTAATCAACTATAGTATTGTTCTCTCACAATGTTCCTTGCATCCCCTTCTCTCCTCTTAATCTCTTCTCTGTCCACTATGAATACCTAAACTGATAAATTGACCAATGATTCAAGATTATGTAGAGGTCAATTCTTGACCTCTAGAGTAGGTGGAAACATAAAACTAAACAGAATACCTCATTTCCATCAGAACAGTAACCCCTGAGAAAACCTTCACAAACAGATGAATTTGGATTCACATTTACATGTCTATAAGGACAACTCTCATTAGAGCATAATCCTGTCAAAAACACTCATTAGTACATTGCACAGTATAACCTTATTGATTCATTCCAAAATTTAATACTGCAATGCCTACCTTGCAAAAAATATGAGCAATCTTGCATTCTCTCAGGAATGACCTATGCATGGAACAGCATGGGAAAAAGCTTTTAAAACATCATCATCAACATCATAATAATAATAATAATAATGATAATACCTTGTGAGTCAATTTGCAATCAAGATTGGAGCATGACCCACTAAGAAATTTGGTGCAGACTGCGATTTTAGAGGGATCATGGATGTAAGGACATTTCCCATTATCCTTGTTACATTTGCCAAACCTAGTGAAAAACTGGCAATACTTCTTCTTCTTGGCCAACCGCAACCTAGCAGTGTGCAAACTCCATCGGACTTTCTGGTTTGCCAGGATGCGGACTCTTCTTTTTGGATTTCTGACCAACTTATTGCCATTGCCAATCCGCACATATCTATGAAAACATTCAAGGAACATAAAAACCAATCCAAGGCAAAGATCAACACATTCCAGACAACATGGTTAATCTTTCACCTCAGTTATTTTTACTGGAACTTACCATTCAAATAGAATGACAATTGCAAATAAAATAATGCTGGGAGGTGCATAAGAGCAATTCTTATTTACAAATAATTTTTCTTTTTAAATTTAAGTTATTTAACTATTATGTTTTATAAATCAGACATGGCTTTGACAAGTTAAATGCATGCACGCACACACATACAGCCTATACCAAAATTTTGACGAAATCAGCACTAGACGTATGAGGTGAAGTATCTAGGCATACTTACTCATCATTACCAATCAGTAATCTCCTTGGAATATAAGATGTCTTTGCATTACTCTCAGATTGGGGAACATCCTCTGCTGGTTCCTCATCTGTAAATGTAGCACGGAAAGAAGTTGTGGAAGCAAGTTCAACATCAAAGAATACTCAATTTTGGAAATTTCTACAATTTTTATTTTTGTTTCATTATATCAGCGTAAAGAAAGGAAAGAAACAACAATAGAATTTGATAAGAATTAGACAAAACAGAAATTAGAAGAAAATCAGCAAGGGCATGAAAAGCTTTAAATATTTCCTATTCAATTCAACTTTTTTAGAGGAATTGAGGTATTAGTGTTTGTATTCTGATGTCACACCTAGTATTTTTGTGTGTGTGTGTGTGTACTATTCTTCATTTATAGGGTAAAAGGATTGTATCTGGGGGGTACTTCTCCATTAACATTTTGGTCAATTCCTTCAGACCAAAGAATAGCTATTGCAAAGGGGAAGAGGGGATCCAGAATCCTATTCTGAGGTTTTTAGGAGACACCCAATAGAGGAATGCAATTCCATTCTTGATGAATTCCATGAATTTATTATAAATCACAGTTACACTAAATTGAGTTCAACCATTTTGAAACACCTAAAATAGTAATAGGCTCAAGTAAATTGGAGAGGATATAATGAAGCTCTATGT
>CP025644.1:28706229-28739410 GCA_003576665.1 Ipomoea trifida
TCATATCTTGCTCAATCTGACTTCTCTCCATCAAATCAACTAATTGAAGCGCAAATCCAATTTCTCCCTTCCTTAAGAATTGGTTGATCAGAGCAGTATAAAGAGCAGCATTGGGCATAAATCCCTCTTTTAACATTCTATCAAGATATAGGCACCCCTTTGCTATCATGTTTTTCTTAACAAACCCATTTATAAGTGCGGTGTAAGCCCGGTAGCCTGGTCGAATACCACACTCCAACATTTTCTCAAAGAGTTCATGAGCTGCAATTGCTTGTCCGTTCTTTGAGAGACCATTAATCATTGTTACAAACATAGTTTCATCAGGGAGAGTTCCAGCCTCACGCATTCTAGCAAACAATTCTAATGCTTCCGGTATTCTCTTCTCTCTAATCAAATGCCCTATTATAGAGTCATATATAGCGACACTAGGCTTCATTCCACTATCTTCCAGTTTATCCAAAATCCCAATAGCTGATGGCAAGTCACCCTGTTTACATTGCTCATTCGCCATTATTAAGAATGTTAACATGCTTGGAACTAGACCTTGGTCTTGCATTACTTTAACAAGGGATTTAGCATCCTCTCCTCGTCCTTTCTGGTAAAGACACCTAATCATGGAGTTATAAGCTGGGAGCGAAGGCTGAAGAGAAAGATTTGACATTTTATCCATGCATAGCAAAGCAGCCTCAAGTCTGCCTCCATAACACAGTGCAATCATGTATATATTAAAAGCAACACAAGCTAAACCTGAGTTTCGTGAAAAAATTTCTTCCAGGAGAAGATCAGTCTCAAGCATGATGTCATCAGCAGATTTACTACTGGTGCTACAAATGTCTGAGAGGTCAATGCCACACCCATTTCTAGCAATTTCTGCCACAAAATTATGAGCCAGATTAATCTCGTGTCCTTCTACATGGTTTTTTACTACAGTGAAGAAGAGAACTTCATCAGGAAGAAGTCCATGATCAAACAACTGATTATACAATTGATCAACTTCTGCTAATCGATTTTCCTTATAAAGTGCAGCAAGTAAAGGCGTGTAACAGTATACAGTAGGTGCTAAATTGCACTGTATCATACTATTTAACAGGGCCAATGCACAATCAACTTTACAAACCTTGCAACACTTGCTAATCATGATTTGGTAACTCACAACATTAAGCTTCAACCCCAGCTCTTCCATCTGGTGATGCAACACAGGAATTTTTTCAAGCATGCCTAAGTTCAAAAAACCATGCATCAATGTGTTGTATGTATAATTATCTGGCTGGCAGCCCGTTTTCAGCATTCTGTAAAACAATCTCATAGCCATCCTCATACTTCGTTTCAGGCAATACCCATTGATAAGAGCCGTGTACATGACTTTATCAAGAAAGAAACCAAAAGATTCCATGTTCAAACTTAACAACTCAGCCTCCTCAACCCGCTCACTCCGACAAAGCATGAAAACCAATTTTTTGAGCAAATGAACAGTGGGTGGCACTCCTTTATCACACATTAATCCATACACACAAAGTGCCTCATCTATGTACCCTCTTGAGCTCAACCCATCCACCAACCCATTGTAGCATCGGAGGTTCAGTACAAATTCAGCATCACAAACTTCAAGAAACACACGAAATCCCTCCAGGACTCGGTTTTGTGCACAAAACTCACTAATAATTTCACTGCACGCTGCACTGCAAGGCATAATTTCCATTGCAACAAGTCTATCAAATTGAGACTTTGCTTCCTCCAACTTACCCAACTTGGAATAACAAAGAACCATGGAATTCAATAAATAATGATCCGGCTCAACTCCTCTGCTCAAAATGAAGTCAACATAAACTGCCTCTGCCATCCTGGCTTTGCCACAAGTCGCAAGTTTTCTGATAAGAAAATCATAACTCTTGATATCGAGCTCGACTCCCCTAGAAACTGCAAAATCAACAGCAGAAACGGCTTCATGGACCGATGAGGAATGCTTTATAATTCTCTGAACAAGCTTCTGTGCGGAATTCACTAATCCCCGTCGAATTAGCTGCTCTAATGCTGAAAAGCACATGACTCTTGGGCCATCTGGGAGTGCTCCAGTAGCAGATTGTGGAGGAGATTCTAAAGGTAAAGGGCAAGAAGTGAAGGGTATTTTGCGGGAAAAGAACAATGGCTGAAGTGGATTGTGTGGAAAGGATCTATACTTGGCCATTCTTTGGAGTCTGCCTGAGAATTATCAAGCAAAAACCCAAACTTGAATTTCATGAATTCAAAAACCCGTTAAGTGAATTGAAACTTTTTACTAATAATGGGTGTGCACGTGAGATTGAGAATTGCGTAAACCCACGCCTATAAAGTAGAGAAATTCAAACTGGAACAAATCAAAAAATGGCGAGGGAGGAAGCCGCCGGAAATGGTAGATGCTATTTGCTAAAGCCCTAAACCCAAATATTTACCCGATTGGGAATAATCACGTGGCATTTGGGTAAACGGGTGGGTATTTCATATTTGGGAAAAAAATAATCATCGGAATTCGGAAGTATAGACAATATTGGAGATGCATGCATGATCTTTTTGGGACTTAACAGCTCAACTACTTGTCTTCATAATTTCAAGGGATTGCAGTTTAATCTACCAAATGATATATAACTAATTCTATTAAGATTTTAACCCAACACAAAAAGTTCATGTCATTAATTACATCAATATAATATACGTTTATAAGTATTTTTTAATTTTATATTGAACAAAATTCATTTTACTATTGTAAGTGTTATGATGTTATTAAATTTTAGTCTTTAGCTTTTTTTTTTTCTTTTTTTTTTTTTTAATTAGGTGATTTCAGTTTTGTTAGATTAATCTTTATTCTCAAAAGGTTAATCTTCAATTTCAATGGTCTCCACTCACGTATTGGTCTCCAACGAGGAGAGAACCCACTCCCTACCATATGAAAGTATAAATCAGATGCCACTAGACCACAAGATCTTTGACAATAATAAATTATAATAAGTTTATGCTACTCGTTCATATTGAGAGCCAAACTTAAAATATTATGACTACTGAATCAATAATATGATCCGGTTCTTATATCGTGGACCGCGGTCCACAATGCATTGTGGACCGCGGATCCCCAAAACGACGTCGTTTTGATTAATGAAACATACAGATGAATTCGCGCTACTCAGTTTCTTTTCAAATATACTGCAGTTTCTTTTCATATATACTGCAGTTTCTTTTCATATATACTGCAGTTTCTTTTCTATATATACCACTCACTTTCTTTTCAAATATACTGCAGTTTCTTTTCAAATATACTGCAGTTTCTTTTCAACTGTAGTTTTATATGAAAAGAAACTGCAGTATATTTGAAAAGAAACTGCAGTATATTTGAAAAGAAACTGCAGTATATATGAAAAGAAACTGAGTTGCGCGAATTCATCCGTCTATTTCATTAATCAAAACGACGTCGTTTTGGGACCGCGGTCCACAATGCATTGTGGACCACGGTCCATGATATAATTTGCGAATATGATCAACTTGATAATAGTGTCTTTTTATTTATATTTTGTCATATAGATATTTTGTGTCTATATGTGCGTGTATAAATATAAAAACAAGAATTGACATAAATCCGTAAGGATATTTATATGTTAGTAAGGACCTTGTTATAGTAGTTATTAATTATTATAGACGTATAGTTATGTCTGGAAGAAACGTACAGTTACTAGTAATGAATCCAGGATCATATATTGACCGTCATAGACGGGTGGGCCCGCCCCGTAACTGCCTTCAGTTCCCTCACCACATCTTCCGGTCACCAAAACATTCAGAGCTCTTCGCATCATAATAATTAGTAACATTCTATCATCCTCCCTCTCTCCCTATCATAATAATTAGTAGCATTCCATCACCCTCCCTCCCTCTCACAATCACTCTTTTTTCGCGTCAGTTTACGAAATCAGTTAATCCGCGACGTCTTCAGCCATGGCTGCCGACGGGATCTCGAAACTTAGCATTGACGGTGACGAGTGGGCTTCGTCTGCTCCAAATCTTCGGAGTAACCTATCTCTTCTCTCCCCTCAACAGGTAGGTGCTCTCTTGTTTCTTTTTGTTTTCGATGATCGATCCGAGATCGATGCGCGCGGCAAGTTCGTATTGAATCTTGTGTGTTTTAGGTAGAACTTGCGAAGATCTTGTTGGAGGCGGGGCAGAGTCATCTCTTTCAGCAATGGCCCCAGCCCGGTGTTGATGACAACGAGAAGCGGGCCTTTTTTGATCAGGTGCGTTCTAGCAATTTCAAGATAGTTTTCATTGTCTTTGAAATTTATTTCGCAGATGACTGTTTTTACACCTGTAAGGAAGAATTTGATTTGATTTGATGAATTGGAACCGATCAAATATTTATTTGGAAATTATTGTCATTTCTTGAACCTTTAATATGGTATCGTCAACATTTCAATTTTAAGCATCTAAGGCTATTCTTGTTTCAGGTTGCCAAACTTAATTCAAGTTACCCTGGGGGTCTGGCATCATATATTAAAACTGCCAGGGAACTATTGGCTGATTCCAAAGCTGGGAACAACCCGTATGATGGTTTTACACCTTCTGTAAGCCTTTAGACTCTCAACAACTTATAACTGATCTTGTAGATTATTTCTTCAGAATTAACATATGAAAATGGGAAGTATAATCAGAGGAATGTATTCTTTAATTAGATTTATCTAGTTTGTTCATAAAGTGGTGTTAACAAAACATGATTAGAACTAACAAAGAAACATCAGATTGAAACTATTGCAGTATTCCAGTCTAGGTCAGGAGTTCACTGTAATTTTTTGGGGTACATTTTGTTATATCCTTGGTGACTAGTTTCAGGAAGCAGTATTTCATTCACTACCCTTTTAATTTAGTTACTCCAATTTGGTAATTCTTTAGTGAAAACACTCTAACACTATCTTCTACAGTGCTTTAGTTGTATTGAATACCATTTTAAAGAGTTCTTCGTGGTAGCAAAACAGAAGATTTCTGCACGTTCTGCTGATCTAAGCATGTAATTTTGTACTTTGGGTTGATAAAGTGTACTGTACAATTTATACTGGTATCGTAGCTGTGTAATAAGGAGGAGTGGCATTCAAGATATGAAATTGGAACCAGAGATCAGGAACTCTCAAATGGAAGTGATGAAAATGTCATTAGAAAAATGCACATTCTATCAGCATGATGCCACACTTCAAAAAATAGTTTCCTTCTTGTGTGCACATGATCACTGATTAGGAGTTAAAGCTCAGAATACAAAATAGACATTGCAATCCTAATGCAAAAATACTGCTGAAATTTTCAGAATGTTAAGGAAATTAATGTATTAGTTTGGTCAAAGTGAATATGAACTCCATCCAAGTAGCTTATGAAACCTTCATTTTGGAATAGATTAATGCCGGTTAAATTGTTATTATTAGCAAATTTGTTCTCATCCTTCTGCTTTTGCCAAATGTACGGGCTTTTGTGAAACCTTGCAAATTGAATTTTTATTCATTTCTTTTCATTCTTTTTGGTGACCAATGATCAAGGGCCAGTAAAAATTAGTTTTTATGTGTTGATCCAAGTCTATCATGCATGAGCTGTATAATTATGTCTCAATCTAAATGAATGTGTAAAAAAATTTCAGGTTCCATCTGGGGAAAATCTGACCTATGGTGATGAGAGCTTTGTTAAATTTGAGGAGGCTGGTATTAAAGAAGCACGGAAAGCTGCCTTTGTTCTTGTTGCCGGGGGACTTGGAGAACGTCTTGGATACAATGGAATAAAGGTAAAACTGTCCACTTCCATTTTCAGATGCCCTGTTGTTTTATGTTCAGTGTGCAATCATTATATTCTCTTTGTTTTAAGTCTCCGGTGCATATCAAAGTAGCAGTTGCAACAAAAGGAATTTTGTCTCATATGATTGCATATTCCTTTCAATTTTATAACAATACATACCACTTTCAGGTGGCTCTCCCTCAAGAAACTACCACTGGGACTTGTTTCTTACAGCACTATATCGAATCTGTTTTAGCTCTACAAGAGGCTAGCTGCAAACTATCACAAGGTTTAAATTTACTTCGCTTTTTTTTTTTTTTTTTTGGTTTTGTTTTTTGGCCTGTAGATTAGACTTATATTTGTCCGTATTATGTGAATTAATTTTTTGCTAGCAGATTAAATCTTTAGTGCTATGTGGCTATTAAATTAAATTTAGGGTCCGTTTGGAAACCCGGAAAATGACTTCCGGTAGTCATTTTCTGGATTTTTCGGTGTTTGGATACTCAAGGAAAATGAAGTCAAAAGGAAAATATTCATTCTGGTCAACACAAAAAAAAGTCCAATTTGGCGGAAAATGTCTTCCTAGTTTTTTGAAGACATTTTTCGAATTCTTTATCTTTCATCTCTCTTCCCTTTCTTCTTTTTTAAGGTCGTTTCTGGATTATTATTATTACCACCACCACCATTACTACCACCACCACCACCACGCCACCATCATCACCAACACCAACACCAACACCACTACTACCACACCACCATCACCACCACATATTATTATTATTATTATTATTATTATTATTATTATTATTATTATTATTATTATTATTATTATTATTTTAACAAATAATATGTTCATTTTCAGAAAATTTGAAATTTCTTAACTTTTAGCCAAATACAAAAAAAAAAAAAATAGTTATCTAACATTCAACCAAATACCAGAAAACTAAAATGCTTTCCCAAAAATGAGTCATTTTCTGGATAACATTTTCCAGGTTTCTAAATAGACCCATAATTATGTAAAGCCTTGGGCACATACAAGAGCCCCCTACATCTGAACCTGTATAAATAATGGAGTGATAGCGTAAATCAAAGATGAACTTTTTAAGTGGCAGTTTGTAATGCTTTTGTATGAATAATGTTGAAACATGAGAATAGCAGCATTCATGAACTTATATGTATATGGCAATAAATACTGTGTTACTTATCCTTGAAGACTGAAAAATAAGGTTTCTTATATCATCTAAATTCTAAAGCTGTCTGGCAAGGAATAAACTATTCAAAGAACTTCAGATTTTAAGGCCACAATTTCATTTGTTTTTTGAGAATGACTCTTAAGTGTACAAAATGTATTTGGTTTTGAAGACTAAGTGCTTGCCATCTTCATGCTAAACAAATTATTAGAAATAAAATAGTTATATCTTCAACATTTATGTTAACTCAATGAAGTATATTATACAGGTTACTGATTCTCTCTCTTATTATTATTATTATTATTATTATTATTATTATTATTATTATTATTATTATTTTAAAATGGCCATAAAATCGTCAATATTACCTGCTGATCTTTTTATTTCAATTTCTAATGGGGATGAATGTAGTTTTAATTTTCCTCACCTATATTGCAATTGTTTAGTTGTTTACTTGCTTCAATAACGATGACAAAGGGAAGCTATTCTTCTCTAAACATGTGAATCTCTCCCTTTAATGAAGGTAGAGGTTTGGATTAAACACACTGCTTTTATTGGCTGCTAATGTCTTGATTTTATAATATTAGGTGAAAGCCCAGTCGATATCCCTTTCGTTATAATGACTTCAGATGACACGCATTCACGAACTGCAGAACTGTTAGAGTCAAATGCATATTTTGGCATGAAACCAACCCAAGTCAAACTCTTGAAGCAAGTAAGTTACTGATAGTCAATATAGTAGGAGTTTACATAGTGGTATTGTAGTTAACTAAGTGTTACTCCAATTTATTCTAGGAAAAAGTTGCTTGCTTAGAGGATAATGATGCACACCTTGCTGTGGACCCACAGAATAAGTACCGTATCCAGGTGATTCCATTCATCCATTGTATTTATTTTGTATTATGTTGATTGATCAATACACACTTAATTATTTTCATTTTCTTCTTTTACCCTTCTCCTTTGCTATGTCTCAGACAAAACCTCATGGGCATGGTGATGTTCATTCTCTTCTTTATTCAAGTGGGTTACTTAAAGAATGGTATGTATACAAATTATCTTCCTCTTATTAAATATTCACCTTTAAGTGGATTCTTTGTATTTTCCTCCATCACTTCTTATCACATGCAACAATCTAAATAGAACACATATAGAAATTTCTTATAAGTGGTTGATGTTTCCAGGAAAAAGTCTGCTGTTTTTTTACTGGAAAACATCTCTGTGATCGAACAGAACTTGGACTCTATCTTCACGAGTCTTACTCTCTTATATACTCTAACTTCAAAATGGAAGTTAATCTTTTAAATTTCCTTTCATATCATTCTGGTATTTATATGGAAGTAGTATATGTAGTTCTAAAATTTTCTTTTGGCAAACTATTTTTGCCATTAGGCATGCTGCTGGTTTGAGATGGGTCCTGTTTTTTCAAAACACTTGGACTCTATCTTCACAAGTCTTACTCTCTTATATACTCTAACTTCAAAAGTGGAAGTTAATCTTTTAAATTTCCTTTCATATCATTCTGGTATTTATATGGTAGTAGTATATGTAGTTCTAAAATTTCCTTTTGGCAAACTGTTTTTGCCATTAGGCATGCTGCTGGTTTGAGATGGGTCCTGTTTTTTCAAGACACCAATGGCCTTCTTTTCAAGGTGGGTGGAAGGTTCTGGTTTGAATTGTTTTGTTTATGCTTGAAATTACAATTTGACAAGTGTACCATTTCCAGGCTATTCCAGCATCACTTGGTGTCAGTGCCATAAAACAGTACAATGTCAATTCTCTAGCTGTTCCTCGCAAAGCAAAAGAAGCTATAGGGGGAATTACCAAGCTTACTCACAAGGATGGTAAATATATCTGTGCAAACATACATAGTAACATAGATGTGTTCATACAATCATATGTATTTATAACATTTTTATCATTGCAAAAATGAAAGAAAGAGAAAATCAGGCTTATTGCTTGAGGCTCTTGTGCTGTGCATGCTTTGGTTAATGTTATTTGCAACTCTGCTTATAGCTAATATAAGTAGTGAAGAAAACTTATAAATGCTCGTTGGGATGAGGCACCCTGCTTCATGGATTAGTATGGAGACGTCTGCTTAATCGACAATATAAGGAAACATTTTCAGTTTCCTAATAGCATTAGTTCCATACATTGGGTGTTCTTCACATATTGATCATTCTTGAAGTTAATTCATTTTTGTCTAGGAGTGTTTAAATCCTAAACTAAATAATGTATACAATTTGTCACTCATCAATCAGTGCTTCTGGGATTCTATTATATGGTATGTGTGTTCAAAAAATTTTCAAGTCAAGTGTTACTGTACTAGGACATTTGGATGATCAATTATTCTTAAGAGTCAAGCTTCTCTTATTTTAAAATTGTCATCCAATATTATGTGTCTATAATCTCCCCCTACTGCTCTCCTCCTTCCCTCATTCTTTCAGATCACTTAGGGTGACAGGTTCTTAACATTACACCTAGTATTATCATACTTGTTTTATATTTCATTTTAGGGAGAACGATGGTGATTAATGTGGAATATAACCAGCTTGACCCGTTGCTTAGAGCCAGTGGACATTCTGATGGTGATGTCAATTGTGAAACTGGATATTCACCTTTCCCTGGGAATATAAATCAGGTTTGTACTTGTTAGTATTCTTTAGGTTGTTGCCTCATATAGTCAAGATATAATTGGTAGAAATGCTTTCTCTACCATGTAACTTTTACTTGAGATTGTTCTTTTCTTTCTGTTCACTTGAGTGTACTGATATGTTTTTGGGATGCCATAGAAAATTAAGTTGCATGAGAGTATGTGGCTCAATGCTTTAGGTTTATCTATGCCTTTGTCATTTACTAGTGTTTGACAAAGACACTTTGAACGTCTTGATGGTGAATGTCTGCAGTTCAATGTGCATGGTACTAACTGTAGCTAGATTGCATTATGGGATCATGTATTTACATGTTTGAGGTATTGCTTTTGTGGCTTGCTGCTGTTGACTAATATGTTTTTGTACTAATCAGTTGATAATCGAGATTGGTCCTTACATTGAGGAGCTCACAAAAACCGGAGGAGCTATAAAAGAGTTTGTTAATCCAAAGTAATTCCTATATCCTTTCCCCTATGTTCTTAATTAAGTCATGCATCAATTCTATGACCTGGGGCTTTTCTGGTCTGTAATTATTAAATGGCATTATGTTGAGGGTATAGAGTCTCTCATTTTCCAGTATACATTAGTTTCAAGTTTTACTACAAGTATATTTGATTGTGTTGCTTTGTTTGTTTGGTACTTCTCTTTGCATGGCATGTATGATTGATTGATTTTTGCTACTGGTTTTCCAACACCTCCCCAGTATTCTGACTATCTATGCTCTTTTTCTCCTTAGGTACAAAGATGCTACTAAAACTGCATTTAAGTCCTCAACTCGACTTGAATGTATGATGCAAGATTATCCTAAAACATTGCCTCCTTCTGCTGAAGTTGGATTTACTGTAAGTGGAAGTTTCTGTTTGATTTCATATGAATATATATACATTGTACTGTGTTCAGAATCAGAATTATGTCTCTTGTTTCAATTTTCATAATTCAAAATTGATTGTATACTCTAATAGTGCTTCCACAATTTTCATTCTATTATAGAATGAGATTGGACAAATTCATAATTTCTTATGGGGATTTGGTCTTCGAATCTTGAAATGGGACTTGGGCAATTATTTTTTGATGGGAAGGGATTTTGTTATGGCATCAACTTCACCTTGGATTTGGATGTATCACTCTATATTTGTACAGAGTATTTGAATATGAATCTTAATGTTTTCTGTTTGATCAATTAGGTGATGGACGTGTGGCTTGCTTATGCACCTGTAAAAAACAACCCTGAAGATGCTTCGAAGGTATGGTTAATGATCATAATTCTTTCTCTGTAATGACAAGTATGCTACTTTCAATATCTGTGATTTGAAAGTTAAAAAGTACCATTTTTCTGTTTGTTTTTCCAGTCTTCATTATCCATAACAATTGAAATATGATGATGCAAAATATTATATATATATATATATATATATATATATATATATATATATATAAAAGAAACTATGCCATTTGAAGGTTTGTGAAATTCATTTTCAACCCTCTGGGATAATATAAAATAGATTTCCACATCTGAGTTTATCAGTTGTGTTTATCTATTTTATACTTGGCAACTACTACCTCATGGTTATAATTCTTAGCTCTCTTAATATTTTAGGCTTGATATTTTCTCCGATTAGTACCTTTTTCAATAATATTTTCAAACAATTTCCAAATGTGCACTTCAATTTTTTTCATCTAATAATTATTTCCTTTCTAACTGAAGGTACCAGAGGGGAACCCATACCATAGTGCTACTTCTGGAGAAATGGCCATATATAAAGCACATAGCCTCATTCTGAGAAAGGTCATTTTTCTCTCAAGCCATATATTTGTGGATTTGATATTTCTAAAACTGCATTTTCCTCTTGAGTATTGGTGGCAAAAGGGTGAGTCATCATGCAGGTGAGTCAAAATGGGTTGAAGAAATAATTGAGTGGTTCTATGGGACAAATTAACTATTTATTATGTTGAGTGTGGTTGTAATTTGAGTGTTTGTTAACTGCTTTGACCTGTTATAAATTTCCACATCTTATATTCAATGGTTTCAACTTTCAATCATGGTTGCAGTAGGCCTAGACTAGCGCCTAGGCGGTTCTAGGCGGCGACCTATAAAAAAAAATTAATTCATGTGTGTGGGTGTATGTCATATATTATATATATATATATATATATATATATATATATATCTTACTTCTCTTACTTATATAAATATAATAATAAAATTAACAAGGCCGACTCGCTCGAGTTAACTCGGCTAACTCTGTCGAGTTGGGCAAGTTAATTCGGCCAAGTTAGGCGCTAGGCGGCCGGCCTCCTAGGCGGACGCCTAGGGAGCAATTCGCCTCGGTCTAGGAGCGCCTAGGCGGGGATTTTTGCAACAGTGCTTTCAATGATGGGCAGTTTAGACAGGCTGAAACGTGAACTACTACCCAAATTTCCACCAATCCTTTAACTTTTCTTATGATTACTGTTGTCTCAAAGATGTGGAAAGATTTTATTATGGATGTGACTTACCGTGTTTGCTTTCCACCAATCCTTTTTCTTATGATTTCAGTGTTGTCTCAAAGATACATTTGCGGAAAGATTTGATTATGTGTGTCACTTAAAAGAGTGTTTGGTTTGTTACAGGTTGGAGTCAAGGTAGATGATCCAATTCATCAGGTGTTCAACGGACAACAGGTGGAAGTGTGGCCACGTGTTGTATGGAAGCCTAAATGGGCACTTACTTTCTCAGATGTTAAAAGCAAAGTGAGTGGAAGTAACTCTATTTCACAAAGATCTACTATGGTTCTAAAAGGTAGAAATATCATCCTTGAGGACCTATCGTTGGATGGAGCTCTAGTTATTGATGCAGTTGACAATGCAAAGGTATGTTGGATTGGGTCGGTGGAGTCATTATTGTTGGAAAATTGTCATTATGATATTGAGATTGGGAATTCTATACATATATATACAAAGCAACACATCCATATCTGTATCGTTGTTGACAGGTTAAAGCTGGAGGTTCAATTGATAACAAAGGATGGGTGATTGAAACTGTTGATTATAAGGATAGTTCAGTGGCTGAAGAAGTGAGGATCAGAGGTTTCAGGTTTAACAAGGTTGAGCAGCTTGAGAAAATGTATGATGAGGCCGGGGAGTTCTGTTTGAACCCTTGAAATGGTTTGGTTTGTGGATCACCCACACCACACCCATTTTCGTAAACTGCAAAACTCCCTCTCTCCAAATACTATACTTTGGTGTAGCCTTAGCTTCTATTATTCTTTGATTTGTAGGAGCTGAGGGTTAAGAGTATTGTTGATTACTCACCCTATTACTGTCTTCTTTTCATTTGTTTTTATTTTTCTTTCACATTCTTGTATCCTGGATCGTATGCTGATTTTGGTTACGTTCGTTAATCAATCAACGTTGGCTTTCTCTGAGTTGGTAGGCACTTGCATGTAAATGCTACTGCTACGAAATTGAAGTATGATGTCTGTATTTAAGTCTGCTATAATATAATAATAGTAATAATAATATTCCAATTTCCAAGTCGATCATGCTGGAGTTGGAGAATAGATTATTAATATATAATAATCCAATCAAATCATCAAAAATAAAAATGCTTAGAAGATTTAAAATCCCTTTTTAGTGTCCGAATTGAATAAACAATCTTGTATTTCATGTACACTGATTGCATCGATGTACGTGGTAATCAGAATCAAATCAGAAAATAAGAAAAAAAAATGTCAAATGTATATTTTCTTTTCATCTCATATCTTGAATAACAATGGAATAAATAATGTAACATACAACTCAAGGTGAATTACATATAAAAGATGAATGCTGGACGAAGACAGCGCCGGGGGAGCTAAAGTCCTTGATAGAGATAGAGAGCGGATTAAAATTTGTATTGAGTTGAGCTTGACAGTCTTGTTCGTCTATTACCGACTACTTTTTGTTGCATGGGAGATGGATGGCATGGTGGAGTGTATGACTGTACGAGTATGTATGATTATTTATTATGATACCAACTTATATGGGATGTTTGATTTAGATTAATTCAACAATATGATATTATCTTCTCCAATTCGGCCTTTTTCATTTATTTTCTTAAAGAGTTGTATTTATGAAATTAATTACACATCTTTTGTTTTTATTTTTTAGATAAGAATCAAATATGATATTAAAATTTTATAAAAAATACAATTATCCTATCGAACTCCAAACAAACCATTGAAGTTAAAATGATGCAATACTCTTCCAGTCTTCCACAACTCATGTAGCGGTAGAGATGAGATGATTATCCATACCTATTGGTTGCTTTGTTGCTTTGACAATTTGACTCCTTGTGAGCTGAAATGATTACCCCTATAACAACAACAATAATGAGTCTTGTTCAAGTACAATAGACTTCCTCTTGTGCGGATGTCCAACTGTCGTTAGTATATTTAGCAGTGATATGTGCTGCACTACAAAATGTTGGTATCATGGTGAAGTTTTAATAATTTCAATGATACGCTAAGATATTTAAAAATGTAAATTGTGAACATTTAATATTAATTTTTTTTTAATAATCTTCCATATTATACGTTGTCATCAATTATGTTTTATAGGCATTGGTTATCTTATCAATGTATATGCATTACAAAAGAAAATAAATTCAGTACATTAATTACAAAAAAAAAAATGCATTGATTATCTTATCAATGCATTACAAAAGAAAATAAATTTAGTATGTTACAAACAAAAATAAAAGTGCACTATAAGATATACTTCTCCCAAAGATATACTTGTCTAACTAGATGAAAGTTTGTATAGACCACCACCCGTTTGAAACATTTTTCACTTTTAAATAATACAAAATAATGCTAATCACACACACACATATATATATATATAGGTCTCTAATCATGTGAGAACCATGTCGCAGTTGAGAATTTGAGGACAAATTCAAACCACTGATCTAGTAGATCTAACCATTCAAAAGAAACAAAATTTTATAATATCTATACTATTAATAAAAACAATATCCGCAGTTTTAGCTTCCCGCCCAAAACAAACCTATGTTTTGGTGTGCGTAATATTGTAAAATATGGTAATACAATTCCTATCCCTAATACAATTGTAAATTAAAATAGAATTCCTAATAAAATATATTCTTCCCTACGGTCCTATTCGTAATACAATTCTAGACTAGAATTACTAATGGTAATAATTCAGTATATATATTTCTCTGCAATGCAATCTATCTATACTATTAATAAAAACAATATCCTCAGTTTTAGCTTCCCGCCCAAAACAGACCTATAATATTTTGGTGTGCGTAATATTGTAAAATATGGTAATACAATCCCTATCCCTAATACAATTGGAAATTAAAATAGAATTCCTAATAAAATATATTCTTCCCTACGTTTCTATTCGTAATACAATTCTAGACTAGAATTACTAATGGTAGTAATTTAGTATATATATTTTTCTGCAACCTATAATATTATGGTATTGTTTGCGTAATATTGTAAAAAATATGAAAATTTGGCATAATTCAACCCGCAAGTCCAACCAATTTTTCTGAACGACATTCGTGCACGCAGGTGTCGGCGCACAAGTCAAGTCTTTTTAAGTTCATTTTGAGATTTCATTTGCACCCCCCCTGCGCGCGAGAGAGAGCCTCTATGCTATACAATTCAATAGGCCTTAGAAAAACTCTTGTATAAGTAGTGGTGCAAACCACTTCTCAAACCAATGTGGGACAAAAGTTACTTGAAAGGTTTTTCTCTATATTTTTGTAACTCATATGGGTCAACTTTGAGAACCAATTTCTCATTCACCCATTATCAGTTTTGAGCGTACAATATATCAATCTTTTCGTACTACGAAGAACACGAATCCACTTCAACCCGACCCAAATCGAAAGTGGACCCCACATATATTTGTACCACAATATTGCCAGTAAAATGTCATTTTATGCTAATTTTTTTCCAACAGTTATTTGTCCAGAGAATATCAACGTGTTGAAGGAAGAAGATGATATATAGTGAAGGGCAATATCATCTTCACTATATATCATCTTCTTCCTCCAACACAACGCTCTAAGGTCAACCAACAAGTACTCAACTGATTATCCCATTACTCCCATGTAAATTTTTTCTCTAATATAGTTATACTTACTGAATATCAAAATATAAGTGTACCTCAAGATCTTGCAATAACTAACCGACAAGTAATTAAATTAATGAATATGATGCAATAATGTAAATTATCTACCTATTGCATTTATACACTTATTTTAGAACACTGAATTTTTGTGATATTTGTTGCATGCAAGGAAGACTCGTACTATAATTGCATTTATACACTTATTCATACTCATATTTGTTATAATTTATATAATTGTATATCGATCCAAATATTCTTTAAATATTATAGCAAATCCATTCCGTGCAACGCACGGGCGAAAATACTAGTTTATAAAAAAGACTCCACTTATTTTAAAATTTTCAAAAAAAAAAAAACAGTCTATTTTGGAATAATATTACATTTTATCGTATAAATATTATATTTTCATTTTGACTTAACCCGTCTCACGTGCTATTTTGGGTCTTTTTCCTATTAATGTGCTAGAGTATTTATTTAAGTTATTGTAGGTAGCATTAGAATGCTACACAATACCAGACACATACCAAGTCCACACAAGTAAGAATTTTTGGATGTCCACATTTCACGAACATCCTCGAAATTTGGTTTGGTTGACCTTTATCACTCTCTACCTACCATTGTCTAGCATTTGCGTTTCAATTGACCAAACAAATGAATTTTTTAATGTCCGGTTTCCTCTTATCTCCTTCCTCTTCTTCCTCCATCATTCCACCTTTGCCTTTGGCTGGTAAATGCTTACGATCCCCGGAAAGAAGAAGAGAGAAGGCCACTCTAACAAAGCTCACACCTTCTTCTTTCCATCAACCCATAAAATTTAAAATAAGGAAGAAGAGAAAAGATCGAATCTTTTCTTATTTAATATATATATATATATAATCTGTTGAATTCATTAAAAAAAACAAAAGTACAAGATGAATGACTTATTCTCTAGCTCCTCGTTTAAAAAATACCAGGACCTTAAGAAACAGGTCGAGATAGACGACATGGAAGCCGGCACGGCGGCGGGCGGCGGCGGAGGCGAAAACGAGACTGTGGATCTTGACAAATTTTTCGAAGACGTGGAGAACGTGAAGCGCGACATGAAGGGCGTGGAATCACTGCACAAGAGTTTGCAGGAGGCGAACGAGGAGTGTAAGACGGCCCACAACGCCAAAACCATGAAGGATTTGCGGTCCAGAATGGACGCCGACGTTTCCAAGGTGCTGAAACACGTGAAGGTGATTAAGGGAAAGCTGGAAGCCCTTGAACGGTCCAACGCGGCGTCCCGCCAAGTCCAGGGCTGCGGACCGGGCTCATCCGCGGACCGGACCAGAACCGCCGTGGTTAGCGGGTTAGGCAAGAAGCTAAAAGACATGATGGACGACTTCCAGAACCTTCGGGCGAAGATGAACTCCGAGTACAAGGAGACGGTGGCGAGGCGTTACTACACCGTCACCGGGGAGCAGCCGGACGACGACTTGATCGACAATTTAATTTCCAGCGGGGAGAGCGAGTCGTTCCTTCAAAAGGCGATCCAAGAACAAGGGCGCGGCCAGATTCTGGACACCATATCGGAGATTCAAGAACGGCACGACGCCGTGAAAGAAATTGAAAAAAACCTAATCGAGCTTCACCAGATCTTCCTGGACATGGCGGCGCTGGTGGAGGCGCAGGGGCAACAACTAAACTCCATCGAGAGCCACGTGGCGCACGCCAGCTCATTCGTCCGCCGTGGAACCGAGCAGCTCCAAGAAGCTCACGAGATTCAGAAAGAGTCCAGAAAATGCACGTGCATCGCCATTATCCTAGTCATTGTTCTCATCATTGTCCTCCTTTTCCCGATCTGGTCCAATCTCTTGATGATTCATTTGAGATAGACTCATAGATTGATTTGATATGATGAATCTAATCTAATCTAATCTCATCTATGCTCATCTATGCTCGTCGTCTTATATTATGTATTCATCATCTCATCTGAACGAAACAACTGCATATATTATTTACAGGGAATTGAAGTTTCTCAAGCTAAGCTGTGGCTCAGCTCGCAAAATCCCAACTGCCTATGCATGCATGCCCTCAATTTTTTTTTTTTTTTTCACAACCCATAAGCAATAAATAAACTATTGTTTCTATATATAGATCCTAACTTGTATATGAATTGTGTAATTCTTATTGTGGAGGGACACATTTAATACACCTAATGCTACAATTCATAGTAACATTGAATTGACTTATTGTCCTCATAAAATAATATCAAAGTAGCCGGGCATTATATATAACCATGATTATATTCGACAAGTGATTCTACAAGTGACAATTTTTCTTGGGTCAGCTCCCGTGTCTCTAAGTGGACGGACAAAAATTTATAAATATTAAAATTTAAACTTTTATAATATTATAAAATAGACTTGTTTTATTTACAAGGGATCTTGTTTTCATTTACTGGTCAATTTGGGCTATGAAATTTTGGATTGGTTTATGAAATTGTTGTCTGCGAATATGATGTGGTTTGGAGTTTATGGAGAGGTTTAATTTGACTTTGTGAATATGGGCCGGAGATAGAAATGGACCGTATGGTACTTGTTTGAATTAGCATTTCGAATCTTAACACTTGTAAGTTGTAACCTTTCGGTTTTAAATAGTTTTCCTTACTATTCGAACTTCTTCTACTCGAAAGGTAGGCTCTTCCACTATTAGGCCTTTACAATCTTTCGATATTGAAGTCTTTTACTCTTCGACTCTTCAAAACTTTAATTTGTCTCTGGCTATCCGAAATGTAACCATCCGGGCCGGTTAAAAATTCGGACCATTCGAATTGAGCGATAAAGTTCCTAAGTTTAAGAGATAAAATAAAATAGGGACTAAAATTCTTACCTTTTGGTTTAATCAAACTCTAAGTTACATTTGTTCCTAATAAAGACTTAATTTACTTTTTAGGTAAAATTTGATGGCCTATTTAACCATTTTTTCAATTCTTTAGTTCAGGTCAGTATATTTATCAATTTGTACCTAAATTAAATATGATGGTGACAAGGTGAAACCAAATAATAAAAGTATATTATTTGATAATATATACAAAAAATTATATATTTTAAATAATGTACTTAATGTATCCAAATAATATACTTTTAGTATATAAAAAAAATGTAATTTTTATTTATGATTCACATTTCACACCAATATATGGACAATGGTCAATGGGATAATGATTGTATATTTGCATATAAGCTAGCTAGATAGTATGATATGATGGATCTCAAAACTACTTGATATATTGCTCCATGATCCAGAGCTGACGATAGATGACATTCATGCAGCGATAAAATATATTGTAGTATTGGTGGGATTATTATAATTACAAATAATCTAGGATGATTAATCGAAAATTAAACTTGATATTGCTCCAGCTGAACGTCCTTGGACTTTAGAGGAACATACTCTCCCAAATAAACCTCAAGATGATCCGACAGTGCTGACTTGTCAATATTCTCATGGTGGTATGACTTACAAACAAAGTATATGATAGTTTGCGTAACCAACCCAAACACAACCAACTTGAACAGTACCAGGAGGCACAACAACCCAAACCCGACCCGGCCCAACATCCCCAAATGGAAGTGCGGCCCGTCCACAACAAACTTCTTAAAGATCACGTTTACGAGGAAGAGAGCAAAGTGAAGCTTGAGGAAGAACACCACGCCTAAAACCATCTTTCCTTTGAGGAGGTGTTTGCTCTTGGACATGGCCTTAAACCCGTAGGAATCTTCGAGAACGCTGACTGTATTAGCGAGTTGCCAGATGATGGACATGTAGAGCAATCCGACGGTGTACAAAGCCACGCCGACCCACAGGGGGATATCTGCCAAGACGCGGAAGCTGAGGGCGAGGAAAAACCATATCACCAAGGATGCCGTGGCAACGATGTTGTAAACAAAGAAAACGAGGAAAGTGGAGAGGAAAGTGAGCATCAACCGCTTCCAGACCTTGGGGACGACGCTCATGACCTTGCGAAAGGAGAGGTCGCGTGCGGTGTAGACGCAGGCGACTGTGTAGACGACGGCGGAGGTGGAGAGGAGGGAGAAGACGATGAGGCAGGTGAGATAAGCGAATTTGAAGAGCAGGAGGGCGGCGAAGTCGGAGGTGAGGTGATCGGAGAGGCGGTGGTAGCGAGGGGAGCCTGGCTGGGAATTCTCGAGCTGGGACTCGGTGTGAGTTAGGTTTGAGAAGATGAGTTGGGAGACTTCCTTTTGAGCTAAGAAAATGATGGCCAGAGGGAGAACGAGAGATAAGGTGATCTGGCTGAAAATCTTTCTAGATCTGTAGATGACCTTGTAGGATTCGATATAGATGTCGAAAAGGCCTAGGAATTGCATCTCTTCTTGCTCTCTATCCATGGCGTCGAGGAGAATGGAGGCCGGCTGCCATGTCCCCCACGGCAGGTCTTATATAATTGTTTAAACCTAATTAAGACGACGACGACTAAGACTAAGACAGGGTGGACTTTGTATTACGCCAAAAGACAAATATGCCCTTATTAACTTCCTCGTAAACTACCACACCCTGGAATATCCCGGCCTGCATATATATGCCACTCTTCAATTTGTATTTTTTTCTATAAAAAAAATTATATCAAAGTATAAATATAAGAGAGTATCAGTTAATAGGATAACCACATTCAAGTTGGTTATGTTAACGACGATATTTTATTTTAACTCTCAGTACAAATGACTTACTAGCCTTCTCATTTTCAGTCTAACTTGATTAACATTTTTGTTATCTTTTATCGATTAATATCACAACGCAGAATTTATCTCATACACTTTCTTGTCACTCCAAATATTATACCAAAGTATTTATCAATTAATAGGACAATGCAACCTCATTCAAATTGGTTATGCTATTATCTTGATAATCACGGTGTTCCAAGTCTACCTCTCTCAGTACGAATTGAATGATGACCTAGGGTTACAACGCGGAGTTTATCACATACACTTTATTGTGACCCCAAATATTATACCAAAGTATAAACATATCAATTATTAGGACAACCTCATTCAAGTTGGTTATGCTATCTCAGTAACCACAAATTCATAATGTTCCAAATTCGATTCTAATTCGAATTGAACGACCTATTAGCCTTCTTGTTTTGAGGCTAAATTGATTTACATCATTGTGATCCTTTAATTTGCTTACTATGGTCACAATGCAGGGTTCATCCTGTTTATTTTCTTGTCACCCCAAATATTATACCAAAGTATATATTTTTGGAATAATACCAAAGTATATATATATATATCAATTAATTGAGGCAACGTAACCCCAATTAAGACAACCACAGTCAAGTTGATTAGATTATTAGATAGTAACCTTGAGATTTCAAGTTTAACTCCAATAAAAATAACTTATTAATATGTTAATTTAGTCGCTAGATTCACAAATTGAAATTTATCTACTACGGGCATTCCCTAACCACCCCAAATATTTCATTAAACCATATATTTATTATTTATTTTATTTTGAATAAGATTGGCCTAGGTAGGCGTGATTGACCTAAGTTAACAGTAATATTAATTATTGTCTTTAGTTACAACACTTTTTGAAGTACATGGACTAAATTAAACAAAATAAATACATAAAGATTAAATTAAACAAAACACTATACTACATAACTACAAGGACCTTATAGCTACTATAGTACAAGCACCTCATTGTTACTTTGACACATTTGTCTGTTTCAATTTTGGAAAGAGAATATGGGTAAGTGGACGGGATGCTATCAATGGTAAATTACGTTGAAAGTCCCTCCTGCCAATTTGAATGGTCGCCAAACTTAAAAGACGACTTGGACTAGTTCAATGTTGTACCGCGTCTTCAACGCCAGGTTTTTTTTTTTTTTTTTTTTTTTTTTTTGTTTTGTTTTGTTTTTTTTTTTTTAAGTATCTGTTGTTCATAGCTACGCACAACGAGTCAACAGTTACCTCCACTAAGACTGGAACCCACCCCCATCATCCATGTGAGGGTGTTAAACGGGACACCGGATGCCACTTGACCACAAGGTCTTTGGCCAACGCCAGGGTTAAGATGATGTATTTTCTATAATTTTTTATAAGCACAAATTTGTGTGAGACCATCTCACGAATATTTATTTGTGATACGAGTCGAATCAAGATGAAATGTAATACTTATACTAATAAATGCAATACTAAATCATTAATAAAGTATTACATTTTATCTTGATGAAAAGTTTATCTAGTTTCAAAGTATAACACTGATAATAATCTGGTCTTGCCAGTACTAAATGTATTGTAGGGGTTGTGCGTGATGTATTAAGATATTAATATGGTGCTTTGAGTGTATTATCAATATATCCTACAAGGTCAAGCCCAATAAGTGTGGTTTTAACTTGTCTTCTCCATACAGAAAAGTGGGAGGTAGTAATCTTTATCGCGTTGGAGTATTCAACTGAATTAGGGTATTCAAAGAAAAAAAAAAAACAAAGAAAAGAAAAGAAGCAAGTTTAACAATCTTCGCATAATCGTATAGCAATAACATAACAATATTTTGTGAAAGTTATTATATATTTGGGAACAAATTATGGTGTGGACCACAATAACAAAAAGTACATTTTTATATACTAAAAGTACATTATTCGTGTATTGAATGTAAATAATGTACTTTCCCTGAATACAATGTACAATTTTAATATATTAAAAGTATATTATTTAAGTATTGAATGTACATTATTTAGTAGTATGGTCCACACAATAATAATTGATATTTGGTTTATGGTGAAGTTTTGGGCTGTAAAAAGAAAATATTATTTGGGCCAGTTTTCATAAATTATATATATACATGTATGTACTTTTGGGCCATTGTTGTTGGTTTTGGGCTTATTAAATCAAAGGGGATTGGTGGTCAATTGTTATACTCTAGACTATGACCCAGGAAGTTGTGTAAAATTATAGTCCAAAAATTTCATCCTTTTTTTTCTTAAGTAAAAAGAAACAGAATTGTCGGTGTATTTAGGATGTGTTTAGAATAAAATGAAATTATATTATATCTAAAATAAAATTGAATAACATGTCTCACATAGCCACATATTAAGTGTATATTGTTAAATGAAACTATAGTTGAATTAGAATGATAAATTAGTTGTGTTATAATGAAACTATAGTGTAAATAAAATGAAATTGAGTAACATGTCTCATTTATTGAGTGTGCATTGTCTAATGAAATTGTGGTTGAATTAAAATAATACTTTACGCGTATTATAATGAAACTATAATGTGTATAAAATAAATATGAATAATAAATCTCACATATTTAGGGTGTGAGACACTAATATTCTAACACATAAATTTCATAATGCGTGCACTGTGCGTAAGTCGTGCGTCATGTGTGCACTTTACGTGCATGATTAACAAATGACCACATTTAGTCATTTATTAAGTGTGGCTTAATGGCTTGTAATACAATTACAAACTGTAATTCACAATTAAGCTATGGAGTTATGGCTGGTTTCGCGAAGGGTGTAAAACTGCCATTTGGGTAGACTGGTTGCGAAATCATTCTCATTTTTTGCTCAGGTGTTTTCAGACCTATAAATCATACAAATAGTCAATGTTAAAACAACAATAGAAAATACTTTATTTAGGTACGTATATAAGTAGTTTAATCATTATTTACTCACAAAGGCAAAAACTTGCAAGATCGAGACGGCTATGGTCAATAAAATGTAATACGATACTTCTCACAAGTGACGGCAATGTGGGGAAGAATTTCGGGAGAACTCAGGTTTGATTCTCACAAGTGACTCTCGTGCTTCCCAAAGCGAATGCGGGTGGATCTGGATCGTTAAACAGACAGAGAAAGATCGGGTGAAATTACAAAAAAAAAAATTAAGAATAACAACTAATTAAGTTTATATATTAAGTATCTATTAATTACTTATTTTAACTCCAAAAGCGGGCATACAAATGAGACAACCAAGTGGGGCAAGTGGATAAATACATGCAAAAAATTGAATATTAGAGTTAGATGTCACTTTGCACTTGCTCTAACTAATCCTCGTAATTAAAAATGATAAATTAAATATATGTATACATTAAAAAACATATATAGGTAACCCTCCAAATGATTATTAATTGTGAATACAATATAAACATTATATGAAGACAAACGAGTCGCATAAAAAAACATGACAATTACGGTGAAACAGAATATTATGTGCACATAATCTTAACCCATAAAGCAATAGCCTAAATATTCATTTATTTATTTTGCCACTTATTAACTTTTTTTTTGGCTGAGTTGAGCTAAGCTATGACGTCATCGCAAGTTTGTATACACATAACACATATAAGCTTTATAATATAATAATTATTACTCCGTATTACTTAATTTGAATATTATATACATATTATTTAATGTTTACAATAGAGTATAATACTTTATTAAGGGAAGGCAGCAATTGTCATGAGATTCCACAGTACAGGTTTACACATACACAATAAATAAATAAATAAATATATATATACATATAACATAAAATTTTGATTTAACCTAATATATGTTCAACATAATGCCAACTCTAATTGGTCTGAAATTTGAACCTAAATTATGTCTTATAAAAAATAAGAGTGATACTATCGTACAACAAGATGTACATTAAAAATTTTGATTTTAGTTCATCGACTACTAAGATATTTTATTTAGTAATTGTATGGGTAATTTAGTCAATTAATAATTGTATGGTCTAGTGGCACCCGGTGTCCCGGAAAACATTCTCACATGGATGATGTGAGTGGATTCGAGTCTCAGTGGAGTCAATTGTTGACTCTTTGTGCTTCATTAGGTTGAGAAAGTAGCTATGAACAGATATTACATTGTACCAGAGTCAGTAGTACTAAAAAAAAAAAGGTATAACAATTAAGTGGAATTTTTAACGTAATTAATAAATATTATTACCTTTTCCTTACATTGATAAATGCTATAGCAGTTGTATCATAAAAATAAAAATCTAAAATTATAAAATTGCCCCAACATTTTCTTATGTGCTTTCTTACAGCGCCAAACTTAAATCAGCTCCGTCTCCATCGCCGTTGATGGAGCCACCATAGTTGAATCAAAACTCAAAAATTCCGATATCACCCAAAATTGGCAATACGACAATTTTACAATTTTACAATTTTGAAGTTTTAAAGTATTTTTAAGGACACTATATATAGGTCACATAGACATAGTTAATGATTAGGGATTGCAACAGGGTAGGAACTAGGAAGTATGCTCCCTCTCTTTGTCTTGGAGACTTCACTTTTTGGGTGTGTTTTGTTCATGGGTTTACATGTTATGAATGGAAATCAAAATCATTGTTAGTGTTTGGTTGATAACTATTTTAAAACATAATTATGTGATTTGATTATTCTTCAATTAAAAATCTCATTTTCTATTTAAAAATATATATCATTACATCTTATTGGTAATCTAATTTTTATGTTTGGATTAATACTATTAGTTTTTTTTTTTTTGTTCGTATTGGTGCTTTGGAATTTGGATGTCATCATATTATGATCAATTGCCTTAATTTTAACCAGCTTTTTTGGCGTGAGTGGTCGTGCACTCTTGTACCAATCTGACCAGCAACTCGTTACCATTAACAAGTATTTGATTTCCACCCTGATTCCGATTCTTATGTGCGAACCAAACACACCTTTTGTTTCCATCTTCATCCTTATCTAAGGAATTGAAAAAATTTTACATTCCTATCTTCATGACTCATGAGAAGTTTTTTAGGACAAGAAATTTCCGTCCTAATCAATGATATAGTCAAGCTACTAGTTGAGTAACATTTTAAAATATAAATATTAAATTCTTTAAGTTAAATTATCAAATTTAAATATTAGTCTATTTAATTCTTCAAATGATATAGTCAAGCTACTAGTTGAGTAACATTTTAAAATATAAATATTAAATTCTTTAAGTTAAATTATCAAATTTAAATATTAGTCTATTTAATTCTTCATATATATAAATAATTTTAAAATAAAATAATGTACCTAGTAAGGCAAGGTATTCTTGTCATTCACCCCTGTGGAGAATAGATATAACTCCCCATCCCGGTTGGAACAGAGATTAAAAAAAAAAAAATCTGCAAAGTCAGAAAGAAATTATCAACCCTATTAGTGATACTATGGATATAGTTAATATATACTAATGGTTGGAGTTAACAATTTTATATTTTTATCTACTTTGAAAATCATTAAGGTAGTACCAAGAACGGAAAACCATGGTGTATAGTAGATGGGTATTTTTGTTTGAGTAATTGCCTTTTGCCAACTTCTTTTCAACACTCCTTCTGGATAAGATCAGAAAACCAGGAATGATTAGGACTTGCACATAGTTGTAAATAAGCTTGAAAATTTGCACTTTTTTGGTGCGAACAACACATATCTTTCACCAAATTTTTCTAAGGTATAAATTGCCAGTCTCTATCTTAAGATAAATGAAAGATTCATTTCACATTTGAGGCACAGCCCATGGTCAATGTATTCTAAATTTCTAACTCTTTTTTGTTATCTTAAGACAATATAATATTATATTGAAAGGTAATTTCCTTTTAGCTAAACAATACATTTGGGGCATATACTCATGTCCAATTTTATTTCGAGTAACAATCACTAAAAAAAAAAATTTAAAAAGTTAGGGGTGGGCACTTCGGTTCGGTTTTACCGAACCGAACCAAATCGAACTGTACCGAAGTGGTTCGATTCGGTTCGGTATAAACCGAAAGAAGAACTAATGATGCGTAAAAATTAAAATGTGCAATCCACGATTAAGGGGTATTTGTGTCTAAGCACTAATGATGCGCCTTTGAAAAAAGAACGCGGTAAACTAGCCGCAATGCGAAGTGCGGTACCCACCCCCGCGGAGTGCCTGTGGTGGGGACCCCAACACCCTTGACTTGGTCGTAAATGCGATGATGATTTGAAGAGACCAAAGTAATATTATAATATTAACTCCGTAACTAATAAGTCTGTAATCAACAATGCTAAATGTTTGGTTACAATTGATGAGAGCAGTTCCACGTGTACTCCATGCGCATGAAACGCGCACCTCTTTACCACTCTCCACTGGATCTCCCATCCACGGTCAAGATTCATTCCTCTTCTTGGCCCAATGCTGAGTCACACTTGAGATGGGCCCAGTGGGGACTGACCCAATTATACCATAAAATAATATCTACGTTGCATTGTGAATTATGATCAAAAATATTATTCATGTTATGTATATGTAATTAATATATTAATATAATTTTAATTAATAAATTATGTACATGCTACAATTAATATATTATATACTTATAGTTAATAAATTTACCTATAACTACTTCTGCAATTAACATATTATTCCGTATTTACTTGCATTACTACGAAAGGTAATGATCATGAAGGAAAAATCTCATCATATTTTTTGAATACTTTATTGGTTAAACAATAAATAAAAATTAATTATTACTTTTTTGAATAGATTAAAGTGAGTCATGCTACTTATAATTTAGAAGTGTAATCAAGATGAGGCTAAATAATCAAAGTTTGAATTGATTCAAAAATTAAAGTATGAGTCCAAATGTACTCAAAAAAAAAAAAAGTATGAGACCAGATTGATAAAAAAATCGAAGGTCAAGCTCAGTTCAAATATATTTTCTACATAAATATTTCACAACTAAAAATAATATCAAAACTTAATATTATATCTCAATTATACCATTCTATAACATATAATCATAAATATATTAATTAAATTTATGATTCGTTACTCAATCTATTTGACTAAACAATAACCAAATCAAATTTGAAAAATTATCAAATTGAGAGAGAGACTTATTTGTAAACCTTATCTTAATAGAGATTAAAAATAAAATAAAAAAAATAAGTATATACATAGAATAGGATCAAGTCATACAGACTACAATTTTCACTATCTCAAATAAATATATAATTCTTATTCGATTGTAAATTATTTTTGAAGTAAAATTGAGCAAGCAAATTCATAATAAAAAATAAGCATTGTAACCACTATTTAAATGCATATACTTGATAAATTTACTACCTTGTGACCCTAGTCTCAAAAAAATCACAAATAAATAAATCAATATAGTTTTGCCATATAATATAGAGTTCTACTGCTGTGTATTCCCAAATTCACCTTTCTCATTTTTACTTCATGGTGTGGCAATTAAGAATAAGATATTTTTATATGTGAGTCTCAGAAAAAGTGTTTATATCAAGGATTAGTGAGTAAAAGTTGAAAGTAAAGAGGGAAAATGAATCATTTCCATTTTTGGTTGTACTGTTATTAGAGCATTGCTAGTTTTAGTCCACTTCATTAATTTTTGCCACATTGCGGCCAGTCTTATTTAGTCCTTGCCACTTTTAGTCCACCGTTAAAATTGTTGTCAAATAACCGTCATAAATAGGAGTATTTTGATCTTTTCATGCTTTGATCATCTTATTAACTCTTTGCAGTAGTTTTCTTACACATTTTCATCCAATGAAGAGGTCTGGCGAAAGCCATGACTTTGTAATGTGGCTCACATGGCTTTTCGCTGGACCTCTTCATTGGATGAAAATGTGTAAGGAAAACCACTGCAAAGGGTCAAGGAGATGACCAAAGCATGAAAAGACCAAAAATACCCCTGTTTAGGACGATCATTTGACGAAAATTTTAACGGCGAACTAAAAGTGGTAAGGACTAAATAAGACTGGCGGTAATGTGGCAAAAATTAATGAAGTAGACTAAAATTCGCTATGCCCCAATAACAATAGGACCAAAAATGAAAATGACTCGCGTGAAAATTATGTATTTTCCTATAATATAACCCATTTGTGAATGCAGAAATGGTGATTGGCGAATACTATTTTTTTGACGCGGATTGTGGATAGTGTTTGTCAAGTCAGACAAGTTGGTTTGCTATATAGACATATACACCTACTACATACAAAATAGCAGCATCTAATTGATAGCTAATCTGATAATAAAGGAAGAGAACACGGAAAAAAGAGAAAAAGGTATTCCTACTTGGTGAGAATCCAAATCCAACGGCTACGAGTAGGGTTGAATTTTTCCCAACTAGGGAAGTTTCTAAGGCAATTCAGAAAATCAGTGGGAGGTGAGAAAATTCCTGCTTTCATTCCATTTTTTGGATTTCCAGAAGCTTGGGTTTTCATTTCTTGGTATTTTATTGTCTCTGATACAAAAATCATTGATCTTTGATTTCTATGTCTCTATGTATGGGTCTATATATTCTTGAAATATCACCAAAGTCTAATTCTCTTAAAATTTTTAATCTTTGTTAGGTTTTCGTTTCTAATTGCTGTTGTGTTTGGTCAATTTTGTTCTTAGTTGGGACTTGGGACTTTTCCATCTGTTAGTTGTTTTTCTACCAAACCAACCCCCAACCTTTCAATTTTCATATTAGATTAGTTCTGATCAATTCTATTGATCAAAACCTAGTTTTCCCCTTATAGTAGGCCAATACTGAAGCTCATGCTGTGTCTCTCCACATATATGCAGATTAGTGTTGTTGATTGTGTTTCAGTTGTCTCATCTTGAGATCTCTTCCCTTGTGTGTTCTGGTAAAAGGTAGACATGATTGATTTATCTTCTTTGACTTTTTATTCTTATTTAATTTATTTTAGTAGTTTTTGCTCCACATATACAAACTCTCTGTGGGTACAAAATCTATTGATGTTATCTTGATGATTGCCAGATGTTAATTCTTAAGGAAGATTGTCCAGAGTGTGTGATCTGTTTATCTTTTTATGTGGAAGCTGTGTCAATTTTGAAGTTAAGTTTCTAGTAATATGCTTCTGATTGTTTCTCATATCATAGATTAGAGGCATGGTGTTTCTTTCTAACCCGAAGACTTTTGGAGATTAGGCTTTGATCTGTTTTGAGATAGCACCTAAGAAACTTCTTCTGGTGATAATATGCTAGTTTAATCCTCCTCTAGAAGACTAGATGACATAGTACCTGTTAATTTGTTGTCGGGGCACTTGGGTATCAAAGATCAGGCTTCTGCCACATTTTATCCCTTTCCTTCAGACTAAGGTTTGCCGTTTGCATGACCAATCTGAATAACTGATCCTATGTTGTCTCGAGAAGCTAATTATACTATAGATTAGTAATGAACTTCTCTATATTGCTCTTCACATGACATTTATGCATCCATTACAAATTTATTTCTAATACATTTGGATTAGATTGAATTAGATGAACAAATATCTAATAATATATTTTTCTTTTCCTCCATTTTTCTTGTGTTTCATGGTAGGAACACATGTTTTTGCCTACTTGATTTGCGTATGACGAAAGCAAAAGCAATTTCTGATAGTCTGTTTTGTTTAATTGTGGTGTCCAGCACTTGCACAATTTACAAGGGAGTTTGCAGCACAGGGACAAATAATATATCATTGAGAAAGCAGCGTAGTTTTGAAGAAGGAAACCATGTCCTTAGTTAGATCATCCACTCCATTTGGAAACCGGAAATTGTATTTGCTGAATGGTCATGGCGACAACTCCACTGGCTTGTCTGCATCCATGTTCAACCCAGAAAAGCGTGAGATAGCATATGCAGCTGAATCTTACAGCAGTGGAAGTTATGATGCAAACTACTTCCTAGATTCCCCATCACCATCATCTGAGCTTGTGCACCCGTCTGCTTCTGAAGCTTTGGTAAATTCATTCCAGCATCCTCCTCCTCCATGCCCAGTTTCGTCAGGCGAAAATTCACTAAGCTCTATCCAATCCTTGAGGAAATGCGATACTTATCAAATTAATTATGATTCGGAGTACATATCTAGCCAAAGTCCTGATCCCCTGGACTTTGAAGAAGGTAATGTGAGGTTGAAGCTTCAAGAACTGGAGAGAGCACTTCTTGATGATGATAATGATGATGATGCCATGTTCGGGTGTACTCAAAGTATGGAAGTTGATGGTCAGTGGGCCGATCCAATTTGTAGTCTGTTTCAAAATGACTCGCCCAAGGAATCCTCTTCCTCGGAGTCTAATGTTAGTACCAGTAGCAGCAATAAGGTGGATACTCATACACAGCAGACTCCAAAGCAGTTGCTTTTTAGTTGCGCTGCTGCGATTCAACACGGGAATTTAGAGCAAGCATCAGCAATGATAAACAAGCTGAGGCAGATGGTATCAATACAGGGAGAGCCTTGTGATAGAATTGCGGCCTACATGGTAGAAGCTCTTGCAGCACGAATGGATACATCTGGGAAAGGTCTTTACAAAGCTCTGAAATGCAAAGCGCCCCCCTCTAATGACCGACTTTCTGCCATGCAAGTCCTCTTTGAGGTGTGCCCGTGCTTTAGGTTTGGGTTTATGGCAGCAAATGGTGCAATTTTGGAGGCATTGACGGGCGAAAAAAATGTCCACATTATAGACTTTGACATCAACCAAGGGAGTCAATACTATACACTGTTGCAAACACTTGCCAGTATGCCTGGAAAGCCGCCTCATCTTAGGGTAACGGGGATTGATGACCCTGAATCAGTTCAACGTCCTACTGGGGGTCTTCGTCTTATTGGGCTGAGGCTTGAGAAACTGGCTGAAGATCTTAAACTTCCATTTGAGTTCAGAGCTATGCCCGCTCAATCTGAACTAGTTGCCCCAACCATGCTGGGTTGCCAACCTGGAGAAACGGTTATTGTGAACTTTGCTTTCCAGCTTCATCACATGCCAGACGAGAGCGTGTCAACAGTAAACCAACGAGACCAGCTTCTCCGGATGGTGAAGAGCCTGAACCCAAAGCTCGTAACTGTTGTCGAGCAAGATGTGAACACCAATACTACCCCATTTCTACCGAGATTTGCTGAAGCCTACAACTACTACTCTGCTGTCTTCGAATCTCTTGATGCAACTCTTCCAAGGGATAGCCAGGAGAGGATGAACGTGGAAAGGCATTGCCTGGCACGCGATATCATCAACATTATTGCTTGCGAGGGAGAGGAGAGAATAGAGCGGTATGAGGTGGCGGGAAAATGGAGAGCGAGGATGATGATGGCGGGATTCAATTCATGCCCTATTAGCCGAAACGTCAATGATTCAATTCGAAAGCTTATAAAGCAATACAGCGAGAGATACAAGGTGAAGGAGGATGCAGGGTCACTGCATTTTGGATGGGAAGACAAAATCTTGATTGTTGCTTCTGCATGGAGATAATAAAGCTAGTTAATGGTGTTGGTGTGTTGCCCCTCCCTATCAAAGCTATGTCTGACTTTATAACAATATTTTCGTTTTTAGATTGGGATGCTCATGCTCTGCATGATTTTGTATATTTAAGATATTACTCTGTCCGTCAACTTTATTTTCTTTTATTAGTTTGTTCTAAAATAATATTAACGTTTCTAATTTAAATATCCACTGATCTACTCTTTTTAAGTGAGTTCCAATTCTCCTCTTTTTTTTTTTTTTTTTAGAAAAGTAAATTAAAATATTACATTTAATCCGTATTGCATTCTAAAATAATATTACATTCGAGTTTTCTGTGCGATTGCTTCTCTGCCTTGCCATCGCCTGGTCTGCCTCTGTCTCGTCACATTCTGATTAAATATAAAAATATTTATCATACACGTAAAGTGGCACGCACGACGCACGCACAATGCACGCAAAACACACGCATTATCAAATTTATTGTATTAAGCCAACTAGTTTTCTTTGCATTATGAACTAAAAGAAAGTAGACAACAAAATACATCAATTGCTTAATTGTAAGAAAATTCTCAACTGGAAATGAGAAATGACGGTAATAATGTGTTACCGGGTATGTAATCTGAGTATTATTGAAGTAAGATGGTATAGTGTTTTGGTATTTGAGTACAGTATTGAGTGCAATGCTTAGTGTACAAGGTGAGTTGAGTGTAGTCTTGGCCAGTAAGAAGTGTCGTCCCTCACTAAGTGGTTGTGAGCCTTTTTATTCATTTCAGCTCAGTAACGGAGCATTGATGAGGAGTTGGCCGTTGGACATCGATACCTGAGGTGTTGAATGCTGAGGAGCTGAACGTCTGTCATCAATGCTGAGGAGCTGAACGTTGGCCATCAATGCTGAGGAGTTGGACCGTTGCGCATTGATGCTGAGGAGTGAGGTGTCTTGGGTAGTTTGAACGGCAACTGTCTTGGTCACCAATGACGGTTCCGGGTCGGGTACCCAATTACCCTGTCAAGAAAGTTGTATGTCTTTCACAGTTTTCCTTGTTCAATACTCTATAATACCAATCAGTTTGTTGTTGGTCCCGAACGGGTGAGTTGCTATATTATGGCGTAAAAATGGGGTTGGTCTCCTTGCATGAATACAGAGCCTCGTTCTCCAAAAGAGAAGGTGGCTTGCTCTTCACTATGGTTTGTCTTTAAAATTTGAATCCTCCTGCCATTGATTTTATGGCTTTTTTTTTTTTTTTTTTTTTT
>CP025644.1:28740410-28751577 GCA_003576665.1 Ipomoea trifida
TCTCTTGCCCCGGATTTAATCCCCATGTTTAGACCTTTCAGAACCTGTTTTTCTGTATGGAAACATGCTCAATCTCTTTATACAAACGACATCTCTCGTTTTTATTTCATTGTCAGTGAAATACTAAATGTCAAGAAGTTAGAAATGTCTATGGAAAAATTTTTGGGGAAAATCCAAGGACTCATGGCGGAATTCAACAAACTCATGCCTATTGGAGGATCACCTGAAGAACAACTTACTCAACGAGACAAGTTCTTTGTTGTTCTCACACTTGCCAAACTTGAACCAGAATTTGAGCAAGTTCGGAATAGTATACTTGGAGATGGAGCTGTTCCAAATACCAAAGAAATGTTCAAAAGACTTCTTCAAGTCTCCGCCATCCATAAAGGAAACACATCAACCGTTGTTGATCATTCTGCTCTCACTACTCAAATTTACAATAGCGGAAGAGGTCGAGGAAGCAATCGAGGTGGCCGAGGCGGAGGACGAAATTCTACCCGTTCCCGTTTTTGTGACTTCTGTAACAAACTAGGGCACACTCGTGAGGTTTGCTGGAAACTTCATGGGAAACCAACTATGGTGAATATAGCTCAGTCTGCAAATTCAGATACACAAGTTATCTCAAAGGATGAGTATGCAGAATTCTTGCAATTAAAGGCTGCCAAGACAACCATTTCTCCAGACAGCACCCACATTGCTCTTGCTTCACAATCAAACTCTGTTTGGGTTTTGGACTCCGGGGCCACCGATCATATATCTGGTAATCTCTCTTTTTTCTCCAAAATTGATTTCTCCGATTCTCTTCCATCTGTTACCTTTGGTGATGGATCAAAAGGGAAAGCTAAGGGAATTGGAAAAGTCACTATCCATTCTTTTTCTCTAGAACATGTTCTCTACATTCCCGGTTGTCCTTTCAACTTGATTTCAATCCATAAGCTTACTCACTCTCTTAATTGCCTCGTTACCTTTTCTTCTACTTCCGTGGTTATTCAGGACCGACAGACAAGGGAAATGCTTGGTACGGGACATGAATCACAAGGACTCTACCATCTTTTAGGCTCTACCAATACCAACACAGTTTGTGCCGCTACTGTTTCACCTCTCCTTAGCCATTGTCGCCTTGGGCATCCCAATATTAATAAATTAAAACAACTTGTTCCTGGCTTGTCAGATTTAAAGAACATAGAATGTGAGTCTTGTCAACTTGGGAAACACTCAAGAGCCTCATATCCTAGTAGAGTGAATAGAAGGGCCAGTACACCTTTTTCTTTAGTTCACTCTGATGTTTGGGGACACTGTCGTGTTTCAACCACCTTAGGGTTCTTGTATTTTGTTGTTTTCATTGATGATTTTTCTCGATGCAGTTGGGTCTTTCTAATGAAAAACCGTTTTGAACTATTTGATGTGTTCAAAACATTCTACAATGAAGTCATGAATCAATTTGGAGTTTCTCTCAAAATTCTGCGCAGTGACAATGCTAGAGAATATTTCTCTGACTCTTTTACTTCTTTCTTTTCCGCACATGGAATACTTCATGAATCTTCATGTGCTAGGACCCCTCAGCAAAATGGAGTTGCTGAACGGAAGATACGTCATCTTGTTAACACAGCCCGCACTTTGCTCATACATCACAAGGTTCCTAAAAGATTTTGGGGAGATGCTATACTTCACTCTTGTCATCTCATAAATCGAATGCCATCTTCTGTGTTGCAAGGAAAAATTCCTCTTAATCTTTTACTCGCACAGGAACCCCTCTACAAGCTTCCATTACGGGTTTTCGGGTGTACCTGCTTCATCTATGACTCCACCCCAGGACGAGACAAACTTGATGCTAAGGCCATAAAATGTGTGTTCATTGGGTACTCTCGCCTCCAAAAGGGTTTTAGGTGTTACTGTCCTAAAACACATCGTTTCTATACTTCTTTTGATGTCACATTTTTTGAAACTACACCCTTTTTCTCCTCCACTCCAGTCGATGAATCTGACTTTTTAGGGGAACCACTTGAAGCCACAGAAATTCTTCCTGTTCCTACTTTCACAGAAACTCTTCCTGTTCCTACTATCACAGAGCCTGTGTCTCCCAATATAGCTGAAACAACTGCACCAATGTCAACCATACAAGAAAGACGGAACTCACCTTTCTTGTATACCTACCAGCGGCGCAATCGTCAAGGTTCTCAAGAGGATGAATGCTTGGTTGATTCATGTTCCACACCAGCTTTGCCCACTGATACGGCCCAAAATACCATAACAGATTCTCCCATTGCCAGTCGAGTAGGTAACAGATCTACACGAAATCCTTATCCTATCTATAATTTCCTTTCACATAAACGTTTGTCTCCATCATATTGTGCCTTCATTACTAGTTTGTCAACTGTTTTTGTTCCAAACAATGTCAAGGAGGCATTAACTCATCCAGGGTGGACTCAGGCAATGGTTGATGAAATGGAAGCACTCCATTCTTCTGGAACTTGGGAGTTAGTACCTTTACCTCCAGGTAAAACTGTGGTTGGTTGTAGATGGGTATATAATGTGAAAGTTGGTCCAGATGGACAAATTGATAGACTTAAAGCTCGACTTGTTGCTAAAGGATACACACAAGTTTTTGGCATTGATTACACAGACACCTTCTCACCGGTAGCCAAAATTACTTCTATCCGCCTCTTATTCTCAATTGCAGCCAATCGTCATTGGCCACTATATCAGTTGGATATAAAGAATGCATTCTTACATGGTGATTTGAATGAGGAAGTGTATATGGAGCAGCCCCCTGGATTTGTGGCTAAGACAGGAGCTAATCTAGTTTGTCGTCTTAAACGCTCTCTCTATGGGTTGAAGCAATCTCCACGTGCCTGGTTTGGGAGATTTAGAGATGTTGTCCAACGATTTGGCATGATTCAAAGCAAAGCCGATCACTCTGTCTTCTATAAACACACACTTGGACAAAGTATATATCTTGTTGTTTATGTTGATGATATTGTCATTACAGGGAATGACAGTGAAGGAATAAATCAGCTTAAGAAACATCTGTTTCAACATTTTGAGACAAAAGATCTTGGAAAATTGAAGTATTTTCTTGGAATTGAAGTTGCTCAATCTGAGCAAGGTATCTATGTGTCTCAACGGAAATACGTTTTGGATATTCTTAGGCTGTGGTGGTAGTTTCTTTACGCACTAGCCAGAAATGCGTCAGAACAAAAAAAACAGTCGCGGGTTGCCGGAACAAATGGTGTTGCCGGAAATTTTTTTTTAGAAGAAGTAATAGCCTGGAACAGGCTCTGATACATCTGAAATAAGAGTATGTTGTATATTTCTCTTATCTATTCACTACACACTGATTACATATATATACATCTAAGGATGGAGACAAATGGGGACACTTTTCCTGAAAATAATACACTAACTACACCCCTGGAAACACTCCAGGAAACACTCCAGATTTTGCTCCATAATATTTCACCATGTAAGAATGCATTCTTTATATCCAACTGATACAGTGGCCAATGACGATTGGCTGCAATTGAGAATAAGAGGCGGATAGAAGTAATTTTGGCTACCGGTGAGAAGGTGTCTGTGTAATCAATGCCAAAAACTTGTGTGTATCCTTTAGCAACAAGTCGAGCTTTAAGTCTATCAATTTGTCCATCTGGACCAACTTTCACATTATATACCCATCTACAACCAACCACAGTTTTACCTGGAGGTAAAGGTACTAACTCCCAAGTTCCAGAAGAATGGAGTGCTTCCATTTCATCAACCATTGCCTGAGTCCACCCTGGATGAGTTAATGCCTCCTTGACATTGTTTGGAACAAAAACAGTTGACAAACTAGTAATGANCAAATCAGCACTCATCAGCGGCTGAAAAGCGTCGGCCATACCTCTTATCCAACGCCTACCCACACAGAATAACCTACCAAAGAGAACACAAAAGAAAGAAATTCAAGAATTCAAATTATTATTATATTTCCTTTAGCTTTAATATTGTAAGCAAGCAGCCTTGCTCGCTCGCACACAAAATACAAAAAAATTGAGTTTCGCGTTACTGCCCCAAAAAATTCATCTTCTTCTCCGCGTCCTACTCACCCACCAAAAAATCCTCTGTAGCCATCGCAATTCCGTTTTCTCCAATCGCCTCTCAGCTCCAACTCTGCTCGATCTTCGTACCCCATGGTGTGAAATCTGAATTCGATTCCCAGGAATTTCCAATTCGGTAAATCAATAATAATAGCTCACTAGCTGCGTGTTCAATTCTTCTTATGCGTCTTCGTTTCTGAATTTTCTTTCCTCTCAGTGAGTGTTTTAACTAAACATAGGAAGACCTATGGGAAAACGGAGAAGAAAATCTTTTGTTGCTATCTTGTTTACAGCGAGCTTGGTCAGATCGGGGTTCTGATTTCAGCTGCAAGATTTTGTGTTATTTTCGTGGCATTTTTCGATTTCTTGGCTGATTAAGCTTTTCTTGTCTCAGTGTAGGCATAGATTGGAATGTATTCTTAAATGGTCATATATAATTTCGAGGTAGTGGGGTAGTTGGGATTTAGTTTTGAAGCTATGCTCGTAGCTTTAGTTTGGCGTGGGTGTGGTTTTGTAGTTCATGGCCTATCTATTTCGCGGGTGCATATTGATATTGCGTTTAAATTTTGTGTTATTGCGATGTCATTTTGCGCTGTTTTACAAATTATAGTCTTTTATTGAGTTCATCTCGTGGATAAGAGAAATTAGTAGTTGATAAAGGCCCATTTATGGTATATAAGTATTCATGTGCCAATGTTGTATGAAATTGGGTTATTGCAAGTGTTTTGTTTGGTTTTTGTGTCACTTTTAACCGTTTGATGAATTTGTTTGAATTAGGTTCATTTGTATTATGGCCCATAATTAATTTTTTTGAACTGGTAAGTTCTACTCATTTAAAGTTGTGAATTCCTGTTTATGGTAGAGTGTGCTATAAAGATTCATCATAGAAAAGCAAATGGTTTGATTATGCATTTGAAAATCAACAACCATTTCATTTCTGGTAGGAAAGTTGTTGAGATATTTTGCCCTGACCATATAATTTCTTTTCAATCAAATGTTTGTGAAATAATAACTGTTTTATAGATTAAAGTTAAAGTGCCTTAGCAGTGAGCACTCTTCAAATTATAGAACATGATATAAAGATCCTCCATACAAATGCAAATGGCTTAGTCAGACATCTGAAAACTAAAAACCATATCAGGTGGGAAAGTTATTGATTTTCGGAAGTGATTATTTTTAAGTTTTCATGTACTTTTGGTGGCGTAAAATAATGGAGTAAATCCAACCATCCAGGGTAGAGAAAGGACACATTTTGCTCTGGCTATAATTTTCTCTTAATCAAAATTTTATCTATTTTTGAAGACAATCATTGGTTCATCTTGCAAGATACTCCATATGAGTTTTCTTCCTTTTTGAGTGCCAAATGGAGTTGGTTATTGACCTCAGCTAGTCAGCTCACTGGAGGAACATGAAGATAGTCTTATTATACTTGTCTATGACATCAGTTGTCTATGGAAGCGGAGTAATAGTGAAGGAGAACTAATCAGTGCCTTGCTATTAGTGGAAAAGTTTGGAGGGTTAGAAATGAAGATTATGGATTAGTAAATAAGATGGTTTTATTATTTGTTTATTTATTTATTACATGAGTGTTCAACTCATGTAACACCTATTAGTGAAGTGCTCAAAGTTTGACTCCTATGTTTTGGAAATAACCTTTTTTTGAAATAGATATAAGATTGCATACATCACTCCTCAGACCCTTATCAACGTTTAATGTTCAGTTGAGCTAATGCCACGTTCCATAATTTTATAATTTGAGCAAGTTATTGTAGCTATATTATAATGTGGTTAATCCTTAAGCATTTGGAAAATCTGATCTAATATGGTAATATATTATAATGTGGTTATCAAACCAAGTTATTGTAGCTATAATGTCCAACATTGTGTGTGCATGTGCTTTTTTAAATGTATATTTAAGTTCATTCTGTGAAATATTATGGAGCAAAATCTGGAGTGTTTCCTGGAGTGTTTCCAGGGGTGTAGTTAGTGTATTATTTTCAGGAAAAGTGTCCCCATTTGTCTCCATCCTTAGATGTATATATATGTAATCAGTGTGTAGTGAATAGATAAGAGAAATATACAACATACTCTTATTTCAGATGGTATCAGAGCCTGTTCCAGGCTATTACTTCTTCTAAAAAAAAATTTCCGGCAACACCATTTGTTCCGGCAACCCGCGACTGTTTATTTTGTTCTGACGCATTTCTGGCTAGTGCGTAAAGAAACTACCACCACAGCCTTACTCGGAACCTCGTCGCGAAGTCAGGCCAGGAGTCCCGTCGTCATCCTCCGCCGCACGCGCCGCCACGCGCCACCGCCATCGCCGGAAGTAGTAAACTGTTTTTTGGACAGATCTCTCTTCTCAGATCTTTGTTCAAGGTGCTGCTGCCTCCATCAGAATCTCCTTGAGGAGACGCACACAGCAGTGTTTTCAGATCTCCCGTCGGTCGCCGGTCAACTCGCCGGTCAACGGTCAACTCGCCGGTCAACGGTCAACTCGCCGGTCAACGGTCAACTCGCCGGTCAACAGTCAGGGCAGTTTTCTGTTCTTTTATTATGGCTTCATCTACTACTACTTTTACTTCTCTCCCCATCATTACCATGGATAAATTAACTGGTGGGGAAAATTATGCCTCTTGGGCTACATCGGTAAAACTTTGGTTCAAAGGCCAAGGCATGTCTTCTCATTTAGACACCAAGTTTGAAGATGTTAAAAAGGAGAGTTTAAGTGAATGGGAGAAAGTAGATGCCTTGTTGTGCAATATGCTTTGGCAATCTATTGATCCCAAACTTCATAACATCTACAAAGCCTATGAAACATGTTATGAAGTTTGGAACAAAGCAATGTCACTTTACACTAATGATATCCAACGTCTTTATTCTCTGATTTCAAATATGCTTAACTTTCGTGGTACGGTTGATATGAGTATACCAGAATTCCTTGGCCGAATAGAAGCATTACAACAAGAATATAATAGTCTGATGCCTCATGAGAAGATTGCGGAGGGTCATGTAAAGCAGTATGACAAGTTCTTTATGGTGTTCACTTTGGCTACCCTTCGTCCCGACTTGGTCCATGTTCGAGATCAGATTTTGGCAAGTCCTACAGTGCCCACTTTAACTGAAGCCTCTGCCAGACTACTTCGGGTCACCTCTGCTCCCTCAATTGAACCTATAAAAGATTCATCTGCACTAGCATCTCGGACTACAGATAAAGGACAATCTGGATCATCTGGGGTTACTCGTCGTGGCAATCGAACTCGGTGTGACTTCTGCCACAAGTTAGGACATACCAAGGATCGTTGCTTCAAATTGCATGGCAGACCTCCTCACTCTGTTAATGTGGTGCAATCTGAGATCCAAAATTCAGGTTGTACCTCGTTTGAGATGACTCCAACAGAATATGAAGAATATCTTCAATTTAAAGCATCTCGACTTGGTCCCCCCACACCTGCTGGTACATCCTCTTCGATATGTCTCTCCAAAACCAACACCCCAGGTACTTGGATTCTAGACTCAGGAGCCTCGGATCATATTTCTGGTAATATATCTCTTTTGACTAATGTTTCAAAGTCCAAGGCTCTGCCCATGGTCACCTTAGCAAACGGTCATCAAACACTTGCTACTGGTGTTGGTCAAGCCTCTCCCATGTCATCTTTTCCTCTAGAATCTGTCTTATATGTTCCTAATAGTCCCTTCAATCTTGTCTCTGTGAGTAAAATTACCCGCACTCTCAATTGTTCTGTAACTTTTTTTGCTAATTCGGTTGTTGTACAGGACCGCAGTACGGGAAAGGTGATTGGCACAGGACTTGAGTCACAAGGTCTCTATTATCTTCGTGGTGATAATCTTGCTGCTTGTGCATCCACAGATTCTCCTATGATTCTCCACAGTCGTTTAGGCCATCCTAGCCTTTCCAAACTCCGACGTATGGTGCCAAACCTTTCTATTGATTCATTAGAGTGTGAGTCATGTCATCTTGGAAAGCAAGCACGTAAGTCCTTTCCACGGAGAGTCAATAATCGAGCTGCGTCTCTCTTTGATTTAGTCCATACTGATGTTTGGGGTCCATGTCGTGTCAGTTCTACTTTAGGATTTCGTTACTTTGTCACTTTTATTGATGATCATTCTAGATGTACTTGGGTTTTTCTTATGAAAGATCGTTCTGAGTTATTTCAGATTTTTCAAAATTTTTGTGCTGAAATACAAACTCAATTTGGTAAACCCATTCGTATTCTACGAAGTGACAATGCTAAAGAATACCTATCTAATCCAATTCAGTCCTATATGACCTCTCGAGGAATGTTACACCAACGGTCGTGTGTTTACACGCCTCAGCAAAATGGGGTGGCTGAGCGTAAAAATCGACATTTAGTTGAAATTGCTCGTACTATGTTAGTACACTCTCATGTTCCTCATCATTTTTGGGCTGATGCTATCCTTACTGCATGTTACCTTATCAATCGCATGCCATCCTCAGTGTTACATAATGATACACCATATTCCATCTTGTATCCTTCTGTTGATCCTTTCCCTCTTCCACCCCGAGTTTTTGGATGTGTTTGTTTTGTTCATGATATGACCCCTGGGCGTTCGAAACTGACCCCTAAGGCTGTCAAGTGTGTTTTCTTAGGTTATTCTCGGCTACAAAAGGGTTATCGGTGCTATTCTCCAGAACTTAAGCGTCATTTCATGTCTGCAGATGTCACCTTTATTGAGTCTACTCCTTTTTTCCAGCCCTCAGATAACACAATATCTGTTTCTGAGGTTCTTCCCATTCCTTATCTTGGTCCGCTTCCATTCGCCCATGCTTCTGATCCTCCAACTGCTCCTGATCCTCCAACTGCTCCTGATCGTCCTCTTCAAGTTTACCAACGTCGTCCTCGCCCTGTGACTACTGAGGTGCCTGATGACTCACCTGTGCCACCCGATCCTTCAACTGCGGTTCCACCACTTCCACTATCATCTAACATTGATTCCACTGAGGCACCCATTGCTATCCGGAAAGGTACACGTTCTACTTGTAATCCTCATCCTATATATACATTTTTGAGTTATCATCGTGTATCTTCCCCGTACTTTGCCTTCCTTTCTCACCTTTCTTCTGTGTCTATCCCTAAAACAACTCATGAGGCCCTCTTGGATCCAGATTGGCGCCAAGCCATGTTAACAGAAATGGAGGCACTACAATCTAGTGGTACATGGGAATTGGTACCCCTCCCTCCTGGTAAAACCGTTGTTGGTTGTAGGTGGATTTATACTGTGAAGGTGGGGCCTGATGGCAAGATCGATCGCCTTAAGGCACGACTGGTGGCAAAAGGCTACACTCAAATTTTTGGCTTAGATTACACTGATACTTTTTCTCCTGTAGCTAAAATTGCATCAGTTCGATTACTTTTGTCTTTAGCAGCCATAAATCATTGGGACTTATATCAGTTGGATATCAAGAATGCTTTTCTCCATGGTGATCTTCAGGAGGAGGTTTATATGGAGCAACCACCTGGGTTTGTTGCTCAGGGGGAGTCTGGTTTGGTATGTAAACTTCATCGCTCCTTATATGGTTTAAAGCAATCTCCACGAGCTTGGTTTGGGAGATTTAGCTCTGTGTTATGTGAGTTTGGTATGACTAGAAGTGAAGTTGATCATTCTGTTTTCTATCGTCATTCTAATGGGAAATGCATATACCTTATAGTATATGTGGATGACATTGTTATTACAGGAAGTGATCAAGATGGCATATCTCAATTGAAAAAGTATCTTTTCAGTCGGTTCCAGACCAAGGATTTAGGCAAGCTAAAGTATTTTCTCGGAATTGAAGTAGCCCAGTCTGACAGTGGTATAGTCATTTCTCAAAGAAAGTATGCTTTGGACATTTTAGAAGAGACTGGTATGTTGGATTGTAAACCTGTGGGTAATCCAATGGATCCTAATGTTAAACTTCTACCAGGACAGGGGGAGCCATTGTCTGATCGAGAACGATATAGGAGATTAATTGGAAAATTGAATTATCTCACTATCACACGACCAGATATCTCTTTTGCAGTCAGTGTATTGAGTCAGTTTCTTGAGAACCCTTGTGATACTCATTGGGATGCTGCTGTTCGGGTTCTAAAATATATCAAGGGATCACCAGGACAAGGTCTACTATATGAAGATAGAGGGCATACTCAGGTTGTTGGGTATTCTGATGCAGATTGGGCCGGTTGTCCATTTGATAGGCGCTCTACTTCAGGTTATTGTGTACTCATTGGTGGTAATCTTATATCTTGGAAAAGTAAGAAGCAGGATGTGGTTGCCAGATCTAGTGCCGAAGCTGAATACCGAGCTATGGCTTTAGCTACATGTGAACTCATATGGCTGAAGCACTTACTCCAAGAGTTGCAGTGTGGTGATGTTGCTCAAATGACATTAATATGTGATAACCAAGCAGCACTACATATCGCCTCAAATCCAGTTTTTCATGAAAGGACCAAACATATCGAGGTTGATTGCCACTTCATCAGAGAAAAGATTGTGTCTGGATGTATTACAACCAGTTTCGTCAATTCTACTGATCAGTTAGCTGATATCCTAACTAAGTCCCTTAGAGCTCCTAGAGTTGAGTATATTTGTAACAAGCTTGGTGTATATAATTTATATTCTCCAGCTTGAGGGGGAGTGTGAAATATTATGGAGCAAAATCTGGAGTGTTTCCTGGAGTGTTTCCAGGGGTGTAGTTAGTGTATTATTTTCAGGAAAAGTGTCCCCATTTGTCTCCATCCTTAGATGTATATATATGTAATCAGTGTGTAGTGAATAGATAAGAGAAATATACAACATACTCTTATTTCAGAGTAACCTTGTTTCTTGGAAAAGTAAGAAACAAAATGTGGTTGCACGCTCAAGCGCAGAAGCAGAATACCGAGCAATGGCACTTGGAATATGTGAGCTAATTTGGGTTAAACAACTCCTTATAGAACTCAAATTCTATAAACCCAGTCCATGAATTAATTTGTGATAAATCAAGCAGCACTGCACATTGCATCTAATCCTGTCTTTCATGAAAGAACCAAACATATTGAGGTTGATTGTCCACTTCATACGAGAGAAGG